>CM039515.1:41159786-41378062 GCA_022432975.1 Begonia masoniana
ACCTACGGATAGACACCGCCTTCGAGCTGAGTAGTTGAGTCGAGGGAAGTTTGCCGAACTTGGGAGACAGTTCAGGCACCGGAGGAGGTTCGCTGAACTCGGAGGTGGGTTACCATAATGACCACATAGAGCGCGAGGAATACCATGGCGGCTACAGAGCGACCTTGAGTGAGGTTTACGATCTCCTTCACTTGGCTGTCGCACCAAAGCTTCCCATGCTTTCGAGTTCCAAAGCGAGAATACACGGACGTCGGACGACGGGAGCAGGGACGGGAAAGAAGGAGTCGGTGACGACGGAGCGGGCCCGATTTTTTTTTTTTTTTTTTTTTTTTTTTTTTTTTTTTTTTGGGTTCTTCTATAGGTTCCGGTTTGGTTTCTATCATGGTTACGAGTTCCATATATTTTGAGAATATTAGAAAATCTACTAAGGATGGTACAACTATAGTTATGGAGGTTTGATAGATTAGATTGATTAATTGGATATTAGATTTCTAAGATATAGTGATTTTGTTCTTTTTGATCATAGTAAAGATGATTTAGCGCAGCGTTAAGGTCAGAATTACTACCTTAGTTTTCATTTATATGTTTGAGAACATTTCCTTTTAGTGAGACTCACTAATATTTTTGTTTTAATTCTCTTTTCTTTAGTTAGGTTATTGCATTATATCATGATAAATTATTTTATTGGCATATATATCTATATTTTGGAAATTTATTATTATGTTTAGGATGTCATTGTTGAACACGTAGTTTAGCTCGATATTTGGTTTTTCAAATCTTTAATTGAGAACCATTTAATTTTATTAAAGGTTGGACAATTCGGTTCTTTCAAAGGTTTGATTATTTCCCATTTATATTGCGACCCAATTTAGCGTTGTGACACATTCAACTTATGAATGGAAATTGCAGTCTTATTAGAATCTTTCTCAACCTTGTTATTTATATGGTGACTACAACATTCACGTCATGCATTATAGCTATACAACTAGTCCTAATTAAGGCACAAGTATAATGCTAGTTAATTGAACAAGAATTAAGAAGATCAATATTATGATGCATTTCTAATCAAGGGGCATAAAGTCAAACTATCATATTCGTCTTTATATCAATATTTATGCATTTTATTATTAGCGAGACAGAAACACGTCAAGCTTATCAGGCAATAAATAACTCATTTATTGCTTGTATGTCAAATCAATTAAAATACTGTAGACAAATCCAAAAAAATAAAAAATAAGAGGTTAGGTTTGGTAATTAATGATGCCCACATGTTTGTTAAAGGTTATTTCTTTCCCTAAAAAGGTCTGTAGTGTTTGTTATTCTGGCCTTTCCCAATTACTCATTTATTCTTAGAAAATGTTATACGAGTTTATTTGCCAACGACATGCTTTGTGTGTGTATTATTGTACAATTAAATAGGGAATACGATCAACGCCGACAAAGAAATAAACTTGATACATGATATTTTACATTATTTCAATATAATATTTTATTTTACATTATTTTATATAGTACAAGCAATCTATATGAAATTACACACTCTTTATTTCATATTATATCTTGAAAGAGACTAGTAAAAACACACAGCATTATACTAATTATAAAACTTATCATTCAGGACTGAGCGATCAGGTACTCGTCTAGGTCTTTTGACACTTCGACACATAACTGAAGCAGACTATGACAGTCCGGGATCTGATCATGCAGTTTTTCGTATTCGAAAGTCCAATGCACAACGCTTCCTACTTCCTTTGGAGCAACTTGAACTGTGGTTTTGAAAGACTTGTACTCATCCAGAAGATGTCCTTCTATCACTTTGAATGTCACATATTTGTTTTCCTCATCTATTGCCTCTATCACGTCCTTGGTCACAGAAGGCTTTCCATCTGTTGGTTTCAAAAAAATTGATTAAAATTTGAATAAGAAATGAAAAGATTTAAGCAATTCTTCATGAATCTCAGTCAACAAAGCAAGATTTGTGCGATCCAACAAATTCAAGGATAAATAGCCGATATTCTGTTTAAGAGTAATCAGATCTATTGGTACGATCTTGAATTCTAAATTTTCGAGAACTTCGATTTTCATGAAAATATTAGAAGGACGAACAAAGATTTGACTAACCATGAACGTAATTCCAGCAGATGATCGATCCGACGGTGCCCCAATCACCTTCATGTAACTCACATCCTTGAATATTATGAGAGGTTGCATGTGTGATATGGTGTGGTTTGCTCCTGATCATCTCATGAAACTTCTCTGCGGAAGCCTTTATTTCTACATCAGTCTCTAGTTTTCCTAACAGACTCATTCTCCCTCTTTCTCGAAAATAAAAAATAAAAAAACCCCCTCTCACTGAAACTATGGCGTAGGACGCTCTGCACTGGGATGATTATCCTTCATAATGTTATGTAGAAGGTAGGCGACTCCAATAGAAATAAGATGGCAGTTTAATGATTGAAAACAACTGGACAACAACCAATATGACTCTTACACCCTTACCAACTTGGTTGCATTTGGTAAACATTCGATTTCTAAAATTATATTTTTATCACTAGTTTACATTGCATGTGCAATGGGGTCGACTACACATTAACTTTTGTAGGTAAAGACTTATGCTGTACTATTGTGTCGAGGGTTATTTACTGTGACAGCCCGAGACCCGATCGGGGTCTGAGGAGCCATCACTCTGGACATAACAGAAAAATGTGGACTATATTTTTTTTTAAAAAAAACTTTTAAACTTCTAAAAGCCTTGACAGAAAATTCACAAAGGAAACTTTCTTTGGAAGTGAAGGTTGGAAGACGTTCTGTGGGAGGCTACAGTAGCCGTGGACAATCGGGAGCTGTGGACAAACAAAATCCGTGGACCTTTAAAATCAAAGTCGCGGTCTGTGGACAAACAGAATTCGTGGACGTTTAAAAAATAAAAGCAGTGATCGTGGACGTTGGTATTAAAAGTCAGAGTCTGTAGACAAAGGAGTCCGTGGACGTTGACAGTAAAAGACAAAAAGCAGTAGACTTTTAGACTTAGCCGAATGTGTGCAAACCCGAAGGACAGAAACTAGAAATCAGAGTGGACGTTGAAAGGTAGAAGGCAGAATGAACGACTGTTTTGAAGAAGGCGTGGACGACTATCTTTAAAGGCAGCTTGGACTTTTAAGAAAAACAGAAGGCAGGATGGACGATAAAAACAGAAAGTAGGATGGACGACTATTTTAACAGAGGGCATAGACGACTGAGCCCAAAGGCGAAATGGACCATTATTTTGAAGGCAGAATGGGCGTGGACGACTGTTTTACAGAAGAGAATGACAACTGTTTTAAAAGGGCAGAAGTGACTGTGGACGACAACACTTAGCCAAAATACTGGAAAATTTGAAAACCAGAAACAGAAGGCAGAATGGACGATAAAATTTAAAGACATAATGGATGACTACTTTACAGGGAGACATAAAACAGAAAGCATGAAAACTTCAAAAAAAACCAAAACCCGATTCCAACACAGTTTTAAAACGTGCTGAAAAAACACGACAGAAGTTCAAAAATCTAACTGCATGGATCGATTTAAAATTTGAAACAATCCATGCATAACCTGAAAAGAAAACTCCAAACAGTTCCAGAATGTTTAAAAAAATACTTATGCAACTGTCAATTATAGAGATTTAGAAACTCGAACATCAGAACCTATACATTATATATTCCCAACAGAGTTTTAAAATCAAAACACCAGAGTTCCAGTAGGGTTTACAGACATGGACTTTACTTAAAATACTTAAACCTCTAAACAGAAGTTTGTCTGGCTGCAGCAACCAATCCCCGCAAGCTCGTTTCGCCAACTACATTAAGTCATCAGCTTGAGGCACAAAGTCCTCAATCACAGGTTCAGTACCTACATCAGGGAATTCACCTATGAGTCTAAAACTCAGTAAGAACATATCAGAAATAAATGCAGTGATGCATATGCTATGCATGAACTTTTCAGAAATACAGTGACAGTACAGAACATTTATCTTCCAGTGACAGTGAGGTATAAGTGGAGATTATAGGGGAACTGGCGATACAGAGAGTGCACTATCAGGCACGGTGCACTATCAGGCACATAAAAGTAAACAGTACAGAATCAGAACAGAACAGAGTGCCAGTCCCCCTCCCACACTTAACCGATATATTTCAGACAGTCAAATTTTATCTTTCTTAACTTCAAAACAGTGTACAGAAAACATTTGCATGTCTTTCAGAGAAAATGTGTATGCATGAACGGTGCCTGAACTTAAACTGGCAGATAACAGAAATAAGACAACAGACAACAGAAAATACAGACATCTCAGGACATAACCCTAATTTTTCTACCCAAAACAATCCCGACAGAAGTGAAAACCTAGTACCTCCGTGATGTAGAGCCTTAAGGGCCGAATCTTTGCATATGAACTTACCTGGTTGCTGTCGAGTTGATATTCTCGATCGTCTCGGAAATGCGCGAACCTATGATGTGCATGAAAGAAAAATCATCAAGCTGCAAATGCCAACTAATACTTGGCAGGATATACAGCAAACTCATTTCAACCCTTTAGAAAACACACCAACGTGTTTTTATCCAAAAAACAGTGAGTTCTCTCTCTAAACATCATAACCCTAAACCTCAGTAAAACTCACCTTAAACTTGTCCAAACTCATTGGCATTAGTAGATGTTTACCTTAGCGGAGAAGCAGAAAGAAATCTGAGGAGATCGAAGTAACTTCGATGGTTGTTTGTCGACTAGAAGAGACAGTGCTGAGGAGAGAATGGAAAGAGCAGAGGAAAGAGTGAAGTGGGTTTCATGTAGGAGGAAGAGAAGACATGTCTTCTTCAACAAGTTGCCAAGTGTCAGTCATCCACTTGCATCCTCTCAACCACCTTAATTCTTACCTATTATGCCCTTCCATTGGTTTTTAACCAAATTGATTTGTTTTGGTTCCACATTAGTTTAGTTCTTCACTAATTATTCCAACAATTCAACCAAATTATTCATTGTATTAAAATAATATTGATTTCGCTTATACGATTCGGGAAAACGATTACATGGCAAATAAATGCCGAGTCTTACATTCTACCCACCTTAACAAAAATTTTGTCCTCAAAATTTGTCTAAGCAAAAAGTTCAGGATATTTGGCTCTAACGTCCTATTGTCTTTCCCACGTGGCTTCCTCCACATCATGATTTCGCCACAAGACTTTTACCAATGGGACCACTTTGTTGCGCAATACTTTGACCGAAGTATCCAGAATCTGTATTGGCCTTTCTTCATATGTCAGCGTTGGCATGATATCAAAGTCCACATGTTTTACGATTTGAGTTGGATCTCGCACACACTTTCTTAGCATCGAAACATGAAATACGTTGTGAACCCCATCCATTGACACTGGCAGCTGTAGCCTGTAGGCCATGCTCCCAATTCTCTTCAAGATGGGAAAGGGCCCCACAAATCTTGGATTTAGCTTCCCTTTCTTGCCAAATCTCAGCACCCCCTTGAAAGGTGATACCTTCAAGAATACTTCATCACCTTCAACAAACTCCAAGTCTCTTCTCCTGTGGTCCGCGTAGCTTTTCTGTCGACTCTGAACAATTTTTATTCGTTGTTTGATAGCAGCAATAACCTCGGACATCTGCTGTAGAAACTCAGGGCCGATAAGCTTGGCTTCTTCGACTTCATCCCAACACAATGGGGATCTACACTTCCGGTCATAAAGTGCTTCATATGGGGCCATGCCTATTGTAGCCTGGTAGCTATTGTTGTAAGCAAACTCCATGAGTAGCAAATATCTACTCTAAGGAGCATGAAATTTCAACACACACAATTTTAACATATCCTCCAGTATTTGAATCGTTCTCTCGGATTGTCCGTCAGTCTGTGGATGAAAGGCGGTGCTGAAGTTCAACTTTGTACCCAAGGAGTTCTGTAAACTTTTCCAAAACCTGGAAGTGAATCTGGGATCCCGGTCTGAGACGATCGACACCGGAATGTCATGCAGCTTAATAATCTCATTAATACACAGTTCTGCATATTGATCCATGTAGTACGTCGTCTTCACAGGTAGAAAATGGGCCGACTTCGTCAATCTGTCTACTATGACCCAAATGCTATTATGGCCCTTAGCTGTCCTTGGAAGGCCAACAACGAAGTCCATAGTGATATTCTCCCACTTCTATTCAGGGATCGGAAGAGGCTGAAGCGTTCCACTTGGTCGTTGATGTTCAGCTTTGACTTGTTGGAATATCATGCAAGACTCCACATATTTGGCCACTTCATTCTTCATATTCGGCCACCAGAAGTGAAGTTTCAAGTCCTGATACATCTTTGTGCCTCCAGGATGCACAGAGAAAGATGACGAGTGGGCTTCCGATAAAATGTCCCTTCGCAGCTCATCATCCCTCGGAACGTACCACCTATCTTTGAACTTCAGAATACCATCTCATGGATAGCTGAACTCGGAGGAGGCCATAGGTAGTTTGCTTACTATATCAGCCATTTCCTTTGAATTGGTCTTCTGGGCTTCTTTAATTCGGTCCAGAACGGAGGGTCGTAGTGTCAAGTCTGCTAGTATGGCCGATAGCCCAGAAACTATCTCCATATTGAACTTCTGTATTTCTGTCCTCAAAGGCATTGATACGGCCGACATAGCTGGCTGCATAGTAGATGGCATCCTGCTCAGTGCATCAGCTACCACATTAGCTTTACCAGGGTGGTACTTAATCTCCACATCGTAATCTTTCACAAATTCTAACCACCGTCTTTGTCTCATGTTTAACTCCTTCTGGGTGAATATGTACTTTAAGCTTTTGTGATCTGAAAACACCTCACATGATTGTCCATATAGGTGGTGCCTCCATACCTTCAGTGCATAAACAACTGCCGCTAACTCCAGATCATGAGTAGGGTAGTTCTGCTTGTGGTTCTTCAATTGTCTGGATGCGTACGCTACCACTTTTTCTTCTTGTATCAATACGCATCCCAGGCCAATCTTTGACGCGTCACAATATACAGTGAATTTGCCATCTTCAACTGGCAACACTAACAAAGGAGCAGTGGTCAAATTTTGCTTAAGTGTCTGAAAACTCACCTCGCAAGCTTCAGACCACTTGAATTTGATATCCTTCCTCGTTAAGCTGGTCATAGGCTTTGCTATCATAGAAAACCCCTTGATAAATTTCCTATAATAACCAGCTAGTCCGATAAAGCTCCGCACTTCACTGGCATTCCTCGGTCTCGGCCAGTCTTTCACTGCCAGAATCTTAACTGGATCCATTGAAACTCCCTCTGTAGACACCACGTGGCCTAGCAAATTAACTCTGTTCAACCAGAATTTGCACTTCGACAGCTTGGCATACAATCGATGTTGCTTTAAAGTCGACAACACACTGGTCAAGTGCTCTTCATGCTCGGACTCACTCCTGGAATAAACCAGAATGTCGTCGATGAAAACGATCACAAATTTATCCAAGACATCTTGGAATATCCTGTTCATCAGGTCCATAAATGCTGCCGGAGCATTAGTTAACCCGAACGACATCACCAAGAACTCGTAATGCCCGTACCGGGTCCTGAAGGCGGTCTTTGGAATATCATCAGCTCTGACCTTCAACTGGTAATAACCGGAGCGCAAGTCAATCTTAGAAAATACCCGAGCCCCTTGTAGCTGGTCAAATAAATCATCGATTCTCGGCAACGGGTACTTATTCTTGATCGTCAACTTGTTCAGCTCACGGTAGTCAATACACATCCGTAGGGACCCATCCTTCTTCTTGACAAACAAGACGGGAGCACCCCACAGAGAGAAACTGGGGCGCACAAAACCTTTGTCCACCAATTCCTTTAGCTGAGCCTTCAACTCCCTCAGCTCTATTGGTGCCATTCGGTACGGATTCTTCGATACTGACTCGGCACCAGGATACACGTCAATTTCAAACTCAATTTCACGATCAGGTGGCAATCCCAGTAAGTCATCTAAGAAAACCTCTGAGAAGTCTCGAACAACCGGAATATCTTGAAGTTCCACCACACCTTGCCTCTGAACATCTACTACGTAGGCAAGAAATCCGATACATCCTGACCTCATTAGCTGTTGAGCTTTTAGGGAGGATATAACAGGCATACTGTGCTCCCTTGGTATAGCCTGATAAGTGAACTCCTCCTCGTTCGGGCGCTTAAACGTCACAAGCCCGGACCTGCAGTCGATGGTGGCATGATGTCTAAATAGCCAGTCCATCCCCAGAATTACCTCGTATCCTTTCATACCGATAACGATAAGATTGGCATACAACTTCTGGTTTCCGACCGACACTATCTCACCCTGCACTGCCAGCTCGGAGTGCATAAACTCTCCGGATGGTAGCATGACACTGTAGGGTCGATCTGACATTACAACATCTAGATTCTCCCTAGCCACAAAATCCCTAGCCACAAACGAGTGCATGGCCCCAGTGTCTAACAACGTGTAAGCAAGTGAACTGCATATCGGAATAGTACCTATGATCGCCGCCTGCTGAGCATCGTCATCATTTTCAGTCATAGCAAACACCCTCGGCACGGCACGGTTCATCCTCGTGTCTGGCACCGGGCAATCCCGGACTTGATGGCCTCCCTTGCCACATCGGTAACAGTGCCCGACAAAGAACCTTCATTCACCTTGGTGATTCTTCTGGCAATGTGGGCATACTGGCAATTGAGGAGCTCCCATAGGCCTCTTGCCTTTATCTTGATACAGGACAGTCTCATTGGGCCTCTTAATGCCCCTGTTTTGCTGCTAATGAGGTGGTAAATTTTGGCCCCTTTGCTGTTGCTGCTGCTGCTGTTGAGGAACATTTCGAATAATCCCTCTTGGTGAATCTCTGTTTCTGGGACTTTATTTCTAAGGCCTCTAACTGATAAGCTTTGGCCACCACCTTCAGATACGGTGCCTCATCGAACCCTCCAGTTGTGATTCCTCGTAGAAGATCCATCTTTAGCCCTTGAATGAACTGGTGCACCCTGTTCTCATCGGTGGCCACCAGGTGTGTTGCATATCTGGATAATGACTCAAATTTCTGAACATATTCGGCCACTGACCCATATTGTCACAGCCGAGAGAATTCAAGCAACTTTTCCTTCTTCACTCCCCGGTTAAAGTACTTCTCGTAGAAGATTTTCGTGAATCCTTCTCAGCTTAATGCCACTGTAGTCGACTGCACTGTGTCCCACCAAAATCCAGCACTTTCGGTGAGACAGAACGTAGCGCAAATAACCTTCTTGCTGTCTTCCACTTCTGCATAACTAAACATCTTCTCCATTGTTTGAATCCAGGTTTCAGCACGGGTCAGGTCTGTAGACAGTCCATCAAATGAAGGCGGCTGGAGTCGCCGGAATCTATCTCCACTATTGTCACGTGAAGCATTTCCATGGTTATTATTATTATTGTTCCCGCTGTCTTCTCTGGTCATCATACGTTCCACCATGCGAGACTGTACACCCACCAGCTCAGTTAAGCAATCTATTGCACGAGAACTGTCGCTTGCTTCTTCCTGTTGTCCTCTCACCATTTCTAAGAAACCCTATAAATAGAATAACCTAACTTAATAAACAGAACTTTTACGGAAATTTTAAACACTTACAGTTGGTGGAGCGATCTCCCGTGGCGGGTTGCGCAGTCAGACATTTCACAGAATCGATTTTAAAACCTTGTTCACTCTGATACCATTACTGTGACAGCCCGAGACCAGATCGGGGTCCAAGGAGCCATCACTCTGGACAGAACAGAAAAACGTGGACTATATTTTTTTTTTTCAAACTTTTAAACTTCTAAAAGCCTTGATAGAAAATTCATAGAGGAAACCTTCTCTGGAAGTGAAGGTTGGAAGACGTTCTGTGGGAGGCTACAGTAGCCGTGGACAATCGGGAGCTGTGGACAAACAAAATCCGTGGACCTTTAAAATCAAAGTCGGGGTCTGTAGAAAAAAAGAATCCGTGGACGTTTAAAAAATAAAAGCAGTGATCGTGGACGTTGGTATTAAAATTCAGAGTCTGTAGACAAAGGAGTCCGTGGACGTTGACAGTAAAAGACAAAAAGCAGTAGACTTTTAGACTTAGCCGAATGTGTGCAAATCCGAAGGACAGAAACTGGAAAGCAGAGTGGACGTTGAAAGGTAGAAGGCAGAATGGACGACTGTTTTGAAGAAGGCGTGGACGACTATATTCAAAGGCAGCTTGGACTTTTAAGAAAAACAGAAGGCAGGATGGACGATAAAAACAGAAAGTAGGCTGGACGAATATTTTAACAGAGGGCGTAGACGACTGAGCCCAAAGGCGAAATGGACCATTATTTTGAAGGCAGAATGGATGTAGACGACTGTTTTACAGAAGAGAATGACAACTGTTTTAAAAGGGCAGAAGTGACTGTGGACGACAACACTTGGCCAAAATACTGGAAAATTTGAAAACCAGAAACAGAAGGCAGAATGGACGATAAAATTTAAAGATAGAATGGACGACTATTTTACAGGGAGACATAGAACAGAAAGCATGAAAACTTCAAAAAAAACCAAAACCCGATTCCAACACACAGTTTTAAAACGTGCTAAAAAAACACGACAGAAGTTCAAAAATCTAACTGCATGGATCGATTTAAAATTTGAAACAATCCATGCATAACCTGAAAAGAAAACTCCAAACAGTTCCAGAATGTTTAAAAAAATACTTATGCAACTGTCAATTATAGAGATTTAGAAACTCAACATCAGAACCTATACATTATATATTCCCAACAGAGTTTCCAACAGAGTTTTTAAAACAGAAACACAGAACCCCAACAGAGTTTTAAAATCTAAACACCAGAGTTCCAGTAGGGTTTACAGACATGGACTTTACTTAAAATACTTAAACCTCTAAACAGAAGTTTGTCTGGCTGCAGTAACCAATCCCCGCAAGCTCGTTTTGCCAACTACATTAAGTCATCAGCTTGAGGCACAAAGTCCTCAATCACGGGTTCAGTACCTACATCAGGGAATTCACCTATGAGTCTAAAACTCAGTAAGAACATATCAGAAATAAATGCAGTGATGCATATGCTATGCATGAACTTTTCAGAAATACAGTGACAATACAGAACATTTATCTTTCAGTGACAGTGAGTTATAAGTGGAGAATCAGAACAGAACAGAGTGCCAGTCCCCGTCCCACACTTAACCGATATATTTCAGACAGTCAGATTTTATCTTTCTTAACTTCAAAACCGTGTACAGAAAACATTTGCATATCTTTCAGAGAAAATGTGTATGCATGAACAGTGCCTGAACTTAAACTGGCAGATAACAGAAATAAGACAACAGATAACAGAAAATACAGACATCTCAGGACATAACCCTAACTTTTCTACCCAAAACAACCCCGACAGAAGTGAAAATCTAGTACCTCCGTGATGTAGAGCCTTAAGGGCCGAATCTTTGCATATGAACTTACCTGGTTGCTGTCGAGTTGATATTCTTGATCGTCTCGAAAATCCACGAACCTATGATGTGCATGAAAGAAAAATCATCAAGGTGCAAATGCCAACTAATACTTGGCAGGATATGCAGCAAACTCATTTCAACCCTTTAGAAAACACACCAACGTGTTTTTGTCCAAAAACAGTGAGTTCTCTCTCTAAATATCATAACCCTAAATCTCAGTAAAACTCACCTTAAACTTGTCCAAACTCGTTGGCATTAGTAGATGTTTACCTTAGCGGAGAAGCAGAAAGAAATCTGAGGAGATCGAAGTAACTTCGATGGTTGTTTGTCGACTGGAAAAGAGAGTGCAGAGGAGAGAATGGAAAGAGCAGAGGAAAGAGTGAAGTGGGTTTCATGTAGGAGGAAGAGAAGACATGTCTTCTTCAACAAGTTGCCAAGTGTCAGTCATCCACTTGCATCCTCCCAACCACCTTAATTCTTACCTATTATGCCCTTCCATTGGTTTTTAACCAAATTGATTTGTTTTGGTTCCACATTAGTTTAATTCTCCACTAATTATTCCAACAATTCAACCAAAACATTCATTGTATTAAAATAATATTGATCCCGCTTATATGATTCGGGAAAACGATTACATGGCAAATAAATGCCGGGTCTTACATTCCACCCACCTTAACAGAAATTTTGTCCTCAAAATTTGTCTAAGCAAAAAGTTCAGGATATTTGGCTCTAACGTCCTATTGTCTTTCCCACGTGGCTTCCTCCACATCATGATTTCGCCACAAGACTTTTACCAATGGGACCACTTTTTTGCGCAATACTTTGACCAAAGTATCCAGAATCTTTATTGGCCTTTCTTCATATGTCAGCGTTGGCATGATATCAAAGTCCACATGTTTTACGATTTGAGTTGGATCTCGCACACACTTTCTTAGCATCAAAACATGAAATACGTTGTGAACCCCATCCATTGACGTTGGCAGCTTTAGCCTGTAGGCCATGCTCGCAATTCTCTTCAAGATGGGAAAGGGCCCCACAAATCTTTGACTTAGCATCCCTTTCTTGCCAAATCTCATCACCCCCTTGAAAGGTGATACCTTCAAGAATACTTCATCACCTCCAACAAACTCCAAGTCTCTTCTCCTGTGGTCCGCTTAGCTTTTCTGTCGACTCTGAGCAATTTTTATTTGTTGCTTGATAGCAGCAATAACCCCGGACATCTGCTGTAGAAACTCAGGGCCGATAAGATTGGCTTCTCCGACTTCATCCCAACACAATGGGGATCTACACTTCCGGCCGTAAAGTGCTTCATATGGGGCCATGCCTGTACCAACCCCAGTTGGAGTCGCCACGTAATTCATAACTTAACCTCTTAATCAATCGGTTCTTACTTCATGCACCTTGTTCATTATTAGTGTTATATTTTTTTTCTTCAAAAACATCTCCTAAACTGCATCTACCGATAGAGTCATAGACTCACATCGACCGATGGTCACGTGCCCACCACGCGACACATCTGTTTCTAAACATCTCCTAAACTGCATCTGCCAATAGAGTCATAAACTCACGTTGACCGATGGTCACGTGCCCGCCACGCAACACATCATCCGGCAGAAGACTTATTCACTTCTGCCGATCGCTAGGCGACAAAGAGTATCACTTACATTGACCGGTAGCAAACGACAAATATTATGCTACTTCTACCGATGGTAAAACACCTACCGGTCACTAGACGACAACACAACACTTACATCATCCGGTAATTGAGATACACAGCATCTACCGATAAACATGTGCAACCCACGTGCTCTTTTAAGACATCTTCCGATAGAGAACATCTATCGGTTGATGCAAATTCATACATCTTCCGATAGAGAACATCTATCGGTGGATGCAAATTCCTAACATCATCCGATAGAGTACAGCTATCGGTGGACATAGATATGCACAGACTTCTAACTTCATTGACCAATCACTCTTATAAATGAAAATCAGAGACTCATCCAGAGTACATATAGCGGAAGACTTAACAACAGATCATTTAATAATCCTTATAATCATTCCCAGACTCGGTAGTCAACCAGACAGTTTCAAAACTCAATGTTATAAAAGTAAACTCATCCTACTTAAACTACCATATTCATAATCATAACAAAATCATAGAGCATTAACCAGGGGTCTCAATCGCCATCCAACCACAGAATTGCACCCTGATCACCTTCCAGCAACCGGACTTAGACATCTTCATTAGCTTTGGAATCCTCACCTGAAATCTCGTCACCTACATCATAAGGTTTAAACTATAAGCCTAATGCTTAGTAACGAATGCAATACTAACATGTATACGTGAATGCATAGTTGCAAGAAAATCATGATCATGTTCGTTTCATGCTCTTTCCTTGTTCTTATTCGTGTTCTTGTTCATCACTTTCATCATATGGATTAAGGGAGGATTTGTGCCGTAAAGGGGGGATGACAGTGCAAGTATACATAGTCCCTTTCGGGCCGTATTCATGGTCCTTCTTTTTGGACAGTGACATACGCCAAACCGCCCCCAACCCTCACTTAATCCGGTTGCATAAGTTTCATATTCATTCTCATATCTTGCTCATGGGGAAAAACATGCTCATAAATCATTTTCATATGCTTGAGAAGTAAATCATGATGCATGACATGAATGCTCTTAATCATCAAGCTATGGAAATTATCATTCTAGACAGTTGATTTCATAGGCTCAACAGAACATCACATTATATAGTTCTCCAACATCCGTAAATCATCCAAGTACAACTCTCTTACTAACTTAAAACAAACATCAAGCACATAACTAATTTAGTACTCTTAAGATGTAGGGCCCTAGTAGCCAGAAGTCTTAATACATTCACTTACCTGGTGTCCCTTGCAAATGGAATACTCCTTTCAAATCTTCTTCACCTAAATCATTTCACATTACCAAGTTAAAAATAAAATCTTAATAGTGCTAACCAAAAATCATCCTAATGCTTAACCTACTTGTATTTCTATATTCTTCTGTCGAGCACCTTGTGTGCGTGGATTAAATTTCTACAATCTAAATAACCAGATTCAGCCCAGTAACTAATCGCATACAGCTATCTAAATGTCCAGAATCAACTCGGAAATGCCTTTACTAAACGCATAATAGAAATAATCCAATTATTACTCTGCCATTAAAGAATATGAAACTTTGGGTTCTAACCGCAAACAGAGCTCAAAGTATCTACCAGTAACTACATTCATTAAGTCTTACCTGGTAAGCTGAGTATCGGCGAGAACGAAGGAGAATCGGTTGTTGATGAAGAAGGCTACCTGCTGCGAGAGAGAGAGAGAGTTCTGGGAGGATGGGAATCGCCGAGAGAGAATGTCGACTACAGTGGGGTTTTTGTGAGGTTTAAGAGTTTCCATTTTCTATTTATACCAAATAAATTCCTCCTTAATTACAATTCTGCCACTACAATAGAGTTCCAATAAACTTTGGCATATAATTATTAAATAAAAGGTCAAATAAAGAGGTGACCGTTAATTTCGTTAAGAAAATCACCTGACTGAGAATGTCGGGTGTTACATCCACCCCTTCTTAAACAAAGTTTTCGTCCCAAAAAATTGATCAAACGAAGAGCTCCGGATATTTGTCCAACATATCTTGCTGTCGTTCCCATGTGGCTTCTTCAACTCCATGGTTTGTCCATAAGACCTTAACTAAAGGAATTTCCTTATTCCTCAGAGTCTTTACTGCAGATTCCAAAATTTGCAATGGCTTCTCTTCATACATTAATGTTGGCTCAATTTCGACATCCACTGGCTTAACAACTTGTGTAGGATCCCGTATGCATTTTCTCAACATAGACACATGAAAAACATTGTGAACTTTCTCCAGTGAAAGAGGCAATTGCAGTCTATAAGCTGTGTTGTCGATCCTTTCCAAGACAGGGAATGGTCCAACAAATCGCGGGTTAAGCTTTCCCTTCTTGCCAAATCTAAGTACTCCCTTAAATGGTGAAATCTTTAGAAATACTTCATCTCCGACGGAGAACACCAGATCTCTCCTCCTTTGGTCTGCATAACTTTTTTGTCGGCTTTGTGCAGTAATCATTCTTTTCCTAATAATGGCAATCTTGTCTGACATTTGTTGCAAGATCTCGGGACCTAGGAGCTTTGCTTCACCGACCTCATCCCAGTACAAAGGTGACCTGCACTTTCTGCCATAAAGTGCCTCATAAGGTGTCATACCAATGGTGGACTGGTAACTATTGTTGTAAGAAAACTAAATCAATGGCAGGTATCGACTCCACGATGCCTGAAACTCTAACACATAAGCCCTCAACATATCTTCAAGTATCTGAATAGTCCTATCAGATTGACCATCGGTTTGAGGGTGAAAAGCAGTGCTGAAGGATAACTTTGTTCCTAATGTGCCTTGCAAACTTTGCCAAAATCTTGAGGTGAATCGAGGATCACGATCGGAGACAATAGATAAGGGAATCCCATGCAATCTGATAATTTCTTGAATATACAGGTTAGCAAGCTGGTCCATTGAAAATGTCATTCTTACTGGCATAAAGTGTGCTGATTTTGTCATTTGTCTACCACAACCCAAATACTATCATGTCCTTTGATTGTCTTTGGTAATCCTACCACAAAAACCATGGCAATGTTTTCCCACTTCCATTCAGGGATCGGTAAGGGTTGAAGAGTACCTCCTGGGCGTTGCTGTTCTGCTTTAACCTGTTGGCAAATCAAGCATGACTCTACAAACCTGGCCACATCCCTCTTTAGGTTTGGCCACCAATAATGTAGCTTCAAGTCCCGATACATCTTAGTGCTACCAGGATGCACAGAAAAGGAAGAAGAATGAGCTTCAGCCAAGATCAACTCACGAAACTCCTTAACACTCGGAATGTACCATCGATTCCTAAATTTCAAAATACCATCATTAGAGAGGCTGAACTCAGAGGAGGTGTCCTTTAAGTTACTCATCATACTATTATTCTCCTTTGAATCCATCTGCTGTGCCTCTTTGATCTTATCAAAAATGGTTGGTTGAATGGTTAGAGTAGAAAGCAGGTTTGACAACTCAGGAACTAACTCCAATTCGAACTTTTGAACTTCCTTCCATAATGGTACAGACATGGTTGATACAGCGGGCTGTATTGTCTTAGACATCCTGCTTAAAGCATCAGCCACAGCATCAGCCTTGCCCGGGTGGTACTTAATTTCAAAGTCATAATCCTTAACAAATTCCAACTAACGTCTCTGTCTCATGTTTAATTCCTTTTGAGTAAAGAGGTATTTCAGGCTCTTGTGGTCTAAAAACACATCACACTGTCGACCATACAAGTAGTGCCTCCAAATCTTCAATGCAAACACAACAGCAGCTAATTTCAAATCGTGAGTGGGGTAGTTCTGCTCATAACTCTTCAGCTGCCTAGAGGCATACGCTACAACCTTACCATCTTGCATCAAAACACACCCCAGACCAATTTTTGATGCATCACAGTAAACACTAAACTTCCCTTCTTCGGTTGGAAGAGTCAAAATCGGAGCTGCTGTCAACTTCAGTTTAAGTGTCTGGAAGCCATCTTCACAAGCTTCAGTCCAATAGTACTTGGTGTCCTTCTTTGTCAAATTAGTTAAAGGCTTAGCTATCATCGAAAATCCCTTAATAAACTTCCTATAATAGCCTGCCAAACCAAGAAAACTACGGACTTCACTGGCATTTCTTGGCTGTGGCCAGTCCTTAACAGCTTGAATCTTGTTTGGGTCTACTGATATGCCCTCAGCAGAGATGACATGGCCTAAAAAGTTAACCTTATCCAGCAAGAATTCACACTTGGACAACTTGGCATAAAGTTGTTGCTGTTTCAGGGTTGTCAAAACTGTTCTTAAGTGTTCTTCGTGGTCAGCTTCAGTCCGTGAGTATATAAGAATATCATCTATGAATACAATCACAAACTTGTCCAAATATTCACGAAACACTCGGTTCATCAAATCCATAAAAGCTGCAGGTGCATTGGTTAACCCAAACGACATCACAAGAAATTCATAATGTCCATAACGGGTCCTAAAAGCTGTCTTAGGTACATCTTCCTCCTTAACCTTCAGTTGGTAGTACCCCGAACGCAAGTCAATCTTTGAAAACACTTTAGCTCCTTATAATTGGTCAAACAAGTCGTCAATTCGGGGCAAGGGGTGCTTATTCTTAATTGTCAACTTGTTCAGTTCTCGGTAATCTATGCACATCCTTAGGGAACCATCTTTCTTCTTAACGAATAACACAGGTGCACTCCAGGGAGAACTACTAGAGCGTATAAATCCCTTGTCTACTAATTCCTATAGTTGGACTTTTAATTCCTTCAGCTCAACAGGTGCCATGCGATAAGGGTTCTTAGATACGGGTAATGCCTCGGGATATGTATCAATTGCAAACTCTATTTCTCTATCAGGTGGTAATCCTGGCAAATCATCCAAAAATGCCTCAGGGAACTCTCGGACAATAGGAATATCTCGTAATTCTATCTTATTCTTCACCCGAACATCCATTATACTAGCTAGGTAACTCTCACAGCCGCCTTTCAATATCCGTTGAGTCTCTAGTGATGATATAATCGGTATTTTACTTATCTTTGGGATAGCTTGAAAGGTATACCAATCTTCATTCGAGGGTCTGAATTTAACCAAACCAGACCTACAACTTATCGTGGCATGATGTCTGAATAACCAATCCATTCCCAGTATAACTTCATACCCCTTCATGTCAATTACTATTAGTTCTACATATAACTTCTTATCCCCTAAGGACACAATATCACCTTTCAATATCTGCTCAGAATACAAGGACTTTCCTGATGATAACATCACACTATATGGCCTATCAGCTGGTAAGTATTCTAACTTATGCTTACATGTAAATAAGGTTGCAATAAATGAGTGTGTGGCTCCCGTATCTATAAGTGTTGAAGCAGAAATACCACAGATCATAATTGTACATGTTATGACCGTATGCTGCATGGTATCTTCATCTTCCATCATAGCAAAGACTCGGGGCAATACTCTTGCTCGATTTGGATCAGGTGGCATGGGGCAATCTCTGACTATATGTCCAACTTTATCACATCTGAAGCAACGGCCAGAATGCAACTTGCATTCGCCATGGTGATTCTTCTGGCAGTTGGAGCATAAAGGGGCTAATGGTCGTTTTCCCTTCCCTTGGTCATCATTTGGATTGAAGGGTCTCTTTATACCTTGCTGTTGTTGTTGTGGTCCCCTGTTCTGTTGCGGCTGCCATCCTTTGTTCTGACGTGGTGGCGGCTGAGTTTCCTTTGTGAACTTCCTTGGCTGTTCACGCTGTGCATATGTTTTCATCTCAGCCTCTTCCAGCTCCAAGGCCTTAGCCGTCACTTCACCATAAGGTACATTGTGTATTCCAGCAGTCTTTACTCTCATATACAAACTCGGCTTCAGTCCCTGAACAAATTGGTAAGTCCTATCCTCATCATCCTCAACCAATCGGGGAGCAAACCGTGATAAAACATCAAATTTGCATATGTAATCCGTCACAGAGCCAGTTTGTCGCAAATTCATAAACTCCTTCTTCTTGTTGGCCCGAACAGTCCTATTGAAGTACTTGTCAAAGAAGGCAGTCTTAAACATTTCCCAGGTCATAGCTCCTGCATTAGCGGTGCTCTGGATTGAATCCCACCAATGTCTTGCACTCAATTCCAAATGAAATATAGCATATGTGACCTTATCCCCTTCGTCAACCTTTGCATACTTAAACATGTCCTCCATCTTTCGAATCCATTCCTCAGCATAAATAGGATCCGAAACATGTTCATTAAACATCGGGGGTCGAAACCAGTGGAAACGCTCACCCCCATGATCATGAGTTGCATTAGTACTGGAGTTGCCTTGTTCCTCTCTAGTGGTCACAAGCTGTTCTATTTGGCGTGATTGACGAATAACTAATTCTGTCAGCTGAGCAATAGTGTTACTATCCACATTGTCTTCTCTCTGTTGACCTCTCACCATTTTGGGATTTCTAAACAATAATCATAACATATCTTAACTTAATGACATTGCTAAAATCATAAACACTTACAGTTGCTGGAGTGTACTCAGGTGGCAATCTGTGCTGGGAGGCAGTCTGCAGAATTGATTTTAGAACCTGGTTTTGCTTTGATACCATAATTGTAACAACCCCAGTCGGAGTCGCCACGTAATTCATAACTTAACCTCTTAATCAATTGGTTCTTACTTCATGCACCTTGTTCATTATTAGTGTTATATATTTTTTTTCTTCAAAAACATCTCCTAAACTGCATCTACCGATAGAGTCATAGACTCACATCGACCGATGGTCACGTGCCCACCACGCGACACATCTGTTTCTAAACATCTCCTAAACTGCATCTGCCGATAGAGTCATAAACTCACGTCGATCGATGGTCACGTGCCCGCCACGCAACACATCATCCGGCAGAAGACTTATTCACTTCTGCCGATCGCTAGGCGACAAAGAGTATCACTTACATCGACCGGTAGCAAACGACAAATATTATGCTACTTCTACCGATGGTAAAACATCTACCGGTCACTAGACGACAACACAACACTTACATCATCCGGTAATTGAGATACACAGCATCTACCGATAGACATGTGCAATCCACGTGCTCTTTTAAGACATCTTTCGATAGAGAACATCTATCGGTTGATGCAAATTCATACATCTTCCGATAGAGAACATCTATCAGTGGATGCAAATTCCTAACATCATCCGATAGAGTACAGCTATCGGTGGACATAGATATGCACAGACTTCTAACTTCATTGACCAATCACTCTTATAAATGAAAATCAGAGACTCATCCAGAGTACATATAGCGGAAGACTTAACAACAGATCATTTAATAATCCTTATAATCATTCCCAGACTCAGTAGTCAACCAGACAGTTTCAAAACTCAATGTTATAAAAGTAAACTCATCCTACTTAAACTACCATATTCACAATCATAATAAAATCATAGAGCATTAACCAGGGGTCTCAATCGCCATGCAGCCACAGAATTGCACCATGATCACCTTCCAGCAACCAGACTTAGACATCTTCATTAGCTTTGGAATCCTCACCTGAAATCTCGTCACCTACATCATAAGGTTTAAACTATAAGCCTAATGCTTAGTAACGAATGCAATACTAACATGTATACGTGAATGCATAGTTGCAAGAAAATCATGATCATGTTCGTTTCATGTTTTTTTCTTGTTCTTATTCGTGTTCTTGTTCATCACTTTCATCATATGGATTAAGGGAGGATTTGTGCCGTAAAGGGGGGATGACAGTGCAAGTATACATAGTCCCTTTCGGGCCGTATTCATGGTCCTTCTCTTTGGACAGTGACATAAGTCAAACCGCCCCCAACCCTCACTTAATCCGGTTGCATAAGTTTCATATTCATTCTCATATCTTGCTCATGGGAAAAAACATGCTCATAAATCATTTTCATATGCTTGAGAAGTAAATCATGATGTATGACATGAATGCTCTTAATCATCAAGCTATGGAAATTATCATTCTAGACAGTTGATTTCATAGGCTCAACAGAACATCAAATTAGATAGTTCTCCAACATCCGTAAATCATCCAAGTACAACTATCTTACTAACTTAAAACAAACATCAAGCACATAACTAATTTAGTACTCTTAAGATGTAGGGCCCTAGTAGCCGGAAGTCTTAATACATTCACTTACCTGGTGTCCCTTGCAAATGGAATACTCCTTTCAAATCTTCTTCACCTAAATCATTTCACATTACCAAGTTAAAAATAAAATCCTAATAGTGCTAACCAAAAATCATCCTAATGCTTAACCTACTTGTATTTCTATATTCTTCTGCCGAGCACCTTGTGTGCGTGGATTAAATTTCTACAATCTAAATAACCAGATTCAGCCCAGTAACTAATCGCATACAGCTATCTAAATGTCCAGAATCAACTCGGAAATGCCTTTACTAAACGCATAATAGAAATGATCCTATTATTACTCTGCCATTAAAGAATCTGAAACCTCGGGTTCTAACCGCAAACAGAGCTCAAAGTATCTACCGGTAACTACATTCATTAAGTCTTACCTGGTAAGCTGAGTATCGGCGAGAACGAAGGAGAATCGGTTGTTGATGAAGAAGGCTACCTGCTGCGAGAGAGAGAGAGTTCTTGGAGGATGGGAATCGCCGAGAGAGAATGTCGGCTAGAGTGGTGTTTTTGTGAGGTTTAAGAGTTTCCATTTTCTACTTATACCAAATAAATTCTTCTTTAATTACAATTCTGCCACTACAATAGAGATCCAATAAACTTTGGCATATAATTATTAAATAAAAGGTCAAATAAAGAGGTGACCGTTAATTTCGTAAAGAAAATCACCTGACTGAGAAAGTCGGGTGTTACAATGCCTATTGTAGCCTGGTAGCTATTGTTGTAAGCAAACTCTACGAGTGGCAAATATCTACTCCAAGGAGCATGAAATTCCAACACACACGATCTTAACATATCCTCTAGTATTTGAATCGTTCTCTCGGATTGTCCGTCAGTCTGTGGATGAAAGGCGGTGCTGAAGTTCAACTTTGTACCCAAGGAGTTCTGTAAACTTTTTCAAAACCTGGAAGTGAATCTGCGATCCCGGTATGAGACGATCGACCCCGGAATGCCATGCAGCTTAATAATCTCATTAATACACAGTTCCGCATATTGATCCATAGAGTACGTCGTCTTCACAGGTAGAAAATGGGCCAACTTCGTCAATCTGTCCATTATGACCCAATGCTATTATGGCCCTTAGCTGTCCTTCGAAGGCCAACAACGAAGTCCATAGTGATATTCTCCCACTTCCATTCAGGGATAGGAAGAGACTGAAGCGTTCCACTTGGTCGTTGATGTTCAGCTTTGACTTGTTGGCATATCATGCAAGACTCTACATATTTGGCCACTTCATTCTTCATATTCGGCCACCAGAAGTGAAGTTTCAAGTCCTGATACATCATTGTGCCTCCAGGATGCACAGAGAAAGATGACGAGTGGGCTTTCGATAAAATGTCCCTTCGCAGCTCATCATCCCTCAGAACGTACCACCTATCTTTGAACTTCAGAATACCATCTCCCGGATAGCTGAACTCGGAGGAGGCCACAGGTAGTTTGCTTACTATATCAGTCATTTCCTTTGAATTGGTCTTCTGGGCTTCTTTAATTCGGTCTAGAACTGAGGGCCGTAGTGTCAAGTCTGCTAGTATGGCCAATAGCCCAGAAACTATCTCCATATTGAACTTCTATATTTCTGTCCTCAAAGGCATTGATACGGCCGACATAGCTGGCTGCATAGTAGCTGGCATCCTGCTCAATGCATCAGCTACCACATTAGCTTTACCAGGGTGGTACTTAATCTCCACATCGTAATCTTTCACAAATTCTAACCACCGTCTTTGTCTCATGTTTAACTCCTTCTGGGTGAATATGTACTTTAAGCTTTTGTGATCTGAAAACACCTCACATGATTGTCCATACAGGTGGTTCCTCCATACCTTCAGTGCATAAACAACTGCTGCTAACTCCAGATCATGAGTAGGGTAGTTCTGCTTGTGGTTCTTCAATTGTCTGGATGCGTACGCCACCACTTTTTCTTCTTGCATCAATACGCATCCCAAGCCAATCTTTGACGCGTCACAATATATAGTGAATTTGCCATCTTCAACTGGCAACACTAACAAAGGAGCAGTGGTCAACTTTTGCTTAAGTGTCTGAAAACTCACCTCGCAAGCTTCAGACCACTTGAATTTGATATCCTTCCTCGTTAAGCTGGTCATGGGCTTTGCTATTATAGAAAACCCCTTGATAAATTTCCTGTAATAACCAGCTAGTCCGATAAAGCTCCGCACTTCACTGGCATTCCTCGGTCTCGGCCAGTCTTTCACTGCCAGAATCTTAGCTGGATCCTCTGAAACTCCCTCTGCAGACACCACGTGGCCTAGCAAATTAACTCTGTTTAACCAGAATTTGCACTTTGACAGCTTGGCGTATAATCGATGTTGCTTTAAAGTCGACAGCACACTGGTCAAGTGCTCTTCATGCTCGGCCTCACTCCTGGAATAAACCAAAATGTCGTCGATGAAAACGATCACAAATTTATCCAAGACATCTTGGAATATCCTGTTCATCAGGTCCATAAATGCTGCTGTAGCATTAGTTAACCCGAACGATATCACCAAGAACTCGTAATGCCCGTACCGGGTCCTGAAGGCGGTCTTTGGAATATCATCAGCTCTGACCTTCAACTGGTAATAACCGGAGCGCAAGTCAATCTTAGAAAATACCCGAGCCCCTTGTAGCTGGTCAAAAAAATCATCGATTCTCGGCAACGGGTACTTATTCTTGATCGTCAACTTGTTCAGCTCACGGTAGTCAATACACATCCGTAGGGACGCATCCTTCTTCTTGACAAACAAGACGGGAGCACCCCATGGAGAGAAACTGGGGCGCACAAAACCCATGTCCACCAATTCCTTTAGCTGAGCCTTCAACTCCCTCAGCTCTATTGGTGCCATTCGGTACGGATTCTTCGATACTGGTTCGACACCAGGATACACGTCAATTTCAAACTCAATTTCACGATCAGGTGGCAATCCCGGTAAGTAATCTAAGAAAACCTCTGAGAAGTCTCGAACTACCGGAATATCTTGAAGTTCCACCACACCTTGCCTCTGAACATCTACTACGTAGGAAAGAAATCCGATGCATCCTGACCTCATTAGCTGTTGAGCTTTCAGGGAGGATATAACATGCATACTGTGCTCCCTTGGTATAGCCTGATAAGTGAACTCCTCCTTGTTCGGGCGCTTAAACGTCACAAGCCCGGACCTGTAGTCGATGGTGGCATGATATCTAAACAGCCAGTTCATCCCCAGAATTACCTCGTATCCTTTCATACCGATAACGATAAGATTGGCATACAACTTCTGGTTTCCGACCGACACTATCTCACACTGCACTGCCAGCTCGGAGTGCATAAACTCTCTGGATGGTAGCATGACACTGTAGGGTCGATCTGACATTACAGCATCTAGATTCTCCCTAGCCACAAAATCCCTAGCCACAAACGAGTGTGTGGCCCCAGTGTCTAACAACGTGTAAGAAAGTGAACTGCATATCGAAATAGTACCTATGATCGCCGCCTGCTGAGCATCGTCATCATTTTCAGTCATAGCAAACACCCTCGGCACGGCACGGTTCGGCCTCGTGTCTGGCACCGGGCAATCCCGGACTTGATGGCCTCCCTTGCCACATCGGTAACACTGCCCGGCAAAGAACCTTCATTCACCTTGGTGATTCTTCTGGCAATGTGGGCATACTGGCAATTGAGGAGCTCCCATAGGCCTCTTGCCTTTATCTTGATACAGGACAGTCTCATTGGGCCTCTTAATGCCCCTGTTTTGCTGCTGATGAAGTGGTAAATTTTGGCCCCTTTGCTAGTGCTGCTGCTGCTGTTGAGGAACATTTCGAATAATCCCTCTTGGTGAATCTCTTTGTCTCTGGGACTTTATTTCTAAGGCCTCTAACTGATAAGCCTTGGCCACCACCTTCAGATACGGTGCCTCATCGAACCCTCCAGTTGTGATTCCTTGCAGAAGATCCATATTTAGCCCTTGAATGAACTGGTGTACCTTGTTCTCATCGGTGGCCACCAGGTGTGTTGCATATCTGGATAATGACTCAAATTTCTGAACATATTCGGCCACTGACCCATATTGTCACAGCCGAGAGAATTCAAGCAACTTTTCCTTCCTCACTCCCCGGTCAAAGTACTTCTCGTAGAAGATTTTCGCAAATCCTTCTCAGCTTAATGCCACTGTAGTCGACTGCACTGTGTCCCACCAAAATCCAGCACTTTCGGTTAGACAGAACGTAGCGCAAATAACCTTCTTGCTGTCTTCCACTTCTGCATAACTGAACATCTTCTCCATTGTTCGAATCCAGGTTTCAGCACGGGTCAGGTCTGTAGACAGTCCATCAAATGAAGGCGGCTGGAGTCGCCGGAATCTATCTCCACTATTGTCACGTGACGCATTTCCATGGTTATTATTATTATTGTTCCCGCTGTCTTCTCTGGCCATCATACGTTCCACCATGCGAAACTGTACACCCACCAGCTCAGTTAAACAATCTATTGCACGAGAACTGTCGCTTGCTTCTTCCTGTTGTCCTCTCACCATTTCTAAGAAACCTTATAAACAGAATAACCTAACTTAATAAACAGAACTTTTACGGAAATTTTAAACACTTACAGTTGGTGGAGCGATCTCACGTGGCGGGTTGCGCAGTTAGACATTTCACAGAATCAATTTTAAAACCTTGTTCGCTCTGATACCATTACTGTGACAGCCCGAGACCCAATCGGGGTCCGAGGAGCCATCACTCTGGACAGAACAGAAAAACATGGACTATATTTTTTTTTTAACTTTTAAACTTCTAAAAGCCTTGACAGAAAATTCACGGAGGAAACCTTCTCTAGAAGTGAAGGTTGGAAAACGTTCTGTGGGAGGCTACAGTAGCCGTGAACAATCAGGAGCTGTGGACAAACAAAATCCGTGGACCTTTAAAATCAAAGTCGGGGTCTGTGGACAAACAGAATCCGTGGACGTTTAAAAAATAAAAGCAGTGATCGTGGACGTTGGTATTAAAAGTCAAAGTCTGTAGACAAAGGAGTCCGTGGACGTTGACAGTAAAAGACAAAAAGCAGTAGACTTTTAGACTTAGCCGAATGTGTACAAACCCGAATGACAGAAACTGGAAAGCAGAGTGGAAGTTGAAAGGTAAAAGGTAGAATGGACGACTGTTTTGAAGAAGGCGTGGACGACTATCTTCAAAGGTAGCTTGGACTTTTAAGAAAAACAGAAGGCAGGATGGACGATAAAAACAGAAAGTAGGATGGACGACTATTTTAACAGAGGGCGTAGACGACTGAGCCCAAAGGCGAAATGGACCATTGTTTTGTAGGCAGAATGAACGTGGACGACTGTTTTACAGAAGAGAATGACAACTGTTTTAAAAAGCCAGAAGTGACTGTGGACGAAAACACTTAGCCAAAATACTGGAAAATTTGAAAATCAGAAACAGAAGGCAGAATGGACGATAAAATTTAAAGACAGAATAGACGCCTACTTTACAGGGAGACATAAAATAGAAAGCATGAAAACTTCAAAAAAAACCAAAACCCGATTCCAACACACAGTTTTAAAACGTGCTAAAAAAACACGACAGAAGTTCAAAAATCTAACTGCATGGATCGATTTAAAATTTGAAACAATCCATGCATAACCTGAAAAGAAAACTCCAAACAGTTCCAGAATGCTTAAAAAAGTACTTATGCAACTGTCAATTATAGAGATTTAGAAACTCGAACATCAGAACCTATACATTATATATTCCCAACAAAGTTTCCAACATAGTTTTTAAAACAGAAACACAGAACCCCAACAGAGTTTTAAAATCAAAACACCAGAGTTCCAGTAGGGTTTACAGACATGGACTTTACTTAAAATACGTAAACCTCTAAACAGAAGTTTGTCTGGCTGCAGCAACCAATCCCTACAAGCTCGTTTCGCCAACTACATTAAGTCATCAGCGTGAAGCACAAAGTCCTCAATCACGGGTTCAATACCTACATCAGGGAGTTCACCTATGAGTCCAAAACTGTAACACCCAGCATTTTGGCCATGTAATAATCTGTTGAATTATTGTATGGATTTAAATTGCCATAAATACAATAGCAACTTCATTGTAAAATGTTGGAGCATTTAGTGAGGGGTGAACCAAACTAATGTGTAACTAAACTAAACACTAAGTTTAAAATGCATGGAAGGGTAAATTGGGGAGAAATTAAGGTTGGTGGGGGATAGCCAATGGATAGCTGACACCTGGTAACTTATTGAGGAAGTTAAATTCCTCCTCCTACGTGAAACCCTCTTCATTTTACTTCTCTGCTCTCTCTCCATTCTCTTCTCGGCACTCTCTCTTACAGTCGACAATCAGCCATCGAAGCTACTTCGATCTCCTCGGCTCCTTTTTGTTTTTTTTTTTTCTACTAGGGTAAGCATCTTTTAAATGCTAACAAGTTTGGACAAGTTTAAAGTGAGTTTTGGTTGGAGTGAAGGATAGTGATACTTTGGTAAAACTCACTGTTTTTGGATGAAAACACACCGATTTGTTTTCGAAGGGTTTGAATGAGTTGGAACAAATTCTTCTAACTTATTTGTTAGCATTTGCAGCTTGTTTATTTTCAGAACGTGCATGTACAGGTTCGAGCATTTCCGAGACATTCAGGACTATCAACTCTACAGCAACAGGTAAGTTCATATCCGTAGGTTGGCCCTTATGGCCCTACATCTCGGAGGTACTAGGTTTTCTGTTCTGTCGGGTTGTCTTGGGTAGAAAGGTTATAGTTATGTTCTGAGTTGTCTATGTTCTGTTTCACCGTATGTTCTGTTATTTCTATCATCTGCTCTCTGCCTGTTTAAGTTCAAGCACTGTTCATGCATACACGTTTTCTCTGAAAGACATGCAAATGTTTTCTGTACACTGTTTGAAACTAAATAAGATAAAATCTGACTGAAATGTACCGGTTAAGTGCGGGACGGGGACTGGCCTACTGTTTCTGTTCTGAATCTGTTCTGAAAATCTGTTGTGCCTGTCGTGCACTGCCTGTTCCCCTATAAGCCCCACTTATACCCCTCTGCCACTGAAACGTAATGTTCTGTACTGTCCTTGTACTTCAGAAAACCGCATGCATAGCATTTTGCATCACTGCATATCTATTATGTTCTTACTGAGCTTTAGGCTCATAGGTGAACTCTCTGATGTAGGTACTGAACCCGAAAATGAGGACTTCATGCCTCAGTCTGATGAATAGGTGGCTGGTGGATCGAGCTCATGGGGGTGTGGTTGCTGCAGCCAGACAAATTCTGACCTGAGGTTTAAGTTTTCTGTAATGTCTATATCTGTAAAGTCTTCTGGAAGTTCTGGTTGTGTTGTAAAATTTTGTAAAAACTCTTCTTTTGGTAGATTATGCAATTGCATGTTAGGTTCTGTATTGTTTCAGAGGTTTTACCTTTAAAACAATGTATAAGTTCTGATGTCTCAGTTTTAGAAATCACTGTATTTGACAGTTGAACTCATGTCCTGAATGTTCCGAAATGTTTTAGAATATTTTCCTGTTTTAAGGTTTGCATGGATGGTCTCAAATTCTAGAGCTATCCATGCAGTCTGTTTCTTTGAATCTGTCAATTGTAAAGTTTCAGTTTTAGAAATCTGAAACTTCTATGTTTTCTGTATTCATGCTCTCTGTCTGTACGTCCTTCTGTTAAAAGTTGTTAAGTTTCACCTTAGAAACCATGTCATCCGATCACGTCCACCGCTACTTGTAAAATTTTCTCCACCGGTTGTCACTGCTTATTTTTGTTTTTTTTAAAGTACATCCACCGCTGCTCGTTTCCTTCTTTTAAACTATATCTTCCGGCTGACGTCATCCATCTTTCGGCTGACGTCATCACCTTCTGCCGATTCTGTTATTGCCTGTATCTTCCGGCTGACGTCATCCATCTTCCGGCTGATATCATCACCTTCTGCCGATTTTGTTTACTATCTGTATATGCCGATGATGTCATTACATCTTCCGATGATGTCATTACACACCCGATTTCATTATTTCCTTCGCCTTTTCTGTTCCCTGTTCCTCCTCGTCTTCTCTGTTATTCACTTCTGCTGATTTATTTTCTTCGCCACTTCTTCTCTTCTGCTATCCATTATTGAAATCTGTTTTGCTATCAACTTCAAAGAACTAGATTCTGTTAACTGTTTTTCCCGTTTGATTTCGAATCCAGAGAACTTTCTCTCTCTCTGTAAATGTTTTAAAAGTTCAATGTAAAAAAAAAAAATAGTCCCCGTTTTCTGTTATCTGTCCCAGAGTGATAGCTCCGATCCCGGACCCAGATCGGGTTCGGTTTCGGGCTGTCACAACAGTGCTGTCGATTGACCGCCAGCAATCGGCTCATTCATTGGAATTTTAACAAAAAATTTGCCTAGGAGCGAACTTTCACCCTTAGGCGATTGTTCGCCCCTGTGGGGCGATTAATCGCCTTTGGGGCGAATTTTCACCCCTACGAAGCAGCCCGCCCGCTTGTCGAGCTGAGCTCAACTCGCTCGTTAGGCATCGAAGAGAGCATCGGAGTTGGGCTAGATCGAGCAGTCGGAGACTGCAGATTGTCGGGCATCAGAGATGACTCAGCTGCTCAAGGCCCCGAGCTGGGCTTGACCGAGCCAGCTCGCTAGCAGGCTCGTTGAGCCCGGTCATCGATGGCTCGCGAGCCCGGATGGCCGAGCTCGGCTCGACTCGTCAATGTGACCCGAGCCAAACCGGCTTGTTACTGTAGCGAGCCAAGCTTGGCTCGACCCGCTACAGTAACGAGTCGAGCGGAGCGGGCTGCGAGCCAGCCCGCTCGTTTAACATCTCTAACCCGAATTGATAAGCCAATTGTTTTCGACAAAAGACATTTACTTTTTTACCATTGAAATATACTTTTATTATTTTTAAACATTATACCCAGTTGTCTTTTCTACGTGATGATAGTTAAAGCGTCATTTTATTAACAAATTTAAATTAAGGGTTAATTTGTCACTATACCACAGTTTAAGATTTTTTTGAACCTTACCCTTGAATTTATAAACTAAATTATTTCCTATATCCAACTTTAGAAGCTGTAATTATTTCCTATACTATGTAAAGAGCTTAAAAATGAATATATATTTTTTGCTTTGTAATACTTTAATATTTCTAATATCTTAGATATAAATTTCAATAAAAATGATTTTTTTTTAAATAGAAGTAAAAACATTATACATGAATAATTGGAGGCCATTATGCACACAATCATCATGGTGGATCAAGGGCAAACACTGGAACTTTTGAGTTGAATCAATTATAATTTTAAATCATTATTTGATATGAATATCAAATCGAAAAAAGAAATGGCCAAAGATTTTTTTATATTTTTTCCCTCATGTTGTCTCTCTAAATTATTATTTCATAAATAATTTATTAAACTAATTAAAAAATGGGTAAAATGCATTTTTTGGACTCAACAATCGGTTGAGTACAAAAAATGGATCCAACTATGTTTTCGTGCAAAAAATGGTACGAAGTATTGTAAATGGACAAAATATGGCTTTTCGGGTACCCGTGTACCATTCGCGGGGAGTGATCCGGGGAGACCGGGTACCCGCGTTCTGAGAAAGGGTACCTGTTTCTCCTCGGGGGCATTTCAGAGGGTGAAGACCCTCGCGTGCACGTGCGCCTCACGTTCGCAGGGGGTCTTCACCCTCTGAAATGCCCCCGAGGCAACACGGGTACCCTTTCTCAGAACGCGGGTACTCTTTCTCCCCGATAATGCATTTCATAGGGTGAAGACCTCCCGCGATCACCTGACATGTGCCCGTGACGGAGAACAGTTTTCCGTTCTTCTGATGCGACAACCAGTCCTCCGTCAGACCCGTGATCAATTATTTGCTGGATCACGGGCTGAATTAGTGCAAACGGGTACCCGTTCGGATACCCCGGGTACCCGTTCTCTAAGCCTATTTAAAGGCTCTCTCCCCTCCTCTTCTCGTACCACCTCCCACTATTTTCTTTTCTTCACGATCTCTCTAAGTCTTCTCAAATGAGTTTTTATTTGGAAAAAAGTATAGTTATATGCAGGAAATTAAATACGAAATAATGGAATATTCGGTGCAAAATGGTTATGGCATCAAATTCCATAAATGCGACAAACGACGTCTGACGGCTAAATGCGCAGAAGGTTGTGCATGGCGACTGCATGTGTCGCAGATGAAAGACGAGCAACTCGTTGAAATAAAGAGTTTTATCGATTCTCACAGCTGTACGAGGGTAGTTGAGCATCCAATAATTGATCGTTATTAATGATGCACGTGACTGTTGTAATTATTTTGAAATAATTTTAATTTATTTCTTCTTATTCTTTTTAATTTATGTAATGTCAACAACTTCAAAATAAATTGTTTAGAATCCAGTACCATAACTGTGACGTACCATAATTTCCCGAGTTAACTATTCTGAACTGTGACGTTCCATAATTTCCCTAGTTTACTATTTTGAACTGTGATCTTTCATAATTTCCCTAGTTAACTATTCCTCTAACCTTCGGTCGACACTTTAAAGTTTCGGTCAACCGGTAAATAAATGAAAAAAAAAACCAAAAAAAGTAAAATAAAAAAAAAGGCATTGTTGCCTTAACTGAGAACGGGTGGCCGCTTACAGATAACGGCAACCCGTTCTCGTTAAGGGCCACGTGCTCCTCACATGCGAGGGGGTCTTCAACAAAAATTTGACATTCAAACAACGGGTTGCCGTGTTCTTCATACGGGTACCCGTTGGTTGAATGTTCATCAGACGGGTACTCGTGTTCTTCATATGGGTACCCGTTGGGATGCATCCGCGGGGTGTTCACTCTCTAACGGGTACCCGGTCTGCGATAGTATAACGTCGGCAGAGGCTCATTTTGACGATTTTTACGACGAAACCCGACAGTTTCTCTCCGCAAAATTTTCAGAATCCACCGTGGTGCTATCAAAATCGCCGAAATCTTTCAAAACTGATCCTAAACCACCCAAATCGGAGCCACCAAACCTTAAACCGAGCCACCAAGCCCTAAAACGAGCCACCAAACCCTAATCCGAGCCTCCGAACTGATTTTTTCCAGATTTCAAGATTTTCGCGCTGAAAATCCTCATTTCGTGAGGTTAGTTCGGCGACAAACTAGAAAAAACCCGAATCTTTGACCCCCAAAAAATTTGAAAAATCCCAAAAATGCCGAGAGCATTTATGGGTAGAAAAGCTCCGCAACGGAATGAACAAGGTGAAATATCAAACCAGGCGACAGAGGAAGAGCGACAACTGCCCCCGGGCTATTATACAATGGAGTTTCGAAGTCGGGCCGCAAAGGAGCAATACGATCAAGATATGGGAATTCGCTCCATTTTTTACGGGAAGACTGCCAACTTCAGTGGTTGGGAGGGTTTCGGGATCAAGGAGATGTTTGACGGCATCTTTTTGCACGGTATGTATAGAATGAAGGGCGAGAGCTGCGACAGAGTTGTTCGCCTGTTTTATGCAAACATGCGTACTGCCGGGAGTACAGGTCATTTGAGGACGTACCTTTTTGGTTCAGACGTCGCCGTAAATGCAGAAATCATCAATGAGCTGCTCGGATTTGCCATTGAGGACGCCGAGCAATATTATCACGCTTCCAGACCATGTGAATTTGCCAGCACAGAAGAGGGCCTAATGTTCATGCAGCAAATCCACCGTAATTCAGAGATTGTCGGGTTCGTGAAACCGAGATCGAAGGACTTGAATGTCAAAGCTCGGGTTATTCACAACCTCATCAGCCACACCATTCTTCCGAGGGATGGACACAGAGATCTTGTTAGCTAGATAGATATCTATGTGATGCAGAAGCTATACACCAACCAGCTGTTCAACCCAGGGTACATGATTGTGGGTCACATGCAAGAGATAGGGTGAACAAAGAACAAGAATCTGCCGTATGGGACCTTAATTTGGAAGATCCTACAGCGAGCTCAGATTCAGCCTCCGGCAGCTGCGAGCCCACAGATCTGTCGATGTATTTTACAGGGCTCATTTGACTCGAATGAGCCTAGTCAAAGTAGACGGTTCTTGGATGCCCAAGGGTCATCCCGGAACCTCCACATCTTGGGATGTTTCGATAGAGGATGCTCCCGCCCCCGATGATGCCCCATACACCGAGTACGCCACCGCGCCACCATTGTACCCTCACGAGGCTAGTACGTCTGAGCAGGGATCTCACATGGGAATATATAATTATCTTGTTGAGATGAGACAGACTCTGCATCAGAGGATCGATACGGTGTAGGAGAGTTTGGATCGGAGGCTGGATGCGATGCAGGAGAGGTGGGATCAGAGGTGGGACATCCTGCAGGAAAGGCAGGAGTTGATGAGAGTGTCCCAATTGCGGGTCAAAAACTACTTCGAGCGTCGGCATAGAGGCAGCATCGATGAGGGCGATGATCCCCCACCCGGCGTCGATGAGGGCAATGATCTCCTACCCTTACAGTAGTTTAGTTGACTGTAGTTGATTTTTTTGTAATGTACTCTTTATTTTAGTTTCTTGTAATTTACTCTTTAGTTGATGATTGTTACGTAGTTTAGTTTCGTTTAGTTTAGATTATTTGTATACTGGATCTGGCTATTGGGTATATATGTGCAATCTGAATATACAGGAATTGTCTTAAGATTGTTATTGAGGAGTCATAAAACAAACGAAACTCTATCAATTTTTTTTAAAATTTAATTATCTAGTAATAAATTATTATTATTAATTATTAAATTAATTAATAGAGGATGCTCCCGCCCCCGATGATGCCCCATACACCGAGTACGCCACCGCGCCACCATTGTACCCTCACGAGGCTAGTACGTCTGAGCAGGGATCTCACATGGGAATATATAATTATCTTGTTGAGATGAGACAGACTCTGCATCAGAGGATCGATACGGTGTAGGAGAGTTTGGATCGGAGGCTGGATGCGATGCAGGAGAGGTGGGATCAGAGGTGGGACATCCTGCAGGAAAGGCAGGAGTTGATGAGAGTGTCCCAATTGCGGGTCAAAAACTACTTCGAGCGTCGGCATAGAGGCAGCATCGATGAGGGCGATGATCCCCCACCGGCGTCGATGGCAATGATCTCCTACCCTTACAGTAGTTTAGTTGACTGTAGTGATTTTTTTTGTAATGTACTCTTTATTTTAGTTTCTTGTAATTTACTCTTTAGTTGATGATTGTTACGTAGTTTAGTTTCGTTTAGTTTAGATTATTTGTATACTGGATCTGGCTATTGGGTATATATGTGCAATCTGAATATACAGGAATTGTCTTAAGATTGTTATTGAGGAGTCATAAAACAAACGAAACTCTATCAATTTTTTTTAAAATTTAATTATCTAGTAATAAATTATTTATTAATTAATTTATTAAATTAAATTAAATTAAATTAATTAACTTATAGTAATTATTAATAAATCCATTATTATTTTTCATTTTGTTTGTTTTAATTTTTATTTTTTATATCACATAAATAAGAAGAAAAATAATTAGACTGATATATATATATAATTGTAACGGGTACTTGCAACATAATTAATAACAATCAATTATTTCTGCGTCGGCCGCGTGTCGCAGATTCTTGCGTCCCTTCAGCTGTGTTGAATCCCATAAATGTGTCTTCAGTAGCAGTTCCTGAAGTGGATCCCCGGTGAGGACAAGTGTGACTATTGTGCCCCTTCTTCCAACATATACTGCACGTCATCTTCGAGTTCTGCCTACTCATTGTCGAACTCAATGGCTCGTCGACATCCCGCACTCTTGTCTTCTTTGGCCTACCAGGTTAGCGATATCTTCTAGGCGGGATGAGTTTCTTCACATCTGTCACTACCGGCAATATTTGATTGCCGCTCACGGGTCGTATAAACTGTGAGTACATCTGCAGGTAGGTCACCCGGTGATAGCATGGATGCACGTAATTTTCTGGTGGCGTTATCATGAACCGGATGCATTGAATGGCATGGACACACGGAATTCCAGTACGCATCCACCTGGTGCAGTTGCACATACATGTATCCATGTCAACTGTATATTGTTCGTGGCCGTTACTCACCTCAAATCGTACAACTCCCACAGGCAGAGCACTCCAATGTTGAGCTGTCATTCCTATCTTGTGAAGCTTATCCTTGATCTTAGGACACAGGAGGTCTGTTATTGGGCCAACTTCTCAAATTTCTTGACGATGCGAGTCATCATACACTTTCGAATTAGCTCGAACATGGTCAAGATCGGCTTGTCCCTCGCAGGCAGTAGAACTGCATTGAATGACTCGCTCAAATTATTCAGACCCATTTCGCACTTGGGGACCCAAGAGAAGGCATGAGAAGCCCAATATTTAGGCTCTTCTGCTCGCAGCCATGCGTGGGCATCTGGGCTAAGCTGCAATAATTTGCTCATTTCGTGGTTGAAATGATACTCTGTCAGTGCCCTCGCCGCACTCCACATCGCATCTTGGTATGCTCTGCCCCGGAACAGGGATTTGAAGTTTGCGTACATATGCTGGAGGCAGAAGTGCTGCTCGGAATCTTTAAATTCCTTTTCCATGGCATTCAACAACGCCTGAAATTTCCACGAAAATTAAATTAATTAATTAAATTTGTGACGACCCAAAAACCAAACCCGATCGGGGTCCGGAATCGGAGCCATCACTCTGGGACAGATAACAGAAAACGGGGACTATTTTTTTGTACATTAAACTTTTAAAACATTTACAGAGAGAGAAAAAGTTCTCTGGATTCGAAATCAAACGGGAAAACAGTTAACAGAATCGGAACGCAAAATGGATGATAGAAGAAAAGCAGGAAGTGATGAAAACAAAAGTAATAAACTGGCAGAAGGCATTGACGGAAAAGCAGGCATCAGTTGGAATCAGTGGATGCAAGCAGAAATGATACCAGAAGATTTAGGCAGATGACGTGGCCGGATGATGTCGATGACGTCATCGGAAGATGTAGGCAGCAGATGGGATCGGAATGTGTGATGACATCATCAGAAAATGTGATGACATCATCGGCAGATACAGATAGTAAACGTAATCGGCAGAAGGTGATGACGTCAGCCGGAAGATGGATGACGTCACCAGAAGATGCAGGCAGCAGTTGAAATCGGCAGAAGAAAAGCTATGGTGATGTCATCGGAAGAGGAGATGACGTCATCGGAAGATGAATGCAATAAACGGAATCGGCAGGAGCAAAACCTAAACAAAATTACTGTTTGGCGGTAGATGCAGATACGACAAAAGATTAACAGTGATAACCGGTGGATGTGAACAACAAACAGAATTGAGTTCACCGGCGGATGTAATCGGAAGACATAGTTTGAAAGAAAAAGTTTGACAGCTTTTAACATGAAGACTTACCAACAGAGAGCAGAAAAACATAAAATATGAAAGACTCAGATTCTCAAACCAATTCAAAACATGGTTCTCGAGCACAACAGAAGGCATGAAAACTTCAGACTTCAGAGACTAATTTAAAAACATAACTTGAACACATGTTTAAAGGAACACGACATGATTTTCAAGAAAACGGACCGCATGGATAACTCTAAAACCAGAAGTCATCCATACACAAGCTGACAGATAATATCCCAAACAATTCCAGAATATTCAGAACATCATTCAACTGTCAAATACAGCACAAACAGAAAGCATGAGAGTTGTAAACCTTCGATGTCCGATTCTACACAAGGATGTAGAGCACTCTTTACAATTAACAGATTCAAAGGAAACAGACTGCATGGATAGTTCCAAAACCAGAAGTCATCCATGCACAAACTAACAGATAATACTCCAAACAATTTCAGAATATTCAGAACATGAATTCAACTGTCAAATACAGTAGTTTTAAAAACTTAGACATCAAAATCTGTACATTGTTTTAAAATCTGAGGATCAGTACATAACCTAACATATATTTGCAGACTTTCCCAAAACGGAAGTTTTTACAACAAAGCCAGAATTTTCAGAAAACTTTACAGATATAGACTATACTTTAAAAATTTAAACCTCGGGACAGAATTTGTCTGGCTGCAGCAACCACACCCCCGATGAGCTCGATTCACCAGCCACCTATTCATCAGACTGAGGCACAAAGTCCTCATTTTCAGGTTCGGTACCTACATAAGGGAGTTCAACTATGAGTCTAAAACTCAGTAAGAACATAACAGATATGCAGTGATGCAAAATGCTATGCATGCGGTTTTCAGAAATACAATGACAGTACAGAACATTACGTTTCAGTGGCAGAGGAGTATAAGTGAGGCTTATAGGGGAACTGGCGAACAGTGGGTGCACTATCAGGCACAAACAGTAATACGGTAAAGTACAGAAACAGATCTGGAGGCCAGTCCCCGTCCCGCACTTAACTGGTACATTTCAGTCAGATTTTATCTTGTTTAGCTTCAAACCGTGTGCAGAAAACAGTTTTGCGTGAACTTTCGGGAAAACTTGTATGCATGAACGGTGTCTGAACTTAAGCTGGCAGATAACAGAAATAATACAACAAACAACAGAAAAATATAGACATCTCAGGACATAACTCTAACTTTTCTACCCAAAGCAACCCGACAGAACAGAAAACCTAGTACCTCCGAGATGTAGGGCCTAGCCAACCTACGGATATGAACTTACCTGTTGCTGTAGAGTTGATAGTCCTGGACGTCTCAGAAATGCTCCAACCTTTACATGCACGTTCAGAAAATAAACAAGCTGCAAATGCTAACAAATAAGTTAGAAGAATATCTTCCAAATTCATTCAAACTCTTAGAAAACAAACCGGTGTGTTTTCATCCAAGAACAGTGAGTTTTCTCCAAATACCATAACCCTAAACTTCAGTAAAAACTCACATTAAACTTGTCCAAACTTGTTAGCAATAAAAGAGGCTTACCTTAGCGGAGAAACAGAAAGGAACCGAGGAGATCGAAGTAGCTTCGACGGTTGTTTTGTCGACTGGAAGAGAGAATGTCGAGAAGAGAAATGGAGAGAGAGCAGAGCGGAGAAGTGAAGAGGGTTGCACGCAGGAGGGAGAACTTAGCTTCTTCACCAAGTCGCCAGATGTCACTCAACCATTGGCTATCTCCCACCAACCTTAATTTCTTCCCAATTTACCCTTCCATGCATTTTAAACTTAGTGTTTAGTTTAGTTACACATTAGTTCGGTCTCTCCTCACTAAATGCTCCAACATTTTACAATAAAATAATTTCTGTATTTATGGCAATTTAAATCAATACAACAATTCAACAGATTATTGCATGGCAAAAATACCGGGTGTTACAAAATTAATACAACCCGTGAATAAATTAATTAAATTAATAATCACAATTAGAAATGTATTATACCTTTTGTCGATAAGAAATAAATGTCCATCCACCTCCCTTGCCAAGGTTCAGGTTTCACTTTAGGTGTTGCAAAAACCACGTCCATGTGTCCTCGGACTCTCTTTCGACATTGGCAACCATAACGGGATATATTTCATCGTTGCCATCGATACTCATGGTTGTGAATAATTGTTCGGGACACGACCCTTTTAGATGACAACCGTCCAAACAGATAATATGTCTACCAAACTGTAACAAATCTGCTTTGCACGCAGCCATGCACAGATACATTCTTTGATATGCCCACGTGTTAGAGTCCACCTCGTAAGCATGTATGTATAACGAACTACCCGAATTTGATCTATAAATTTCAGCTGCGTATGACCAGACTTGCTTGTATTGTTCGTTGCCGCTGCCTTCATTACGTGTCCGAGCTATACTTCTTGCTCTTTTTGCAATATTGGACGTTATGTTGACAGCGAAATCCTTGCTGACTGTCTCGATAATGGAAAATATTTCCCACATAGGTTGACTTTTAAACCTGTCAAGATAATGATTTGCAGGATACTTTGCTCGAGCGTTTGGATTCTCAACTACCCTCGCACAAGTGTGAGAATCGATAAAACTCTTTATTTGATAAGTTTCCTTGTCTTTCACAACCAGCTACGCATTTAGCCGTCACTCGTCGTTTGTCGCTTTGAGTGAATTTGATGCCATAACCATTTTGCAACAAATAGTCGAGTATTTCGGCTTTAATTTCCTGTATATAACTATATTTTTCCCCAAATAAAAACTCAATGAGATTTCTTCACGTACCGGTTCGCTGTCTACCTCGTCAACGTCTGACTCGGCAGGTGTTCGAAGCTCCTCGTCAAGAGTTCTGGAGGTCGACTGCACCTCTATTTTGTCGTCTCCACCTATGTAATCGAATGCTCTAAGCTCGCCATAAGCAGGAGTTGCGTAAGCATACCAATTGATATCGACATCAAAGCTTGTTGTCTCGTCTGAATCAGTCGCTCGAATTGAAATATCATCCATCTTCGTCGCTAGTACCAAAAAATTTTCGAAAGCAAGATAATATTTTAGAAGAGTTAGAGAGATCATGAAGAAAAGAAAAGAGTGGGAGGTGATACGAGAAGAGGAGGGGAGAGGGCTAAAATAGGCCTGGACAACGGGTACCCGTTGTCACCAGTTCAGTCCGTGATTCAGCAAATAATTGATCACGGGTCTGACGGAGGATGGATTACCGCATCTGTAGAACGGGTACCCGTTTTCACCAGTTCAGCCCATGATCCAGCAAATAATTGATCACGGGTCTGACGGAGGACGGGTTGCCGCATCAGAAGAACGGAAACCTGTTCTCCGTCACGGGCACATGTCAGGTGATCGCGGGGGTTCTTCACCCTCTGAATCGCATTATCGGGGAGAACGGGTACCCGCGTTCTGAGAAAGGGTACCGTGTTGCCTCGGGGGCATTTCAGAGTGTGAATACCCCCCGCGAACGTGAGGCGCACGTATACGCGGGGGGTCTTCACCCTCTGAAACACCCCTGAGGAGAAACGGGTACCCTTTCTTAGAACGCGGGTACCCGGTCTCCCCGGATCACTCCCCAGGGATGGTACACGGGTACCCGCAAAGCCATATTTTGTCCATTTACAATACTTTGTGCCTTTTTTTGCACGAAAACATAGTTGGATCCATTTTTTGCACTCAACCGATAGTTGAGTCCAAAAAATGCATTTTACCCTTAAAAAACACCTTTGTGGGCGATATGTGTCGCGCCGTAACATCCTCGGATGAAGCCTAGGAGCAACGCAATCATTGGTGGCGCTACATGTGTGTTTGGGCGCTGCAACACCCAATTCTTAGTCACAACATCGTGCCTATTTTGGGCCATTTCAATAAAATTTCAAGGGCCTTGTTTTGGGTCAATCTTCGGGCTTTGTTTGGTCCATTATGGTTTCATTTTATTGGCGTATTAGTTATTTCTAGATTCGCAACCCATAATTTTTTCCTTCCGTTCTGGCTTTCCATTACCAGTATAGAATCCATTCATTATCAATAGTATTTTAGAAGATATTTTGACGACAAATTTGTTATAGGTTTCAACGATTTTGCAGATTTTTAGCATGTACCTAAAAGCGGCATTCCCACTAGTAGGAATGTTAATCGTGGTCGAGGTAGAGGTTTCTGTTACTATATTCGCATATACATCATAACTTTTAAGTCCTTATCTTGGGATATATCATATGCAAAACCTGACATGTTCTTTTTAATAGCATGTTAGTTTTTATACTATATTTACGCTGATTTTACCCAATTATGTTTTGCACAAATGGTATTTCATTTTATATTATGAATGGAGCTTTCAGTCGTCTTGGGTTCGTCATATACACCGCTTGGTTTATACAAATTTGCTATATGAAGGTGTAACATTCAAGAATTTTTAGTCAGACTTAATCTTATATTTAAAGACAAGTTTATGTTTTACATTACTATTATAATGATTATGGAGTATTTTGAGAAAATAATATAAATAAATGCCAAAAAGACATTTAGAGTGCACCATGTAAGCCAACCAAGTGAAAATTATGAAGTAGTGCATGTAGCAAGGCGTTGGAAGCGATATAGGCACAAAAAAGTGTGCAAGAGACGCGTTGGGCGCGTGGCTCTCCAGCGCCGAAACTTTCCAAAAAACACATTTTAGTAAGTTTTTTACGTTTTAGGGTTTCCAAATTGAATATTTCTGAATTTCTTAAGATTTTCTATATTTTTAGGGACATTTTGGGCTACTTACCATTATTTTTAGGGTATAATTTAATTATACTTAAACACCCACTTTGTACCAATTTATACACGTTAAACCTAACCCTTATTTCATCTGAATCTCGCGAGCTGCCTCCTTGTTTTTGCAAAATCTCCAAGTTATGTCTAAACCTAACAGACTTCGACCCTCAAACAAGTAAACATATGAGTTTACATGCTTTAGGGATATTGTTAGGATTTTCATTATTCTCGAGGTTTCTGCATGGAAATCCTTCGATTATGATTCTTCTCCTCACTTTCTTTCACTAACACGTGACAACTCTATGTTTAAATTAATTCAAAGGTAAGGGATACCCGTCGTGAGCAAAAGTCTAGTACTAAGTACTCGAGGTAACTGATATGTTATGCATTGACCCGATCTGTATCATAAAGTGCTAGGTTAAGTAGTTTCGTTACGATAAAACTTTGAGAACTTATTTGTTATTACGTTACGACATTAACGACTTGATGATTTGTTTAATCACTATGATAGGATGAGGTTTACGATTGATATTATGCTTTATGATTATATTGATGATGATTATGCTCGAGAATGTGTTATAGTATAGACTTTTGATTGTGATGTTTGTTAGATAATATGATTATTTTGACGATAATGTTCCTCGAAGATATGATTTGTTTGCTGATTTGATTAATGTAAAAATATTGACGCTTTTATGATACGTAGTAAGTTATGATTGAATAGAAAGAATAGGTGAATTGACTCGATGATATGTTATGTTTTGTATCATATATTTATGTATGACTCATGCATCATGAAAAATAATTTATGTTAAGAAAGATTTAAAGAGAACAAAGAAAGAAAGAAAGAAAGACTGACAAAAAGACGGAAAGATAAGAGAATGACTAAATAAAAGTAACTTTTGTTGTGAGGCAAGATTACGAGTTGGTTGTTGATATGAGAACTTCTAACTCCACCACAAAATCTAGCTCAAGAGTGGAGGTTTAGACCCAACATATATATTAGCTCATGCGACCCTCTGGAACCGATGTAGGATTCATATCATTCTCACACCCTTTAAAGGCGATTGCCTCAGTTGGCGATTGGTCGCTACCTCTTAAGGGCGACTGCCTCAATCGGCAATCGGTCGGACTCGCAGGTCAGTAGTAAACCCGATGTGCCCGCATCGACCAACAGAGGTTTGGATCTGATACCAAATGATATGTGACACGATTCCACCTGCAAGGGGGTCATGTTTCTACCCACAACAGCAAGTTAGAAAACCAGAGTTCGGCTAGTCTGAAAATACCCTAAAATCGGGTAATGATTTTACCAACCAAATGATATCCAAATGTAACGAACTTTTAAGGGTTTTTTAATATATGTGTGAACAATGTTTCCTCAAAATTTCAGGTTTAGATGATGAAAAAATAAAAAGTCACGCAAAGAAGACCAAATGCTGTCTAATGAGCAATGTTTCGTAAGCTCTCGGCATAATACTCTTCCAAAGAAGATGGCAGCAAATGGAACAAGTTATGGCCGCTTTCTTCGTGTATCCTACTCTAGAAAGAGAGAAAAGAAAAGCGAAACTATGGCTATTCAAGCAACCGTGGGTTTGAAAGCTTAAAGGAGATAGAACTCCTTCTCGGTTTTTGACCAAACCGAGCTTACTGTTCACCAACCTTCATGGCCTAATTCTGCAGATAAAATTATATTATTCTCATATCATCAACAACCATTACAAGCACCCATAACCATATATTTATAGACCTAGGGTGGCTGGTTATTTGGGTTGGGCTTGGGCTGCAAAAAAAAGGCTATTATGTTTGGTCAATGTTGGGCTTCTCTCCAATCTTCGACCCATGTTGGACTTCTCTCCATTTCCTTTGCTTCAACCAAACTTCCAACCACCATCTAACTTAACATACATCTAATCCTAATATCTAAGGATGCATGCAACTATAAAACATTACATGAAGGTTAATGTTTACTGACAAAATACAAGGCTAAAAGTTTGCAAAAACAACAAGAAAAAAATAAGTGTTTGGTTACAATTTAATTCCAAGGGAGACAAATCCCTTCTTCAAGTGCTTCCCTCTTTAGTTCCCACGATAGCATGTGTAAGGGCTGATCCATGTCCTTTGTGCTCGGCTCCCAAGCCAAGTCCTTGAAGAGGTCTTCGAAGTCATCAATACCTGCAAAACAATTGAGCTTGTTAGTGAATAGGTTTGATAAAGCTTGTGCCTTGGTTTGTGATCGAGTGACGGCCCTCTGGGCATATCAATATGAGAACCCCTAACTCCACCACAAAAACTAGCTCAAGAGTGGAGGTTTGGACCCAACATATATACTAACCCAAGCGACCCTCTGGAACCGATGTGGGATTCACATCATTCCCACACCCTTTCAAGGAGACTGCCTCAATCGACGATTGGTCGGACCAGGTGACTACCTCAATCGCCGCATCGGTCCCAGGTCAGTAGGAAACCTGACGTGTGCACACCGACCCATAGAGGTTTAGCTCTAATACTAAATGATATGAGAATCTCTAACTCTACCATAAAAGTTTGTTCAAAGCTCACTCAAGAGTGGAGGTTTAGACTCAACATATATACTAGCTCAGGCAACCCTTTGGAACCGATGTGGGATTCACATCAGTTGTCCCATAAGACAGGATCATGACGTGCCTTCTCGTTTTCCTAGACTGAATTATCTCCAAAAAATAAACTGTATATCGAAACTAAAGCAAGAATAAGAGATCTAGTGAGAAAGAACTGTGATAAGACTGCTTTTACAAAAATTGCATCTACACACATATTCATGATAGTTTATGTATCTCTTACTAAGCGTTAGACTCATAGTTTGAAATTTGTTATGTATATGAGAAATTTTATGATGTACACAATGAAAAAAACGAACGAAATATGCAGTTGAAGAGGTATTTTCATGGCAAGATTATGTGGTGTTAATGCAAATAACGATTCAAAAATTATGAAGAAGAAAACTTACATTTTATTTCTATAAGAGTTAAAAGAGATTTTATATCATTTATTGTTTCGTTATGTTTGTGGATAAATTTGTTAAGTATTATTTTAAAATAATTATTTAAAATCATGGATTTGATTTTAATTAACACTTATGAATTTTAAAACTTCCGTGGTATGTTTTTAATAAAGTGATTTTAAAATTTTAAGTGAATTCTTTAAAAAAAAAATAAAAGTAGAAACGGTCCTCTACGGGGCGTTATAGAAGTTATTTTGTTTGTACGCGTGATATAGTGGTGGGAAAGTGTTGATGTCGTGTCATTGGGTGAGAATCTCAAAGCCTGGGCAGCGTGTTTTTGTTATGTTTCGATATGACTTGATTTATCTTAGGACAAACATTCTTCTGTCTTTTATGCGCATATGGGCATACTTTGCGCAAGGTTCATGAATGACCTTATTTTCACTGCAATTGTTTTTTATGAAAATGATAGTGACATTATTTTCTTATCTACCTATTGTACGAACAATAAATCGCAACACCGAAGGCTCATGAAACTTATTTTAAAATGGTTAAAAAGGTTGTTCTTGAATGTAAATCCATGCTTGCATTTTTCTTTACTAGTTAATTATTTTTAAAATACAAAATAATAAAACAAGTTTTCTTATGCATTGGATATACGTTTAGAATCCCTACTGAGTGAAGTCGCTAACCCAAAAATAATACATTTTCCCCATGAAATAATTGTGGAAGCTAGAAATAGTTGATCGTTGGGGTGGTCTTACTTTCTTTTTTTTCCCCCTTGAATTTTGCATTTCTTTCTTAGAGGACTTATCTTATTTTCTTCCTCTGATTCGGTCTATATAATTATATTTGGTGTGGCTCATTTATTTTCCTACACAATACTCTTTGATTTATTTTATTGCACTATTTTATTATTTCATGGCCGCTACATGGACAACACTATCTTACGTAGCCTATGACTATAAATTTGGTTTAAACCTTCCATTGTGAACCATGGATTATGTCTAGCGCTGAACGATTGGGTTTTCTCCGAGGATCGGGTTGTTTGACTGAACGTTACTGTCTAGATTTGCCTCCTGGTCATGAAAAATAAGAAGAAGTTGGAGATGCATTTGAAATCATATTCATTATTTAAAGGCTGTAGATTGGAAGCTGAAGAATTTACAGAAAATCAAGCAGAGGAAGAAGGGTTTCAACTTGGCAGCTTGTTAGTGGCTTGTGTTGGAGCGAATTGGGATAAAAAAAACATTTTTTTTAAAGGGATTTTAAGCAATCATGGTTTATGAAATAAAGAAAACTAAGGAGCAAAATATAACATGAGTAATATATCGCTCTAATTTGAGAGCATTGAGAGAGAACAAATCAGATGATAACACATTTTGACACATAATTTTTCAACGTTTTTTAACAATAGGGGGTTTATTTGTTAATCTTTGACCACTTGGCCAAAAATTATTAATTTTATATGGCAATTAGTTACAAAAATTCAAGTCAAATTTTAAGCAATTTGACCTCGAAAAATGCAAAAAAAAAATACTAAAAATTAATTTATTTATAAAATCAACTGATATTACAAAATACTTAACACCGTTACTAAAAACTGTTAGGCAAAATGAATTGAAAATAAGAATTAAATCATAATGATTAGGGTTTATAATAAAAAGAAACACAAAAAGGGTTGAATCATCACCCATCAAACACACTCACTACATCATTACATAGTCCACCTTTCTTTCTGCCTCCTTTTGTAGTTAAAGTAGTCCAATTGAAACTCACAATGAAGAACAGAGAGAAGAATGAGGAATCTCTTTTGGCCGCCTTTATTAATTCTCATGGCATTTGCAAGCTTTCCCTTCACTTTTCTTCGTCGAAAATGCTTTATCCAAACCCACTTGTTTTGGTTTGGAGCTTTGTTTTTAGAGCAAGCATGGGAGTGAAGAAAAAGCTTCTAAAAAGCAAGAGCAATACCACCGAAAGCCACCCCTTTTTCCATTGAAAGTAGTGAGAGAAAATCATTCAAACACCTCTTGAACTAACCCACAAAGTTTAGGGTTATTTAACACCTGCAAAATTTTCTAATCCAATTCACGAAAATAAATCTAGGACAAGATACCTGACTCAGTTTCAAATTGTTATCAGTGTATTTCCATGGATTCTGGTACGTTTTTATTCATTCGTGACGATTTGACATGACCGGTTCATGACTTAAATGAACAAAAAATATTAACCATTGCCAAAGTAGTAGAAGATAATGGAGTTGTACCTTTTCGCTTTTCACAAAACTTGTTCAAGAAAGAGAGGAAGACTATAACAACTGAAACACCAGCAACTAGTCCAACGATGATTGCCAGAGTCTTCTCAATCTCATCGTCGTTGCTTCTTGCATGTTCTACATAACCAAAACATTAGAAAAAGTTAGTGTATTTCAATGCATATTATCCCTGCTTATTCACGCTCTTCCATCGATTTCTATTCACTAGCTTTGGATTCTCTCCCACTACTCTACTTTACACTGCATAATATTCCTGCTAGGGCCCTTTATCAAGCTTTGACACCCGAAAGTTTAAAATAAGGACACTTTTCTGCAGATATGATGTTTTAGTATTACGCGAAATATTTTCAAGCAAGAGGGTATTTCGTTCTTGTATTAAGCTGATAAATTATAAATCATAATTAACTTGTTGGATTTCATTTTCTTTTCATATTAGGGTTCTAATTGTTTAAGAAAAATCATTGAAATGAACTCATTTTAATTAACAACAAAGTTACTTTGGTACTGACAATTTGGTTATGCTTAACTACAATTTACAAAGAGAGTTTGGTTAATCTCCAAAAGTAAAAGCAGAAGACAGACACCAGAAACCACCGTCCCGGTTGGCGGAACTGCTTACCATTACTGCTGCGGGAGTGATCTCCACCGCCGGAGTAACGCACGTAGCATTTGGCCAAGAACATGTCTCCCCAACCAGCTGGCCCACACTCCGTTTTCAGCCGTCCGATTGCGTCAGCCAAGCAATCCTGACAGTCGGCAGCGCTCAAATCTCCGACGCACTGGGCTAGACCCTGAATATTTCCGGACCCGCCGACCCTGAAGTTGCCTTGGCTGCCACCGCTGGTCGCTAGATAGTCCAGAATAGCATCACGACGGGTCAGTTTGTCAGAGTCATACCCAATCGACGGCCCACATTTCTTCATCACAACCGTCTTATCTGTCACACCTAGGAATCGCGTATTGTCGTACTTAATGAAACAGCCTTCCACCTGCAACGCGCCGCCGCGGGCGTTGAAGCAAAGGATTCCAAGCTGACTCACTGAGTTGGCGACGCAGCGAGCGCAATCCTCTTTCTGAAGGTCTCCACGGCATTGGAAGAGGCCGTAAACCACGTTATCTTGGGAGTTGGAGCCAAGGCCCAGGGATGTGAAGTTGTTGTAAGAACTGAACATGGCTGAGTTAACGAGAGAGGTGAGGAGCGAGTTCACGTTCGACTCATAGGGTGAGCCCGGCGTGTATTTCTGCTGCGAACATCCTCCGAAGATGAAGGTATTCATGGAGGAATCAGATGGGTTGATGAGAAGTGTAATTGTAGAGAAAAGCAGGAGAGATTGAATGGAGGAAACCCTTGTAGTTGCAGAGAACATTTTTTTAGAGAGAGAGAGAGAGAGAGAATGGTTATGACTGTTTAAACAAGAATGTTAGATAGTTATTGTGTAGAAGAAGAAGAGTTGGAGAAAAGGGAGAGTAAGTAATGGGAAAATATTGGTTCGATGGAGACATTAACAGTGCGAGGAATCTCGCCACTTCGAAAGTAAACTTTGCTTTACATGTTCAAAAGTAGAACATATAATACAATATAAGTTAAATTGCAGTAAAGGCTGATGACCATGATGTAAATAGACCTAAAGGTCGAACTTTGTCCTGAGGTGTCAACTACTCTAGTTGACGGTAGACTCTTGCTTGAAAATCTAGAGGGAAATGTAAAATCTGCCAAAATTTAATAAAGATAAATTTTTGGATAAATTTTTCGCAAACTTTATAGTGTAAATTTAAACCCGATTTCGTCAATTTTTGGAAATTGGTAACGTATAAATTTTTGGTCATTTATGAATCGAGCGTTAAAGGGATGAATTTTATATAAATCAAATAAAAGAATTTATTTAAATTAAAACAAAATAATAAAATAAAATAAATAAAATGTAAAATTGAAACGATAAGGTTAAAAACCTTATCGTTTCATTCTGTTGACAGAACACCCGAGAGAGAAAGAGAGAGAGAACCGACGAGGGAGAGAAATTGCCGACGTCAAAACGACCACCGATCGGCCTGATCTTAGTGTCAAAATGTTCATCTCGAAGCGTAGATCAACGTTGGCGAAGGGCGTTTTTGAAGGTAAGCCCTCTATCTCCCGATTTTAGCTGAGAAAGTTTCGGGTTTTTAGGTTTTTGGTAGATTTGTGTTTTGGGTCGTTCCTCTGGTGTTTTTGGCACGAATCGACCAGAATCGAAGTGAGAAATAGGTTGGGAGCAAGATTTGGCAAAAAAAGGGTTGGAGAAACGCGATTTTTCGACCCTAGGGTGCTCGGCCGTCGGTGGCCGAGTTAACTCGGTCGACAGCCGAGTTGACTCGGCATTGGGCTAAGTCGACTCAGGCTCTAGGCCGAGTCGACTCGGGGCCAAGGCCGAGTTGGCCTGGGTTGGGTCAGGTCGAGTCCGAGCTGGGCTCGGGCCAGGACCAGCCCTATTCGGGCCGGGTATGACCCGAGCCCAGCTGGGACGGGTTTGTCCGGATCAAACCGATCTGACCCGAACCAACCTGAACCAGTTCGACCCGCACTGAGCAGACCCGAACCTGGTCGACTTGAACCGGTCTGACCCGACCCGAACCGATCCGGTCAGTCAAAGTCAACCATTGACTTTGACTGTTGATCATTGATTTTGACCTAAAAGTCAACTCAGGCCGTTGGGCTGTTTTCGCCTCGGTTCGCATTTTATATCGTTTCTAAAACCAATTGGACCTTAACGAGGTTCCTCATTTGTTTTGAGTTTCATATTCATAAGATTTTGCTGAGTTTGAAGCAATTCCCGAGGAGCCACGATTTACCGAGGATAGGAGGACTCGCCGCAGGAGTATGAGTTATTATACTTATTACGTTATATTTTGTCTAGCATGCACATTTATTATTTTGGTAGAATATCACCAGTATTGATTTTGGTATGTTTTACTGGCATGAGCATTTTACATTATTGAGGCATGTATATGTTTTTTACTGATTCATACTGACTAATGGATTTTAAAGGTCATGTTTTACTCGCCCTAGCCGACAGGCTCGATTTGATATTTATTATATTGGCATGCAGATGGATTTTATTCGTGCATTGGTTTTATTCATGCATTGGTTTTTTGTTGTGCCACTTGGAGTGAGACTGGAGATAACCGTCTGGCACTCTTAGCTGGGCCCATACGCTGAGAGTATCAGGGGCTTTTGCCCAGTTGCTATGGTACTCCCCACACTTGTTTGGGGAGGAATGTGCGATACTCCCCGCAAAAGGAGTGGTACAGTACTCCCCGCGAATGGAGTGTTTACCTGACCTGGCCAGTGTCTGTTCGTTGCTACCCCCGGTATGATAAGTTCACTGTGTGGTCCCCTTGGGCCCAGGGGTAAGTGGTTCGTCCCTCCTGGTGTGCTCTAGTGTGTGTGTGCATTGGCAGCCCAGGGTTGAGTGGTTCGTCCCTCCTGGTGGTTGCTAAGTCCACTGCGTGGTCCCCTTGGGTCCAGGGTTGAGTGGTTCGTCCATTCTGGTGTGCCTTAGCGCGGTGTCCCGGTGGCCCAGAGCTGAGTGGTTCGTCCCTCCTAGTGGTTGACCTTTTCTCTTCTCCCTATGAGGCCCTGCCTGGTGTTATCGCGGCCTTTTTGTGCTGGTGTGGTTCGAAGGATCCGTGAGTGACCTCCTTTTTCACTGTACAGCTGGATATATATTTTTTATGATAGCATTGTTGATGTGGGCCTATGTTTACTACATATACTTATTTTATTGTTAGCCCAATCAATTGTTTTAAATGAATAATGAGAAGAGAAATGAATAACATGGAAACTGGTTTTGGTTTTTTTTAAAAACGTACATTGATTTTATGCGGCATACATCTTTTGAGTGGTAGGTATAACATCTCATACTGAGTTTGTCACTCACCTCAACGACTGCCCCTCTACAGGTAAAGGAAGGAAGAACAGGAAGTGAACTCGAGTTGTACTGGCTTTTCCTTGGTTCACAGTTTTCTTTCTTCTATTTTGACATATGTAAGAACATATTCGAGATTGTACCGTATTTTTGCATGTAATTATTTTCATTTATCTTGTACTTCTACTATTGTTTGTACTCTCATATTTATTACTTTGAGGAGGTTCTGGATCAGTGTTAAAAAAACTTCCGCACTCAGCCTTAGGTTAGACGGTGGACCTCCCCGAGGTTAATCGTTTAACCTGGCATTTTTGTTAGGCCCCCTCCCGGGTCGTGACAGGAAAGGTGTCGACCACTAGAGCGTTTTTGTTGACTACACAGTCCATAATTTTGGGAAGCCTTGGGGAAGTTCGCAATCCTTTGTTGTGGTCTCATGTTTGGGTTGATTGGGTCAATGTATGATCCCAATATTGTTCGTCTTTGTTTATTGATTAGGGTTTTAGCGTCGTCCCTTATCAATTAGGGTTCCAATTCTTAATTATTTTTCTTTGGAATCTCCCTTCTAATTCAGGATTTGATGTCAGTTTGGTTATAGGATTTGACAATGTCTCTATTCTCAAATTTCGTTTCCAATGCTTATTTTTTCTAGTGTGTTTGTATTGGCAATAAGGTTGTGGTTGTCATTGAGGTAGAAGTTTCTATACTTTACTGCATTGCATAGCATAGTTTTTAAAATTTATTTTGGTGGATTGACACTTATGAAAATCCTGACAAGGTCTGGTCCCCAGCACGTCAATTTTTACATATATGTATGTACGTTTAATACGTTTAAATTTCAAGTGCATGGTACTTCATTTTATTTGTTACACTTGTGTTCCCGATGTGCATATTTTGATTGGGCTAGTCGAGCCTTTATAGTATCGATCTTCAATTGTTCTGTGTTGTACCGACCAGGCAACCGAAATAGCTTAAGTCAAATCTAATGTTTTGTTTTAGGGTTGATTGAGCCTTTTGAAAATGGTCTTCAGTTGTTTTGGGTTGTATTTGGCTAAGCAACCAAGGCAACTAGAGTTAAATTGTATGCACCTTATGCTGAGTGAAGGTTGCTTGTTTATACGTAAGGAAATAGGTAATATGGCTATGATGACGCGCTCATTGAGTTTCGAATCTCTAAACTTGGTCAAGCCATTTTATTTGATATGTTGGGTGGTGTCATAATAGAGTTTGTTTGCTGGTCACCAGTGGACATTACGTGGGTGGTGTCATCACTGACTGGTTCGTCGACCACCCTTCGATTAATTGTTTGTACTGTCGCTGTGTTACTCGCTTGTAGTCCAGGTGACATGGCTCGATCTTTTGATCTCTGTTGCTTTTCAGTTTATTTCATTTTAGTTTATGTATAGCTACTATGTATGTAGTAATATTTTTGAAATAAATGAAAATGTTTTGAATGTAAACTCATTCACTGAATTTTATAATTGTCTCATTGTTTTTAAATAAAATGGTAAAACTAGTTTTCACATGTATTTGAGTATAGTATAAGGTTCCCTACTGAGTTAGTCACTCACCTCAAAGACTCCTCTCTATTTTCCAGGTTAGAATAGTGGAAGTTATTGTTGATGTTGTTCGCAGAGGAGTGGTCCTGCTTTCGGTTCTTCTCTACTTTTATTTTTAGAGTTACTTTTATTTGTCATGGTGAGGATTTCTTGGTCGTATTATTTTTCCTTCTTTAGTCTATATTAATTGTTGGGTGTTTGGCATTTTATTTTCTGTACAACATTTAATTAGATTATTTAAGTTTTGCACTATCTTATTTTTATGTGATCGTTATGTGAACTTCGACCCATTTTCAGTAGGTCAGGGCCAATTTATTTTAAAATTTTCTATTGTCAAACCTAACATTGGGCTGAGCTGGCGGGTCCTCTCCGAAGTTCGAGTCACTCAACTCGACATTTTTGTCTAGGCTCATGTACGAGTTGTGACAAAAACAATTAGACCATAGATAGATTAAATTACTTGAAATAGAAGATCTTAAGAACTAAGTAATTTTATGAGATATCTCAAGGCCCAAAACACGTAGGGTTTATCATATGAGTTAATCAATAAAATCAAGGATAATATAACTTTAAAGTTCAATAAAACTCACCATAATATGAAGTAGAATAATCAAAACTTAAAAAGGAAACAAACAAATATCCTGAAGCGTGTCATTAAAGAAAAATACTCGAACTAAAATAAATTAGGGAAAAGTTGTATAGATCACTTCTACTGTAGATGCTCACTATCTCCCTATCTATGAGCTAAAAAGAGAGTTATTTGTAGTGAGTGGACTAATGTGCCACCAGATGGGGAAAATGACAACTCCGCAATCAATCCGGATTCTAGACAAATTTTGGGAACTAACTTGAGAGTCAATATCTTAGTCAATTTAAAACGTTTTCAAGTCAACTTTGGATAGAATCAACCTGATGTGTATGAAAAATAACCTCCAAATTTCATGACCAAAAGATATGGAAATCGGGATATATGACGAAAATGGTGGATGTTGTCAGAGACTCAGAATCCCAACATATAGTCGGGAATAGGACACCATTTGGGAAGATGATAACTAAGTCAAAATAGGTTGTCTTGACATGAAATTTGGATAGCACCTCGCCTTACAAGAAAAAAGATGTCATCCAATGTCGTGAAGAAATAGGTTGCCTTTGAAGCATGTTGCGAAAAATCGTATACGCAAGTGCACGTGTCGCAAAAGTAATAAAGTGTGTATAAGTACGAGTGTCGATCCCACGAGGAATAATTATGTTAAATATTGAATATCTAATTTTCAGTTTAATTTGAAAAGAAATAATAATTTGTTTTTGGATTTTAAACTAAAATAATTCAAATAAAAAAATTCAAACAACAATTTAAATAAAATATTTGAATGTAAAAGAGTAAGATTATATGATGAGAAAATCCAGGGTTCCGATTTCACTTAACTAATCCTATTTATTAAACCTAATTCAAGTGATTAATTCCTATTCTTTCGTGTTGATGGCAATTTCACAAAAATATTCATCAATCTCTCTCGAGCAAAGACAAACTTATTCAATTAACGAATTATCACCTCTCGGTCTCTAATCCTGAGAATTAATTGAATACATTAAGAACAAGAAATTATATTACCACTCAAACGCCCTAACTATCTCTAGCCTAGGATCCTTTTTAAGGCAATTTATTCAGTGCACGGTTAAATTATCCGCTCTCGCATCCCGAACTAACCCTAAAGTTCTTAGTTTTGGTGATCAAGCAAACCTAAGCATTACGTTCAGAATAAATTACTCAACACAGAAAAGGAACGGAAAATTAAATACTTGAATTAAGAAAAACAAATAATCATAGAAAAGGAACGGAAACCTAAGCAAATAATCAAGCAAACCTAAGCATTACGTTCAGAATAAATTACTCAACACAGAAAAGGAACGGAAAATTAAATACTTGAATTAAGAAAAACAAATAATCATAGAAAAGTTACGTCGAAACCCTAGAACGAGAAGTTTAGTTCATGCTAAAACAAAAATAAATAAACAATAATAATACTAAAGAGTTGCATGATGAAACAGAAAAGAAAATAAAATTATTATGAAAATAGCCTGATCGCCCCTCCTTGCCGAGAATCGTCTTTCAGTGCTGCTCTCGGCCTCCGTCTCCAGAATGCAGAATCTCTAAATCTCCAATGCCCTCTCTGCCGACTGCGTGAATTAATATAGAGAAGCCGTATGCATTAGGTTTAATTCAATCTTCCTTTTCAAGATCAATGGTTAAGATTCACTGCTGCTTTGGTTTAACGGTGCAGATTAGAAGTCAAAAATCTTTCCAAAATTGTAGATGATAAGCGATTGATCGCTGCTAGGTTATGGAAATCGATCGCTGGATATTCTTTAATGTATGGCAACCAATCGCTGACTTTTCTCCTGCAAATATATAGCGATCGATCTCTTCATTTCATAGAGATCGATCGCGGTGTTCACGGGTATGCACATAGATCAATCGCGGCGGTTTTCAATTATGTGTAGCGATCGATCTCTGACTTTTCTCTAAGTATACCGCGATCGATTGCTGAAAATGTATGGTGATCAATCACTGCTTCTTTTGTGTCTTCAGCGATCGATTGTAAGATATTGTGGCTTGATAAGCGATCGATCTCTTTCATGTATAGAGATCGATCGCTACATCTCCTTTATTTGCGAGCATGTGTATAGCGATCGATCTCTTAATCGATCGCTGCCTCTTATTCATATGTACGGCAATCGATCTCTGGCATGTGTTAGAGATCGATCGCTGCTTCTTCACGCCTTGTTGTAAGTTTAGCGATCAATCTCTAACTTGTATAGAGATCGATCGCTGCCTCTTCTATTGTTTCTCTAACTTTATTGTTTTTCTTCCCTTCAGCTTCGCATTTTACTTCTGTTCTTTGTTATTCCTGTTCTAATTAAAATTCTGCACACCTCCACAAAATATATCAAATTCGTTCAAACACTTTAGACAAACTAATCAAATCAAGTATAAAAAGTATAAATAAGTGTGTAAAATACACACTTATCAAAGCACGGACATAGGCAAGGTAGGCCGAACCGCATTAACTAATCATTTGCCTTTTCTTATCTCTTATCTTTTAATTTTCACTATTTAAATCGATAGCTAATAGCTTTAACATTTTAGTTAAGAGAGTCAAATATATTTGAGTGCAAACGATTAGTTGTTTTATAATACCAGAAAAATTCCTTAAATATAGTCTTATATTTAGAGGCATACTTATGTTATATGTTGTTTCTGTTTGGAGATGATTTATTGTCATAAAAGTTTAGGGATGTAAAGGATGTTGTAAATCTAATTGAGTAAAAAGCTGAAATTTAAGGCGAAATTGAACATAATATTCCATGGAATATTCCAAATCGATCGACACTTTGAGCAAATCAGTCGACACCTTGCCTGCAAACTACAATGAACAAAAAATAAGCAAGGTTGAAGTGTCAACCAAATGAAAGAGCAATCGACCGCCGGGCGACCAGACCAAGGGAAAAAACGTGTAAAAGAAGGAGAAGACATTCGCAGGTCCCGTGTCACATAGCGGTCGACCGAACTTAATGAAGTGTGGACTAATGATGCAGAAAATAACATATTTATACGAAAACCTAAACCTAAAAACACATTATTTTGACCAAGAGTCCCTAGCTGCCTCCTAGCCTCTCTCAAACTCTGTCAAGGTAAGCCTATTTCACGTTGAAATTGAATAGACAACGCTCTCAGAATGGTCATAAGAGTAAAAAATCATCGATTAGGGTTTTCGTTTCCATCTTCAAGAATACGCTACACATGCGGGAATTTCTATGGTTAGGTTAAACCAAAGCGAAGGCTAGTCTCTAAGCGAAGATTGAGAGGTAACATATATTTTTCATGTGTTTGGTCTTTCGGCCTACATAAAAAAGTGTCAGGTTATCTTTTTACGTTTTATTGATACTCGATGATGTGTTTTATTTCGATATTTTTGATGATGCTGATTGGGTTATCTTATGAGAAGTTTTATTTTTATTCGAGGATTTGATCATTGTTGATGATATTGCTAGAAGATATGTTATATTATATGATCTTGAATATGACACGTTTGACGTAAGAGATGTTTTGTATGTGTGTGGCCTTTTAGGCTATATCAAAAAGTGTTATGGTAACCTGTTATGTTTATCATTATATTCATGATTAAAGTGAATCGAGGATGTTCTTTAATGTTATGTTATGATGATATTGATGCGAGAATTTGAGCACTTGTTTTATTGTTATTCTTCTGATGATAATGACTTGAGAGTTTGCTTCTATGTTACGTTTGATGATGATAATGAATCAAAGATGTACTTTAATGTTATGTTATGATGATATTAAATTGAGGATTTGTTTTCTTATTATAGTTTTGACGTAAATGAGGCCAGAATTTGCTACTATGTTACATTTATGATGATAGTGAATCGAGAATGTATTTTAATGTTATGTTATGATGATATTGATTCGATGATTTGGGGACTTGTTTTATTGTTATTCGTATGATGATATGACTTCAGAACTTGCTTTTATGTTACGTTTATGATGATATCGATTCGAGGATATAATGTTTATTATAGTAGATTGTTATGAACGATATAAGAATGTAAAGATAGACTATATGGAGAATATGTTAATGTTTGCACTATATGCTATGTATGACTTATGCATCGTTTTGTATAGAGGATGATGAATATGTTTTCACACATGAGATTTCACGTACAAAGCATTAAAACATAACTACAATTTGCAACGGTTCATTGTGGGCGGAGCTCAAGTTAGGCTGCCCTGAAGGTAGCTGAATGGCGTCTACTCCCTCCTGTGGTCGTCCCAAAGATCAAACGAAACGTAAGAAAGATAGAATGACTAAAAGAGTGAAGATCTAAAAGAATTACTGAATAAATGTCAATAGTCGTTGTGGGCAGGGACGAGTTAGCTGTCCCGTATGAGGTAGACCAAGTGGTATTTAGTCATTTTCCTGGACTGAATTACCTCAATGACTGAACTATTAAGTGAAAGTAAAAAAAGACTATATGTTTTTATGAAATTGGATATCATACTCATATTATTTTTATGCATCTCTTCTTGAGCGTTAGGCTCATAGATGAACTTTGTGATGTAAGTAATGATAATATTGGCATGACTGATGAAGGAAACGAATGAAAGATTCATCTGAAGAGGTGATTCGAGGGACGAGGCTACATGGTTGTTAGTGCGACATTCACCCAAAGATCAAATGATCAAACGAAGCGTATGAAAGACAAAAAGACTAAAATACTGAAGATCTAAAAGAAATACTAAATTAACGTAAATAGTCGTTGTGGGCGGGGACAAGTTAGTTGTCCCGTATGAGGTGGAACAAATGATATTTACTCATTCTCCTAGACTGAATCACCCCTACGACTGGAATGCTACGTGAAAGTAAAGAAACAAAGATAGACTCCAAAGAAAAAAAACTACATGCTTATATTATTTTTGTGCATCTCTTACAGAGTGTTAGGCTCATAGATAAACTTTGTGATGTAAACGAAGATAATATTGACATGTCTGATGAAGAAAACGAATGAAATATGCAGTTGAAGAAGTGCTTCCAAGTGCAAGACTACATAGTTGTTAGTGCAAAATTGATCCAAGAATGAATAAGAATGACATTTAAAAAGAAATTTAGAATTTTAAACTGCTATTATTTCTTAGTTTAATTTTAATTATGCACTTTTTTATTTAATATTTATTTTTGAACGATCATGCAGACTATGTATTTCTTTTATAATTAAGTTTTAAATTGCAATTGTTTGAAAGTCTACTGTTGTTTATATTTTTCAAAGGCATGTTTACGTTTTACTTTACTTTTATAGATTAAACATTTTAAAGATAAAAGTAGAAATGGTACGCTACGGAGCGTTACATGTTTAATCATGAAAAAAGTTTTAAATAACCTAATTCATCCCTCCCAGATTATTTCAATCCTACACCACTTACATTGTGGAGTTTTTCAAGATGAAACATAAATGGAAGATCAAGATTAAGTTAAGAAGTTGATGAAATATTCTGATTGTGCTAGGAATCTGATCTCTAAGATGTATTTGGCAATTTTGGAAGCCTTCTCGACCAAAAATTAAAAAGTGTGCTGCATGCAGATTATAGTTGATATCTCAAGGTTTTCATAATATGAGGGATCGTTTAAATCGGACATCATTTGCTCTGCCAATCAAAACTAGTATAGAGAGTTTTATTTCTACCAACGAAGTCCAACAGATGGAGAATTTCCAAAGCCCATGAAATACCGAGCATTCCTCCTTGAAGATAGACATCAATCATTCTTGATTGTTGATAACATAGTCATTCGACTAGGGTTTGTCTAGCCGAACACATGGGCCTTTTATGGGGGTATTTTTGACTTTTTCTTAAGGGTTTTGCCCTAGTTTTATAGAGGTATAAATACATCTTGTTGTTGCAGCCATCTTTAATCAATGAAAAATTTGAGTTCTTGCCTTTCCAAGTTGCCTCACTCCTTTTGGTGTTTTTGACAACCCGATTGTGTTTGATTAACATTAGGTTTGATCATTTGTGTGTTTGATCGAATCTTCCTACTATTGTAGCCTTCTCATTCTAATTCCTTTGAAGTGAAATCATAGTAAGATTGTACAAAACTCTCAAACCCCAAGTTGGAGTGCTTTCTTCTGCAAGAGTAGCCTCAAGAGTCAATAGTCACGGTTGTGGTAGCTATTCAGACCAACTTGTATCTTTTCGATTATATTTCCTTCATCCCGGTGATTTTTATCACGTCATTTGAGGACATCTTTTAATCTAGCAGGGTGAGGTGCTTTCTAAATTTCAAGTTAGGGCGATCTACTTTGATCGAGTTATCAACCAAGAGGTATGAATTTGAGTCTCCCACAACCTCTATCATTTCTATAATAACTTCTTATTTAAGTGAAGTTTGCCCAAGATACTTGGAGGTTATTTACCATTCATATAAAAGGTAGATTCTATCCAAATTTCACTTGAAGAAGTTTGGAATGGACGAAGATATCAAGCCCTCAAGTAAGTCTCTGAATCTGTTTAAAATTTTAGGTTTACCTTGACGTTTCTATCCTTTCCATTTGCTGGCACGTCTTTTGGTATTAGAGTTCTTTCGACCCTTTTACCTCTATTTCCGTGGTGTTGTAAGTCGGTAAAATGATAAAAAGAAATTATCCCAATGCTTATAAAAATTATGACAAGAAAGTAGCACATTCGAGTCGATCATCATCTATGAAATCTATCGAGAAGGAAGAAGTATTAAAATTTTCTATTCCATCTTTTAGAGGAGCCAATTGGGAAGAAGATTATATCGAATGACAGCAAGAGGTGGACAAAATCTTGAGAATTGCAATTATTCAAACAAGGTACTGATGAAGCTTGCCTCATCTGTGTAGGAACGTAATTGTCTAAGAGAGGGGTGAATTAGACTCTTTTTTTTTAATATTAATTTTGAGTCTAACCAATTTCTCTCTTGTATTAAACTTCTAGGTTAATTATAAACAAACAAGTAAAATAGAGTGAAAGTGAGAGAAATTTGACACTGTGATTTTTACGCGGTTCGGCCAAAACCTGCCTACGTCCACGCTTCAAGGTTTTCCCTCCTTGAAGATTCTTAACCTCTCCTCAACGAGAATTCCAGATCGAGCTTCACGGGCGTTGATCTACAGCCTTACAATTCTGGATTAAACTTCACGGGTGTCAATCCACTGCCTTTCAGGTTTTACAGATTTGAGTGAATGAACACAACAAACCTAACAGATTTGAGTGAATGAACACAACAAACTACAAACTCTCAAAACAAATTCTCAAGTTTGGGAATCGAGAGATGTAGATGAAAAATACAAAGTATGATGAATCGCACGTTAGGGCTCAGAGCTAATTTTCGCAAAAGTTGTTCCTTCGTGCTCTAACCTTGGCTTAAATACTTTGTATGCTTATCGGCTCTTGACTTCAATGCTCCTTATCCAATAATGGAAACTTCGTTACCGTTGGAGCAGCAACCGTACAATTTCAGGTAGCCGTTGCCGTCTGTAGTTGCAAATCGCCCGACGCCATTAATGCTCTGGAATTAAGGCTGAAAAAGACGTCACTGTAGCTTCGTGGTTATTTTGAATTCTGGCAGATCTAGTGAGCGGAGGAGTTCTTCTTTGAAGTCATCCGCCTTTGTCGTTTAGTGAGCGGAGGAGTTCTTCTTTGAAGTCATCCGCCTTTGTCGTTTAGTGAGCGGAGGAGTTCTTCTTTGAAGTCATCCGCCTTTGTCGTTTAGTGAGCGGAGGAGTTCTTCTTTGAAGTCATCCGCCTTTGTCGTTTAGTGAGCGGAGGAGTTCTTCTTTGAAGTCATCCGCCTTTGTCGTTTAGTGAGCGGAGGAGTTCTTCTTTGAAGTCATCCGCCTTTGTCGTTTAGTGAGCGGAGGAGTTCTTCTTTGAAGTCATCCGCCTTTGTCGTTTAGTGAGCGGAGGAGTTCTTCTTTGAAGTCATCCGCCTTTGTCGTTTAGTGAGCGGAGGAGTTCTTCTTTGAAGTCATCCGCCTTTGTCGTTTAGTGAGCGGAGGAGTTCTTCTTTGAAGTCATCCGCCTTTGTCGTTTAGTGAGCGGAGGAGTTCTTCTTTGAAGTCATCCGCCTTTGTCGTTTAGTGAGCGGAGGAGTTCTTCTTTGAAGTCATCCGCCTTTGTCGTCTAGCGAGCGGTGGAGTTCTTCTTCGAAGTCATCCGCCTTTGTCGTTTAGTGAGCGGAGGAGTTCTTCTTTGAAGTCATCCGCCTTTGTCGTTTAGTGAGCGGAGGAGTTCTTCTTTGAAGTCATCCGCCTTTGTCGTTTAGTGAGCGGAGGAGTTCTTCTTTGAAGTCATCCGCCTTTGTCGTTTAGTGAGCGGAGGAGTTCTTCTTTGAAGTCATCCGCCTTTGTCGTTTAGTGAGCGGAGGAGTTCTTCTTTGAAGTCATCCGCCTTTGTCGTTTAGTGAGCGGAGGAGTTCTTCTTTGAAGTCATCCGCCTTTGTCGTTTAGTGAGCGGAGGAGTTCTTCTTTGAAGTCATCCGCCTTTGTCGTTTAGTGAGCGGAGGAGTTCTTCTTTGAAGTCATCCGCCTTTGTCGTTTAGTGAGCGGAGGAGTTCTTCTTTGAAGTCATCCGCCTTTGTCGTTTAGTGAGCGGAGGAGTTCTTCTTTGAAGTCATCCGCCTTTGTCGTTTAGTGAGCGGAGGAGTTCTTCTTTGAAGTCATCCGCCTTTGTCGTTTAGTGAGCGGAGGAGTTCTTCTTTGAAGTCATCCGCCTTTGTCGTTTAGTGAGCGGAGGAGTTCTTCTTTGAAGTCATCCGCCTTTGTCGTTTAGTGAGCGGAGGAGTTCTTCTTTGAAGTCATCCGCCTTTGTCGTTTAGTGAGCGGAGGAGTTCTTCTTTGAAGTCATCCGCCTTTGTCGTTTAGTGAGCGGAGGAGTTCTTCTTTGAAGTCATCCGCCTTTGTCGTTTAGTGAGCGGAGGAGTTCTTCTTTGAAGTCATCCGCCTTTGTCGTTTAGTGAGCGGAGGAGTTCTTCTTTGAAGTCATCCGCCTTTGTCGTTTAGTGAGCGGAGGAGTTCTTCTTTGAAGTCATCCGCCTTTGTCGTTTAGTGAGCGGAGGAGTTCTTCTTTGAAGTCATCCGCCTTTGTCGTTTAGTGAGCGGAGGAGTTCTTCTTTGAAGTCATCCGCCTTTGTCGTTTAGTGAGCGGAGGAGTTCTTCTTTGAAGTCATCCGCCTTTGTCGTTTAGTGAGCGGAGGAGTTCTTCTTTGAAGTCATCCGCCTTTGTCGTTTAGTGAGCGGAGGAGTTCTTCTTTGAAGTCATCCGCCTTTGTCGTTTAGTGAGCGGAGGAGTTCTTCTTTGAAGTCATCCGCCTTTGTCGTTTAGTGAGCGGAGGAGTTCTTCTTTGAAGTCATCCGCCTTTGTCGTTTAGTGAGCGGAGGAGTTCTTCTTTGAAGTCATCCGCCTTTGTCGTTTAGTGAGCGGAGGAGTTCTTCTTTGAAGTCATCCGCCTTTGTCGTTTAGTGAGCGGAGGAGTTCTTCTTTGAAGTCATCCGCCTTTGTCGTTTAGTGAGCGGAGGAGTTCTTCTTTGAAGTCATCCGCCTTTGTCGTTTAGTGAGCGGAGGAGTTCTTCTGCAGTTCTTCTTTGAAGTCATCCGCCTTTGTCGTCTAGCGAGCGGTGGAGTTCTTCTTCGAAGTCATCCGCCTTTGTCGTCTAGCGAGCAATGGAATTCTTCTTCGAAGTCATCCGCCTTTATCGTCTAGCAAGCGGTGGAGTTCTTCCTTCGAAAGTCTTCACCGGTGGATGTACTCTTTGTTTATCAATTTTTCAGCCCTGTTAAAAACTATGCAGCCCTGTATACTTAACCACATTCATTAGATAACTAAAATACCCTTCAAGGGTATTTTCAACAGATTAATACACATGCATAATTCATTATTCTTATTTAATAAACATAATCAAATTACTTATTTAACATTCAAATACATCATCAAAAATTTAGTTAGACTTAAACCTCATTTAAGTCAACAATCTCCCCCTTTTTGATGATGACAAACTATGAGTATTAATTTGATTAAACATTACACTCCCCCATAACCCTAGCTCCCCCACAGCCTATGCATACTTACCAATTTCAAATAACCAGATTTCAGCAATGCAAACCAATATAGCATAAGTAAATCAACGAAATGTCTCACATCAGCATATCAAATCTTTTCTCCCCCATTGACATTATCAAAAAGGAGCAGAAAAACATAAGAAATAATGCATTCAACAATTCAGACAAACATCAGAGTACCAAAATAGATGAATAGCAGAAAACATTGTAAATAAAAAATATCGCCTATTTACAGAAATCTAAAAATTTTTTCCAAAAGGCATGGATAATCCACAATTGCACGTCAAGGTGCGGGGAGAAGTAAGCATCCACGAGGGCTTGTAGGGATTCAAGATCATGAAGAAGTGGTGCTTGATAGAGCACCAAATCCATACATGGAGGTGGAGGTGGAACGGGTTCTGGAGAGACCACCAAATCCATACATTGAGGAGGCTCTACCGGAGAAGCAACCGGAGATGGAGGCACTACCGGTGGATCAGTAGGAGATGCATCCATTGGACTGGAGGGCTCGAAAGATGGCACAGGGGCAGGAGGAGCAACTGAAATAGTGAACTGTAGTTCTGCCTCCTGAAGGGCCAAAGGCAATAGCCGAGCAACTTCAACTTTCTCAGGTCTGATGATTGGAGGAAGGAGGTCTTCGGAACAAGCCTCCAGGTAAGAAGGAGGGCTAGATGGTCCCGGGCGAAAAGCATCAAATTGAGACTTGAGCGATTGATAATTCATGGTGGCAATTTCCTTATGTCTGTCCATTTTCTTAGACAGCTGATCTTGAACAACATCAAGATCCTTGCTTAAATCCAATTTGGTCTGTGTGAGCTGGGCATCAATCTGATTCTGAAGAGTAGTAATAGTTGTCCCTAGGCTCTCAATGCAGGACTTCAAATCATTGTACTGCTCCTCACTTAGAGTAAATCTCCTTTGATAGGTCTTGGGGGTTGTAGGAGTAGGTGGCAGAGTTGGTGAAGAGACTTGGACAATAGAAGCTGTTGGGACTAGAGGGACCATTGGGACTGGAGGAGGTGTTTGGACTACTAGAGAAGTAGGTGGTGGAGCAGGCAGAGCAGTCAAGAGTAGAGACGGTGGAGGAGAAAGAAGAACCTCTGGAATTAGAGGGGGCACAGATGGAGGAAGAGAAGGTGCCACAATAAGAGAAGGTGGAGGAGATGAATGAGGAATGCTAGGAGGAAAAGGAACTGAGATGGCCTCAAAGATAGGGGCTATTGAGGATGGAGTAGGATTTCTTGGCACTGGGGGAGGAAGGTGGGGGCGAGATACCAGAGAATGAGAAGAGGAAATATCAAAAGCATGGATCTCTGAATCACCACCGCCTTCTTGAGTTGATGACTCGTCAGCCAGAATCAGTTTCCTCTTTCCTCTTCTGACAGCAGCTACCTTAGTAGCCCTTTTCTTAGACTGATCAAAAACAAGATCTCCTCTTCGTGATTTCTTAATTCCCATTCTTGACAAAGTGGATTTAGAGTAATAGCTGGATTGTTTAAGACAGGAAGGATCCTCTTCCTCGGGAAATTCTACCTCAGACATCTGAAAGATCTTCATGAGAAGAAGGTTATAGGGAAAAGATGTAGTCCCTGTAGCAACACTTTGAATCATCATTCTCAGAATAATGTATCCTACATCAAAAGGGGTCTTTTGATAGATGGCAAAAAGAACAACCAATTTCATGCTGCTAATATCATCATAATGACCACCCTTAGGAATAACATTATAACTGATCATCTGATGGAGAAGTCGAGCTCTAATTGTTAAATGTTTGCTCTTAAGGGAATTGGGAATATTGTGCGGGTCTAGAGCAATTTCTTTCAAAAATTGTTTGCCATCGGGAGTTCCAAGAAATGGGGGCTCTTGCCCTGTTGAATAGATTTTGGGATGTTTATCTAGATAAGGACTCCCCAGAAGCTCATTTAGGGATTGAGAGGTTAGAACTATGTGTTTTCCATACACATAGCTCGAAATGGTAGATTGATCGGAAGGATAACTAAGATTGGCATAGAACATTTTAACAACAGTGGGGTAAAAGAAAGATTTGACATCAAACAACCCTATTAATCCAATGTCTGTCAAGGGGGCTACTAAATTTAACTCAACTAAGTCGTCTGAAATGATACCACGACTTGGAATCAACTTTTTATCTTTAAAGTCATCGTGATACCTGACTTCGGCAGCCTGATTGAGAAAATAGATCGATGGCCAACTATTAGCTCGAGGAATCTCACGAGACTGACGAACGGAGACTTTGGGCTTTTTCTTGGCCGGTTCGGAAACTGCACGAGACGATGAGGCCATTTGATCGATTCTGTGAAGAAAACCTAGAGAGAAAAGGTTGAAGGCAGAGGTTTTCTGAAAGGGCGCGAAAGATGAAGCGTTTCTGAAAAGAAACTAAGTTTAAAAAGAATAGGGCATCGCCCGACGGAATGAGGTCACACGTGTAACATTGATATCGCCCGATGGGTGACACGTGTCGGCAAAAAAAAAATATATATCATCCGATGCTGAGACATCATCAGGTCAGTGGAGGATACACATCATCCGGTGAGTAGCACAGAGCAAGTTATCTATATCCATCGATGCCTTCATTAAAACAAATCACTCTATCACAGGAAGAATTTCCAACAGAAGAAACTTAGTTTTTCTCAAACCGAATGAGACCTAACTTTATTTTAATATTATTGAAAGTCTTTTCATCCAACGGTTTTGTAAAGATGTCGGCCAATTGATCTACAGAATTAACAAATTCTAAGGAGATATCACCTCTTAGAACATGCTCTCTTAAGAAGTGATATCTGACATCGATATGCTTGGTTCTAGAGTGTTGAATCGGATTTTTGGAAATGTTTATGGCACTGGTGTTGTCACACAGAATAGGAATCCTATTATAAAACAGATTGTAATCTTCCAAGGTCTGTTTCATCCACAACATTTGTGCACAACAACTGCCAGCAGCAATATATTCACTTTCTGCAGTTGAAAGTGCAACAGAATTTTGTTTCTTAGAATACCAGGAGACTAACGATTCACCTAAGAACTGACAGGTGCCACTAGTGCTTTTCCTATCTACTAGACTACCTGCATAATCAGAATCTGAGTATCCAATCAGATCAAAAGAGGTGCCCTTCGGATACCATAATCATAAATCATAAGTCCCACTCAAATATTTGAAAATCCTTTTTACAGCAGTTAAATGAGACTCCTTAGGGGCAGCTTGAAATTTAGCACATAAACAAACACTAAATAGAATATCTGGCCTACTTGCAGTCATATATAACAGAGATCCAATCATACCACGATATTTCTTTATGTCCACATTTATTCCATTTTCATCTTTGTCTAATTTTGTTGTGGTACTCATGGGAGTTTTAGAAGACTTAACAGATTCTAAGCCAAACTTCCTTAAGAGCTCCTTGATGTATTTTTCTTGACAGAAGAAAATGTCATCAGGAGATTGACAGATCCGAAAACCTAAGAAGAATTTTAACTTCCTCATCATACTCATTTCAAATTCACTTTGCATGAGGGAGGAAAATTCATTACACATTGTGACATTAGTTGATCCAAATATAATGTCATCGACATAGATCTGAACTAACAAAATATCATTGTCCTTTTGCATGGTAAATAAGGTTGAATCAGTATTTCCCCTTTTAAATTTCTTTTCCACAAGAAAATTCTTCAACTTATCATACCAAGCTCTAGGAGCCTGTTTAAGACCATAAAGAGCTTTCCTAAGTTTGTACACATGATCGGGTTTATCAAAAGCTTCAAAACCTAAGGGTTGCTCAACAAAAACTTCTTCATTAATGTAACCATTTAAGAAAGCACTCTTTACATCCATTTGAAAGAGTGTGAAGTTCTTGTAACAGGCAAAAGCTAGGAGCATTCTTATTGACTCTAATCTAGCTACAGGGGCAAAGGATTCCTCAAAATCAATACCCTCTTCTTGAGAGTATCCCTTAGCAACTAGTCTGGTCTTGTTTCTAACCACAATTTCATTTTCATCCAATTTATTCTTATAAACCCATTTAGTTCCTATAATGGGATGATCCTTAGGCCGTGGAACAAGTTCCCATACATTGCTCCTTTCAAATTGATTTAATTCATCCTGCATAGCCATAATCCAATTCTCATCATTCTCGGCCTCTTCAAACTTCTTAGGCTCTACTTGAGAGATAAATGCCACATTGGCACAGAGATTTCTGATAGAGGATCTAGTCTTAACTCCTAATGAATGATCACCTAAAACTTCATCTAAAGGATGGTCTTTAACATATTTCCAATCTCTAGGAATAACAGGATTTTCATCCTTGACAGGAATAATATCTAGAGAAGTAGAAGAGGGTTCTACAGATTTTTCTACTTGAAGGGGATCACCAGGCTTTTCTAAAGAAAGAGAATCCAGTTGTTTATCCAAAATATCATCCTCATCCACATTGATTGTGGGATGAGGGGTCTCATCAAAGTTAACATGAACTGATTCTTCTACAACTAGAGTTCTCTTATTGAATACCCTATATGCTTTACTGGTAAGAGAATAATCAAGAAAAATTCCAAGATCAGATTTGGAATCGAATTTTCCTAAGTTATCCTTAGTGTTGAGAATGAAGCATTTATAACCAAAGGCTCTAAAGTACTTAACAGAAGGAGTTTTTCCACTCCAGAGCTCATATGGAGTTTTCTCAAGAATTGGTCTTATAGATACCCGATTGAGCACATAACAAGCTGTTGCAACAGCTTCAGCCTAGAAATACTTAGGAAGGGAGTTATCATTAAGCATAGTCCTAGCAAGCTCTTGGAGGGACCTATTTTTCCTCTCAACAACACCATTTTGTTGAGGAGTTCTAGGAGAGGAGAAGTTGTGCTCAATTCCATACTTGAGACACAAGAGTTCAAATCTTTCATTTTCAAACTCTCCACCATGATCACTACGAATAGTAACAATGGTGAGCTCCTTTTCATTTTGAACTTTTTTCCAAAAGCTAGAGAATGTATCAAAAGTGTCATTCTTTGACTTCAGAAAGAATACCCAAGTGAATCTAGAGAAGTCATCAACAATGACATAAGCATAGAATTTTTTTCCTAAGCTGGCTATATTAGAAGGACTGAAAAGGTCCATGTGAAGGAGTTGGAAAGGCTTAGAAGTAGAGACTGCATTCTTTGATGTAAAAGAAGATTTGATCTGCTTGCCCATTTGACAAGCCTCACAGACCTTATCCTTTTCAAAAGATATCTTAGGGATCCCTCTAACTAAAATATCCTTAGTAATCTTAGCTAAGGTATCCAACCCTACGTGTCCTAATCTCCTATGCCAAGTCCAGTAATCAATAGAGGAATTCACAGCAAAACATTTTTCATCAACATGCTCAAATCAATAAGATAGACATTTTCTTTTCTATATCTTTTGAACAAAACATTGTTATTTGAAATGTCTTTGATCACACATGCATTTGATTTAAATGTTACCTTATAGCCTTTATCACACAGCTGACTAATACTAAGCAAGTTATGCTTTAAGCCCTCTACTAACAGCACATTTTCTATAATGGGGTTAGAGTTGTTACCTATATTGCTAATGCCAACGATTCTTACCTTTTGGTTTCCACCAAAAGTGACATGACCTTTCTTTTTGTTGACAGAAGCAAATTTGGTTGAGTCTCCCATCATATGCCTCGAGCATCCATTGTCGAGGTACCAATGGTTCTTTCCAGGAGAGCACTCAACCTGCAAAACAGAAGATCAAGTTGTCTTCTTTGGTACCCAAATCTTTTGGGTCCTAGTGTTAGATTTGGTCCCCTTAGGAACCCATTGAAGCTTACTACCAGTTTTGAAATTGTTTGCTTTTAAAGGACATACAAAGGATTTATGTCCTACTTCATTACAAACATGGCAGGTAGTGGATCTCACAAAGTAATTCTTGTAAACTTTCTTTTTACTAGATTTATCATAACCTATTTCTGCCCTGTCAAAATTTACTCTCTGTTTACCTAATAACATCTTATATAACTTGTTGTCATTAGTAAATTTCAAAATAATATTATTTAAATCCTCATATCTGCTTTTAAGTTCAGTTATTTCCTTTTTCTGCATATTATACTCCTTAGCATGCAAGTCAACTTCTTTTGCATGCTTTTCTACTAATCCTGCATTATCTTTTTTCAACAGATTGTATTTAGTTTTTAGCATGCCAAATTGTTTAACTAAATCATTAAAAGCATCAATTAATTCTCCATTCTCAGTTTCACTATCACTAGAGGAAACAATAACCTCATTTTCATGTGCCATGAAGCAGAGGCTGGCTACTTCCTCATCTTCTGAGGATGTATCACTTTCACTGTCATCCCAAGTGGCTTTCATGGCTCTTTTCTTGAACTTCTTGGGATTCTTAGCTTGTGGACAGTCGGCCTTCATGTGACCCGGTTTTCCACACCCGAAACATGTGATTTCCTTTTCCTTTTGAGATTTCTCAACCCTTGGAAATCTCCTTCCTTGCATTCTTTTTCTCTGGAGGAATTTGCTGAACCTCCTTGTAATGAGGGCAATATCCTCATCATCTTCTTCTTCTTCTTCCTCAGATACTTCTTGTTTACTGGAGGAAGCTTTCAGGGCAATGTCCTTTTTCTTGCTGATCTCTTTCTCCTTGAGATCTTCCTTCTCATTGGCTCTCATGGTTATCTCGTGTGTCATGAGAGAACCAATGAGCTCTTCAAGTTTGAGAGCCTTGAGATCCTTAGCCTCTTGTATGGCTGTCACCTTTGGTTGCCATGCTCTTGGTAGGTATCTCAGAATTTTTCTTACCTGTTCTTCACCTGAGTAAATCTTACCAAGAACTTTAAGACCATTAGTTATGTTAGTAAATCGAGTAAACATAGAACTAATGGTTTCTCCTTTTTCCATAGAAAACAGTTTATATTCATGAACTAACATGCTCAATTTACTCTTTTTAACCTGGTTTGTGCCTTCGTGTGTGATCTCTAATAAGTGCCAAATTTCTTGAGCACTCTCACAACCTTGTACTCTATTAAATTCATCTCTATTTAGAGCACAGTACAAAGTGTTTATTGCCTTGGCATTAAGGCTCAGATTTCTCTTATCGGACTCAGATAATTCAGTAGAGTCCTTAGAGATACTTTTCCCATCAACAGTTTTCATGGCCTTGAAAGGGCCGTTTTCGATTATGCCCCAAATCTCATAATCCATGGCTTGAACGAATATTCTCATTCTAGCCTTCCAGTAGACATAATCACTACCATCAAAGAAGGGAGGTCTATTAACAGCTTGACCTTCTACGTGTGTGAATGCCATTGTAAATATAAAAATCACAGAGTATTTAAACACAACTTAGACAATGTTTAACCTTGCTCTTATACCAATTGTAGGAACGTAATTGTCTAAGAGGGGGGTGAATTAGACTCTTTTTTTTTAATATTAATTTTGAGTCTAACCAATTTCTCTCTTGTATTAAACTTCTAGGTTAATTATAAACAAACAAGTAAAATAGAGTGAAAGAGAGAGAAATTTGACACCGTGATTTTTATGTGGTTCGGCTAAAACCTGCCTACGTCCACGCTTCAAGGTTTTCCCCCCTTGAAGATTCTTAACCTCTCCTCAACGAGAATTCCAGATCGAGCTTCACTGGTGTCGATCTACAACCTTACAATTCTGGATTGAACTTCACGGGCGCCAATCCACTGCCTTTCAGGTTTTACAGATTTGAGTGAATGAATACAACAAACTACAAACTCTCAAAACAAATTCTCAAGTTTGGGAATCGAGAGATGTAGATGAAAAATACAGAGTATGATGAATCGCACGTTAGGGCTCAGAGCTAATTTTCGCAAAAGTTGTTCCTTCGTGCTCTAACCTTGGCTTAAATACTTTGTATGTTTATCGGCTCTTGACTTCAATGCTCATTATCCAATAATGGAAACTTTGTTACCGTTGGAGCAGCAACCGTACAATTTCAGGTAGCCGTTGCCGTCTGTAGTTGCAAATCGCCCGACGCCATTAATACTCTGGAATTAAGGCTGAAAAAGACGTCACTGTAGCTTCGTGGTTATTTTGAATTCTGACGGAAGATCAATGTTGCTTTATAGTCTTGAACCGTCATCGGTGGATATGTCTTCAAAAACTTGAACCGCTGAACCGCTATCGGAAGATGTATTCTTAGACGTCTTCCGCCTTTGTCGTTTAGTGAGCGGAGGAGTTCTTCTTTGAAGTCATCCGCCTTTGTCGTTTAGTGAGCGGAGGAGTTCTTCTTTGAAGTCATCCGCCTTTGTCGTTTAGCGAGCGGTGGAGTTCTTCTTTGAAGTCATCCGCCTTTGTCGTTTAGTGAGCGGAGGAGTTCTTCTTTGAAGTCATCCGCCTTTGTCGTTTAGTGAGCGGAGGAGTTCTTCTTTGAAGTCATCCGCCTTTGTCGTTTAGTGAGCGGAGGAGTTCTTCTTTGAAGTCATCCGCCTTTGTCGTTTAGTGAGCGGAGGAGTTCTTCTTTGAAGTCATCCGCCTTTGTCGTTTAGTGAGCGGAGGAGTTCTTCTTTGAAGTCATCCGCCTTTGTCGTTTAGTGAGCGGAGGAGTTCTTCTTTGAAGTCATCCGCCTTTGTCGTTTAGTGAGCGGAGGAGTTCTTCTTTGAAGTCATCCGCCTTTGTCGTTTAGTGAGCGGAGGAGTTCTTCTTTGAAGTCATCCGCCTTTGTCGTTTAGTGAGCGGAGGAGTTCTTCTTTGAAGTCATCCGCCTTTGTCGTTTAGTGAGCGGAGGAGTTCTTCTTTGAAGTCATCCGCCTTTGTCGTTTAGTGAGCGGAGGAGTTCTTCTTTGAAGTCATCCGCCTTTGTCGTTTAGTGAGCGGAGGAGTTCTTCTTTGAAGTCATCCGCCTTTGTCGTTTAGTGAGCGGAGGAGTTCTTCTTTGAAGTCATCCGCCTTTGTCGTTTAGTGAGCGGAGGAGTTCTTCTTTGAAGTCATCCGCCTTTGTCGTTTAGTGAGCGGAGGAGTTCTTCTTTGAAGTCATCCGCCTTTGTCGTTTAGTGAGCGGAGGAGTTCTTCTTTGAAGTCATCCGCCTTTGTCGTTTAGTGAGCGGAGGAGTTCTTCTTTGAAGTCATCCGCCTTTGTCGTTTAGTGAGCGGAGGAGTTCTTCTTTGAAGTCATCCGCCTTTGTCGTTTAGTGAGCGGAGGAGTTCTTCTTTGAAGTCATCCGCCTTTGTCGTTTAGTGAGCGGAGGAGTTCTTCTTTGAAGTCATCCGCCTTTGTCGTTTAGTGAGCGGAGGAGTTCTTCTTTGAAGTCATCCGCCTTTGTCGTTTAGTGAGCGGAGGAGTTCTTCTTTGAAGTCATCCGCCTTTGTCGTTTAGTGAGCGGAGGAGTTCTTCTTTGAAGTCATCCGCCTTTGTCGTTTAGTGAGCGGAGGAGTTCTTCTTTGAAGTCATCCGCCTTTGTCGTTTAGTGAGCGGAGGAGTTCTTCTTTGAAGTCATCCGCCTTTGTCGTTTAGTGAGCGGAGGAGTTCTTCTTTGAAGTCATCCGCCTTTGTCGTTTAGTGAGCGGAGGAGTTCTTCTTTGAAGTCATCCGCCTTTGTCGTTTAGTGAGCGGAGGAGTTCTTCTTTGAAGTCATCCGCCTTTGTCGTTTAGTGAGCGGAGGAGTTCTTCTTTGAAGTCATCCGCCTTTGTCGTTTAGTGAGCGGAGGAGTTCTTCTTTGAAGTCATCCGCCTTTGTCGTTTAGTGAGCGGAGGAGTTCTTCTTTGAAGTCATCCGCCTTTGAAGTCATCCGCCTTTGTCGTTTAGTGAGCGGAGGAGTTCTTCTTTGAAGTCATCCGCCTTTGTCGTCTAGCGAGCGATGGAATTCTTCTTCGAAGTCATCTGCCTTTATCGTCTAGCAAGCGGTGGAGTTCTTCTTCGAAGTCTTCACCGGTGGATGTACTCTTTGTTTATCAATTTTTCAGCCCTGTTAAAAACTATGCAGCCCTGTATACTTAACCACATTCATTAGATAACTAAAATACCCTTCAAGGGTATTTTCAACAGATTAATACACATGCATAATTCATTATTCTTATTTAATAAACATAATCAAATTACTTATTTAACATTCAAATACATCATCAAAAACTTAGTTAGACTTAAACCTCATTTAAGTCAACAATCTGAACTCAAGGGACTGGCTTCAATGTGGTGGAGAAATCTTATCAATGAGAGAAGAGAAGATGGTGAAAAAGCCATCAACTCATGGGATATGGTGAACATGAGACAATTTAGTGAGATGGCTATGAAAGATCCTCATCTTCACCTCAAATTGTTTATGGAAGTAAGTATCTCTTTCAAGTTGCCATGTGTGCCTGCCCCTAGCCCAAATCCCACAAACCATTCGGAAACCATCTCACTATTTTGTACCTCCTTTTACTCTCTAACAATCTCTAAATCAATTCCTAAAACCATTTCAATCTTGTATACATCTAATCCATGCATTTTTTTACCAATATCCACTAGTTTACATGAACAAAGGTTACATTGTAGCTTAAATTCTCCATTTGGCTGAATTTAACCATGATTTTTCTCCAAATTGCTCACCCCCTATCAAACACAAAACTTCAAACCCAAAGAAATGGGTGGGCTGCATCACTATTCATCATCTTCTTCAAATGCCAAAGACCTCCAATCCTTCATAAACTCCACACAAAATTCTCACTAACAGAAAACCCACTTCATTCCATCATTATTCATAAAAAACCCAACCAATAAATCAAACAAATGCAATAAAACTTCTTAAACCAAGCTTAAACTTGTCTTTCAATGATGGAAAGAAGCAAGGGGTATATTGAAATCTCTTCCCTTCCAAGGGTTATCTCTGTATTGCCTCCTTCAGTTTGAGTAACGTCTTCCTATTCCGTCTCGTTTTCCTACCTCTCTTGCACCATGCTATACCCAGCCATAGGTTTCTTCTCCCATCCCGTCAATTGTTCTTGGAAAACGCTTTTCTACTCAAAATAATTGGAGGCTGCAGAAGCAAAAATTCCTTGAAACCAAGATGTTATATGTGTAATAAGGTGGGTCTGCAACTGTCGTATATTATCACAGATTCAATTTCAACTACAAACCCTTCTCGCCAAGATCCATGAACACAGTGCTTACTGCTCCTGAAGCTCTCAACTCCCCAGCATCCGGGTCTCCTATTAATTCCTTTGATCAGTAACCTTAGTATCTGGACTCAAGTTCGACTCATCATTTTACACAAAACTTCATCATTTTACAATGGTTCGGAACAGTTTCAAGTGCTTGATGGTAAGTGTGTTTGTTGTAACCGCGGGAATTTAATCGGTAAAGAATTTTATTTATTTTCTTTCCATTTTTTTTCCTGTCTCTCACGGGGCTGTTTCAAACCAGAAAAGGAAAATATTCATTCTTCCTTCTCTATTAATAAAAAAACAAAAAAGAGAAGATCTTCTTCTACACTTTGAGGCAAACCATAGTCAACGGCAAAGGTGGGTTTCTTCTCTACCAATTCTGCTATTTGTCTTTCGAGCATAGTCATTGGGCAGAGTTATATTACATTACCAGCATTCATTCATCAACGGGTTTATCCCCATTTGAGGCTGTTTATGGTCGGCGACCACCAATTATATTACCTTACCAATTAGGCGCTACTAGTATTGAAGCAGTAGAAGAGAATTCGCGACTCGAGATAGAGTTTTATATAATTTAAAAGATCATTTACAAAGATCACAGCATCACATGAAGCAACAATCAGATAAGAGTAGGAGAGACGTTCAGTTTAAGGTTGGTGATTTCGTTTTTGTCAAATTACAACCGTATCGGCAAACGTCTTTATCGGTGCACCCTTTTTCGAAGCTGAGCAGATGATAATACGGTCCTTTTGAAGTCTTAAAACGAAATGGACAAGTTGCATATAAATCGAAATTACCGTAGGAGGCTAAAATCCATGATATTTTTCATGTTTCCTTGCTCAAGGAGTTTAAAAGTGATAGTTCAATTCATGGTTCGCCTTTACCTATGCAATTTGTGGATAATCACCCTTTGGTGGAGCCTGTGGCCATTTTAAACACCAGTCTTAAGAAATGTGGCGGAAAATTGGAGGTTCAACTTTTAGTGCAGTGGTAGGGGTTTCCTTTAGAAGATACGTCTTGGGTGTCTGTAAAAGAATTTGTGAAAGTTTATCCTCACTTTAACCTTGATGACAAGGTTTCTCTTTTAGAGGATAGCAATGTTACGAGCAAGAGAAGCGATGAAGTGAAGGAGTTAGTGGAACAAGCAACTAAAGCTATAATAGAAGCTGATTGTAGAAATGAAAGAACTGCGAGAGTTAAAGAGGAAGCCAAGCTATTTCAATGATTACGTGTAAATGATTAATTGTCGTAACTGTATAGTTTCCTGGTGCTCCCAGTATAATATTGTTCGTTTTGGGTCTGATCCCGCACGATTTTGTTCTTGAACTATGCAAAAACGTGTTATATTAGGTAAGGAAAATAACTTGACTTGTAAGCCATCACTAATCTCCATTCCCTAACAATGTGGGATTTGACACCCCCACTAGTTTCACAAGGCGGGTCCTCACAATCATTCTCCATTCAAATGGTCTAACGTCCTTGTCGGCTACACTTCTAATCGGGAGATGACTTTGATACCATTTGTGGAGTCTTCTGGTGCTCCCAGTATAACATTGTTCGTTTTGGGTCTGATCCCGCACGATTTTGTTCTTGAACTATGCAAAAACGTGTTATATTAGGTAAGGAAAATAACTTGACTTGTAAGCCATCACTAATCTCCATTCCCTAACAATGTGGGATTTGACACCCCCACTAGTTTCACAAGGCGGGTCCTCACAATCATTCTCCATTCAAATGGTCTAACGTCGTGCTCCCAGTATAATATTGTTCGTTTGGGTCTGATCCCGCACGATTTTGTTCTTGAACTATGCAAAAACGTGTTATATTAGGTAAGGAAAATAACTTGACTTGTAAGCCATCACTAATCTCCATTCCCTAACAATGTGGGATTTGACACCCCCACTAGTTTCACAAGGCGGGTCCTCGTATAACATTGTATGTTTTGAGCTGGAGCCCGCACGACTTTGTTATTAAGCTATGTTCAAAACACGTTCTATTGGATAGAGAAGAAAATTCGACTTATAAGTCCTCGTCAATCTCTACTCCCGAGCTATGTGAAATTTGACACCTCACTGGTTTCACAAGGCGGGTCGCCACAATCCTCCCTCCTTAAGAGGGTTTGACGTCCCCGTCTAGTAGTTAAACAAGTGAAGTCTAACGAGCCCGATTAGTTGAGCCTAACGTGTCTGCCCAACAAAAATCTCAAACTAAAACGACTTGCGAGCTACAAATTAAATGAGTCAACCAGAACTGAGCTGGCTAAATGAGCCTAATAAGTCTCATAGAGGCGAGCATAATGTTTCTAATTTAAAAATTATTCGAGACCATACTATAAAAAAAGTATTTGAGTGAACTTCATCCCCTCATCCTTCCCTCTTCACAAATAGATCTCATATCAGAGCCGAGCTATTCCTCCTTCCTTTCTACTTTTTCTCCCTTGTCTCTTCAATCTTAACCCTATTCCTTCTTCCTTTTTACTTTTTCTCCCTTCCTCCTTACTTCTTCTCCATTCTCTTCGGTCTTTAGGTAGCCCCTTTAGAGTCAAGTCTTCGAATCATATTGTCAAAGGATTTTTCATTTATAAATTTGCAAATTTGGTCAGTTTGGATTTTGAAGATGAAGTGTTCGGTTGCCGGAAAAGACGTGGATTTAAAGATGAAGAAGAGGATGATGGGAGATGAAGACTATGGGAAAGGGGGAAAGTGGGCAGGGTTGTCAAGCCTGGCCCACCAAAACAACTAGCGGGCCGACACCTAGCCCAATTCTAAATAGGTAGCAGCCTAATCCCTAGACTCAACTCAGCCCTCCAAATAGGAAGGCAGGCTCGCCCCCCTTTCGTAGTGGGTCGAGCCAACCTGCCCATTCAACCATACTAATTTGAACACTCACTAGTCAAAAGAATCTCCAAGGACTCCTCTTCCTCTTTCTCTAAATTTTCTCTCCTTAATGTTTTTTATGTGCGTCTCCGAGTGTCACCCTTCATGCATCAACAAGGCAGTACGTCTAAATTATGGTTGACAACAATAACATATCCAAGTGTACCCCAAATGAAAAAAAATATATATATTTTCTGGTTTTACATTGCAAAATATGCATAATCTTTAGTTTCCAATTTGAATTCATAGATTCTGTGCATTTTTTTATCTTTCTTTTTTCTGATATTATCTTAAATAAACAACCATCTCCTTATTTGCTTCTTTCATCTACCTTCCTTGATCAAATCTTTACACTAATTAGGGATTTAAGAGTTTAGAATTCATTCAACGTGTACAATAATAAACTAACCACTTGTCCAATTATGAACTGTGGAAGTGAGCGTTGACATGAGTGGCTAATGAATGAAAGACGTTTCCTTTTTAACGTGACACTATGCTCTCATGAATTTTTATTTTTTATTTCCAATTTTACACCTGTACGAAATATAGGCAAAGAATAATACTCTACGTTGACAGCACTATAGAATTATCTAGAGCAGTCAATTATCGACAACATGAATGATAATAGAGTAACGATAGATTTACTCTGTTATTCTATTTTTTTAAATATTTACTAACGTGTCAAATAATAATTTATACAATTAAGATGCTATTAATGTAATAAATTATAAATAACTAATTTACTACATTAATTATACCAATAATTAATTGACAAGTTATTAAATATTTTAAGATAATAGAATAAAAACGTAAGCATGACATTTACAACTATGTAGTTAGAACTCAATGAACTAAGGAGTACATTAGAGTGAACTCCTGAATACCATTAGAATGCAAACGTGGGAAATACATTGTACTAACATGATGTCATTTTATAATGAAATAGTCTCTCTATCTCACCCTCCCTCTGTCCTTAATGTCTCTCTCTACTCAATCTCTCTCTCTCTAGACTTGTTCTCTCAACACTTCAACTATCTCTCTCTCTACTCAAAATCTCTCTCTCTACTTCAATCCTCTCCCCTTAAATTTTCTTTACTTAATCTCTCCCTCTCTCGCTAAACTCTCTCTCTCTCCCACACACTTAAACTAACTCTCTCTCTCTCTCTTCCCCTAAACTCTCTCTCCCCCTAAACTCTCCACTCTTAACTCTGTCTCTCTCCCACACACAATTAATCTGACTCTCTCTCTCTACTTGAACTCTCTACTCAACTATCTCTCTCGCTCACACTTTAACTATCTCTCACCCTTCTAAACTCTCTACACTTAATTAACTCTCTCTCTACACTTAAAACTCTCTGTCTTTCTCTCTCTCTTCTCCCCACTTAAACTGCGTCTCTCTCATCTACCATTCCACCTTGGAATATAAAATGAAGATAGAGAGAAAGAGGGTGTCCAAAAATATTCTCTGTTCTCTTTGACAAATTCGTACTTCATTGCACCAATTTCAATCCGCAACATTGCTTACATCGTTCTCTCTTTCTGACGGACAGAAATTGAGAATGTCTTCGGAAGCATCGCCGACGTCCACGACGGCGCCGGAACCTCATGCGCCGCTACTCCGGCCTCGCCAGCCTTCTAGCTCCGAAGGTCCCAGCTCACCGGCCCGACCAGCCACCCTCGCTTTCCTACTTGGTCGAGCCACAGGTCACCGAGGTCCCTCCATGATGGTCCGTGAGACAGCGGCTAGGCAGCTCGAGGAACGGCGAGCCGACTGGGGCTATTCCAAACCGGTGGTGGTGCTGGACATATTGTGGAACACGGCGTTTGTTGTTGTGACCGTTGCTATGTTGATTTGCACTAAGAACGAGCGCGCTTGCACGCCGATTCGGCTATGGATCTGTGGCTACGCTTTGCAGTGCGTGGTTCATGTGGTGCTTGTGTGGTTAGAGTACAGAAGGAGGACCGTTAGGCGAGTTAGGGATTTGGAGCGGGAGCAGCAGAGCGCAGATGCTGCGAATGAAAGCGCGGATGAGGATTCTGGAGAGAGGGGTTTGGCTAGTTTGAACCAGTCTAGGTGAGAGCTCTTTCCAAATTTATTTTTTTCAATTGTTTGATTTCTGAAGCTGATTTAATGGCGGGTTATTATCAATTTTGGGATTCTTTCATAAAAATTTTATGCGGATGATCTTCAGTTAGGTCTTAATTTTGAAACTTATGTTCAGCTGCTTCATTGGAAATTGGTTGTGTAGTTTGAGAAATAGTTTCCTCGAGGGTTTAACATTTTAAAATGGAAGATAATATTTTTTTTTGGGATTTTCTTGGGTATTGATGTTTCTATTGACTGAAATAATTGCTCTAAAAGTTCTTGATCGTATGTGTCACCTGTGGTTATTGTATTGTTTTTTCATAAATGTCCCAATGTTTATTTCTAGGTGGGTTAGGAGACACTAGTTTTTCCTTTTCTGTAATGTAAGAGGCCTTAACTAGTCGAAAGGGTATTTAATTTGATGCCTATAATGTGTACTCAAACATGTTTTGAAACAGATTCTGGAATTCATTAAACTTTATCTTGAAATCTCGGTTTTCTTCATTCAATGGCATCAGTTCTTGGACTTATTCGAAGCAAATCTTTAAGCATCTTTGAATACAGAATTCAACTTTTGGGGTAGGGCAATAACTTTCTACATGAAAAAGTGCTAGTTTGATAGAATATGTAAATTCAGAGAGTTGGAAATTATGAATTGACATGTACTTGTTGTCTTAAAATTATGCATCATATTATAAGAGATTGATTCTCTTCGTTTTTAGGATTATTTGTGGTTCCAATTCAAACCATCTCTTAAAGGGTGTCTTGATAGTGATGTAGCAAAGAGATTGTGGCATGGACGTGCTTTTTACTAAGTAAACAATTGAGTTTAAACCATAATTTGCATGGTAATGAATTTACGAGGTTTCTTTTGGGGATAACACAAATTGTCGTTAAATTGAATTTTGAGAATATTATGGTAAAGAAGGATAAGATTTATAAAACGTGGGGCCTGATGTTGCAGGAACTACTACCATTTCAATATCTACTTCTAAACTATCAACTTTTTAATATTTGGCGTACCTTGTTCATGTATAAATTCTGCTGCATTATACTTCTCTAGAATGCAAATTATTTGCAGTCTTGATTTGATGATGGATTGATTCAGTGTCATCAAACGATGTGAATCAGTAAATACGATGGCATCATTTCTCTGGTGGATAGTTGGCTTCTATTGGGTTGTCTCTGGCGGTGATAATCTTCTGCGAAATGCTCCGCAGTTGTACTGGTATGTCGTAAACAAAACAATGTCTAAAAAATATGCTTTGGTTGTATATTTAGAAGATCTAACACCTTTAAAATATTGGATAGTATTGAATCACTTATATGCATGATCACGAGTATAACTCTGCTGATGGTTTTATTTCCCGAAACTGAGGTTCTATCTTCATCAAGCTTTTGTTGAATTTTATGCAACAATCTTGCAATTTGGAAAAACGGCCAGAATTCCTAATTCTGAATTTATGCAGGTTGGCTGTGGTCTTCCTGGCATTTGATGTGTTTTTTGCCGTCTTTTGTGTTGTTTTGGCATGTTTGATTGGGATTGCTCTTTGCTGCTGCTTGCCTTGCATCATTGCCGTACTCTATGCTGTTGCAGGGCAGGTATGAAATAAGATTACAGATACAAGTATGTTTACCATTAAACTAGCACAAATTTCAGGAGTTTAAGCAATTGGAATGATGCTGATTGAAATGTCAATTTGTTTTTTCTTTTACATTTCCCAAACTTAAATTTTGATGTTTGTTAAGTTTTAATTTTGAATTAGAACAAAATAATTATGCAGATATTTAATAATTTTTTTTTTCTAAATTTAAAGAAGAGCTTATCTCTACATTTCTTGTCTTATGGTTGATCAAATAGGAAGGTGCATCAGAAGCAGATCTTAGTATCCTTCCAAAATACAGATTTCAAGCTTTCAATGAAGAAGAGAAGACCAATGTGGGGGCTGGTTTAATGATTCCTGTGGAAACCAGCAGTGGATACTTAGCGACCGAGAAAACACTTTTACCTGAGGATTCAGTAAGTTCTATTTGATCGTTAAACTAATTTTCTTGCCAATTTATTAGTTCTCTTCATACAAACAGAACGAATTTTTTTTCCTTTTACTAGAAATATGGGCTATGCTCTTTCCTATGCTTTCTATTCAAACATATTACAGATAAGATAAAGTTAACCCAGTTTTTATTGAACTATAATATTCAGATTAGATGCCATAAGTTATTAGTATCTGAGAAATGTCTTTTTTCTTAGCAAAAGTTTGTTTAAATCTGTTGATTGAACTATAAAAGTAGTAATTTTTCGTACAATCCACACTAATATTTTTAATTCCTGCAGGAGTGTTGTATATGTTTGAGTTCATACGAGGATGGAGCAGAGCTGAATGCTCTTCCCTGCAGCCACCATTTCCACTCTGCATGCATCATAAAATGGCTGAAAATGAATGCAACATGTCCTCTCTGCAAATACAACATTCTCAAAGGCTGTGAGCAGGTATAAATGGAAGATTATTTTGCTCTTGTCTTTCTATTTGTTTGTTTGTTTGGTCATAACACCATGGAAAGATATGAAAGTTGTACCCATATTTTATGTATTTTTTGAGTTTGCTACTGTACATGTACCATTTTGATGTCATCAAAATTGAATTTTCCAGGTCATGACTAACTTTGTCAAGAGTTCAATGGCCAATGTTGTCAAAAAACAAAAAATTTTGTAGCTAGCAATAGGAAGTTTTATCATTTGCCTTGTTTCGTCATTGTGTCAGCTTCCTCCTCGATAACAAGTGTACAAGTAGAGGGATATCACTTTGTTGTGATCAAGTGCAATTGAATAGAAGTAGTTACCTCTGAGTTTTAACTGTCACCATGTTGTTTTGTGCTATTAGAAAGAATTTCTTATATTCCCTTACTTTCTTTGAATTTCTATTAAATTCTATCTATATATACTACAAGAATAAATATATAAATTTAGCATCACAGTAGTTTAAAAGAAAATTAAAAATTTAAATGATTTGATGCTTTTTAAACTACATTTTTAAATATGACAAGTAATGAGAGACATTTCATTGCTCCCATAAAATCCGATGAACAATGACTGCATAAATTTATGTAAATCGTTCAACGTTGACGTGCTTGTAAAATGCAATTAGTTCTCGGTTCAGGTGATTTGAGCAATATCGATGTATTTAGTATTCATCTAAAGATCAATGGACCAATATTGAAACCTAGACCGTGATTTTTAAATAGAATGTAGGTAGTCCAATCAAACTAGACCAATGTTGCACACTCAACAACCGGCCCATGGTCACGGACTGGTCCAAGCTTGGCCCAATGGGACTAGACCTTGGAATGATATGAGAATAAAAGAAATAAAGATAAATATTAAAATGAACGTCAAAGTATGAAGGTTTTTCAACTAGCACATTGAACTTCTAATTTCCTCAATTGACACTTCAAATTTGAGTTGTTATCAACGTACACCATTGCTGTTAGGGAGTCTATTAAAGAATACATGTGATTTTCGTGTGCTCTCAATAACCTACAGAATTAGAGAAGATCGCCATCTTCTTGATGCTGCTATACCTGATGACAACGAGGAATTAGAGTTTTGCAGGAGGTCGAGAGAAGGATGTTCTGACACCTTGTCACTAGAGTTGGATTCTTGCGATTCTTTGGCTTCACCGTAGATTGAAGGAATAGTGATGCCTGAGGTATGCAACTTGATCTTTCTTTTCAGTAAGAGCTTGATTATCCATTTGGAAACAATTTTGAGGCACCATTTCCAAGAATTGAGGGTACCCATGTTGTCACGGACCATTTCCCATGATCCATGATGGTGCTGCAACCATGGGAGTTGGCGAGCACAAGCATGGACGGACAAGGGTGCAGCCACGGGGTTCGCGTGCACAAGGTGGCAAGAGCTAGGCTCTTGGGACATGATGGTTGGCAAGACAAAAGAGCACGAGCCGATATGGGGTGCTCGAGGTAAATTGGCCACACCACGAGTCCTAGACGTGGGGTAAGGTGGTGCGACAATATCAGCAAGCCGTGTGTGGCTATGTCAACACAACCATGGTGCTTGAAGGCATGGGTCAAGGGTCCAAGATAGGAGGCGCAGAGCAACCTCCTATGGCGCGTGAAGTCTGGTCTAAGTGTGGGACACTTAGGTGCGCGCGGGTGGCTGCATGGGTGGTGCAGCCCATGAGGCGTTCAAGACATGTTGCATGAAGGCACGAGCTGAGGGCCCAAGGAAGGGGGCGCGAGGCGTTCTCCTTAGGCGCGCGAGAATGTGGCTAAGTGTTGGACACTTGGGCATGCGTCGGGCTGCATGGGTGGTGTAGGCCCAAATGGTGTTCGGTGACCGAAGGGCTCAGGTGGCAGGCCAGAGGCGCTGGTTGAAGCGCGCAACTGGGTGTCAGGTGGCGGGTCAGAGGCGCGGGCTGGAGCGCGCAACTGGGCGCCAGGTGCTAGGCACTTGGCATGGGCTGAGGCGCGCGAAGGGGCTCGAGCGAAGCAATGCAAGAAGGTGCGAACAAAGGGGTGTGCGATACGCGGCGCGCACACGGTCTGGACATGCTAGTGCGGGGCGCTAGGCATGAAGTGACGCGAGGGGCTAGGAGCGCTAGGCCGAGGCGCTGGGCGCTGGGCCGAGGGGCGGAGCGCTGGATGCTGGCCGAGGCGCTGGACCAAGGCGCGGAGCGCTTGATGCTGCCGAGGCGCTAGGCGCTGGGCCAAGGTGCAGGGCGCTAGGCGTGAAGAGGGCCGAGGCGCTGAGGCGAGGTGCTAGATGATGGGCGCTGGGCTGGCGAGAGGGTGCAGCCCAAGGATCGAGCAAGCACGCGGGCCTGGTGTCTGGCAAGGACACGCGGGCTAGAGCGAGCGTTGCACCTAGCACGGGGCGTTAGGCGATGCAGAGCGAGTGTTACGCGCTGGGCGCTAACGGCTAGTACGCGGAGCGCAAGAGGCGTTACGCAGCAAGTAAATGCCCGCGTTGGGCGTGTGGCGCGGGCAGTTATGCACACCAGACGGACATGGTTTGGACACGCTAGCGTGGGGCACGGGGTGCGGAGACGTACATAGCTGGCGCAACGGATAGGCGCGCAGGTTCAGGCGCACGAGTCTAGGACGCACGGTGCACACAGCAGGCACACAGGATGCACACGTCTAGGATGCGGGGCGCACGCAACAGGCACACGGGGCACACACGGCAGGGGCGCTAGGCGCTGGGCACCTAATGACAGGACATGGCGAGCGCTGGGTGAACCAGGCGGCCGAGAGGTGCGCACGCGTAGGGCACGCTGGGTGCACTGGGCGCGCGCAGCACGCTTGTAACCGACGGGCATTGATGTGCATCGGCACATTTATGTTGTTCAAGCGTTATGGTTGGGCCATATGTGTATATATACACCTTGAGACACCAAGCTAAGGCATTGAGCCTCGATTGAGACTCGATCCATCTATCGAGAGGAGTCGTAGCCATTATGGTGTTCCTTGGGTGATTTTTGTTCCTAGTTCTCGTATTTGGAATACAAGGAAGGTTGGGAGGGTTTGACTCCCGTAAACATTTGTGTCACTAAGAAAGGGAGGCTTCAGGTGAGGAGCTATTGTTGGGAGGCTGGTCAAGTCAGGGACTTGGCGCCACACATTGCCAAGAGGAAAAATTGGGGTGTGACACATGCGCTCCCTCTTGTTTCTCAAGCACTTCATGCGTTTCTGTGAAACGAACAGGTCTCATGGTAAATGGGTTTGCAATTTGGGTCGTCAACCCAAGGATCGCAAAAGAAATTACAGATGGGTGAGATGGAAACATTGTTGGACCGTGTGGATTGTGAATGGAAAGGAAAACTTGTGGAAGAGGAGTAACACTGTGAATGATTAGCCATTGCAAGACAATTGAGTGCTTTAACGGCCTCCTTAACAATGGGTGTCTGTCACGACTCATGAATGGGCCGAATTAGAAACGTCAGGTCGGACGGTCCGATTTTCAGAAAAAACCCGATCGCACAATCCAAGATTAGGTTTGCAGTGGAAGTTTTTTAAATAAATATAAAGACAAAGCTCACACATGAATGGGTCGATGCCCACACAGTGAATCTCAAACAGGTAGTGAAATACAATAAATACTTAACAGCATTCAATCGTGTAGGAAAGAAAAGATCCACCAGTTATGTTTACAAATCCAAGTGAAACAACTACTTTCTTACCAAGCAAAACAAATAAAGTTCTAGCAGAAAGTAAAGATGTTATACTAAATGCATGCCAAGTGAAAACTAATTTATTTCTCCTTTTAAAATCATTACTCAATTTCAAAAGCATCATTTAAATTCAAACCATGCATGAGTTTATAAAATAGTTCAAAAAAACACATTTCCATCATTTTATTCAAACACCACTCTACGAGCCCTTAATGTAAGTTATAAAACATGGCCACGTACATATGTGACTATATATCGAAATAAACTTTATCGTTTTCCACAAAAAATGTCCTCAGCGAAAAATGAGGGTCGCATAAGGAACCCTCTGACACAAATAAGAGAAAATTGGTGATCTAGAGATCCAACAACACCTCATGAGATTGAAGAAAACTGTGACAGCGATCCAAAGATTCAGCACGTCACTCGAGTGGCCAACGATCGACAGTCAGCCAAAAATAGTACCCGTACAATCGTCACCTTGATTAGGTTTATGAATTTGAAACCCAAAGAGTGCATCATCACCGCTTTACTACCATTTTCTACACGAGCAAACAATACAAATATCATGCAACAAAAGGTGTAAGGGGATAGCATTGTGATGCTTTAACATTAAAACTATCAAAAATATCAAGAGGATTCATCCACCAGTATATAACCACAACAATATGAAAATATCATGCATCAATGGTAAACGTGTAAATCATATGTACATACGTAAAATACTGACATGCTGACGAGCATGTCTCGTCAGATTTTTTCCATAAGTGACAACTCACCAAAATAAAGTTTTGAAAACAATGCAATACAATGTAGAAAGAATAAATTCCCTACCTTGACGATGACTGCTTCTCTTACGCACAAGAGCGACAACTTCTAGCACTGTTTCGAAATCCACGAACTTGCTCAAGCCTAAAAAAAAACCAAAGTCATGAATATATCACTCAACACTAAGGGAAGACATAGATGAGTCTTTTACTAAGACTAGGAATGTAACGACCTCATTTCCCAGTAAAATATTGTCCGCTCTAGGGATTGGGCCGTAACCCAATATCCTCCCCTCACGGCTTTGTTTGGCGAGAACTTCCCGGAAGGTCACGTAATTAAGACTTAGTGGTGCGTTTGATGAAGTATAAGAAACTTCACTTCATTCGATTTGTTCCAAAAGAACTGATTGTATCAAGCAAACGAAGTTCACTGTTACATGACTTGTGGTTAGAACATAAGTTATCCATTTCACCTTCAAGGCTTTAACTTAAAGTGATGAGAACTACATGTATTGAGGTCCCAAGAACCTTCATGGACTTGTAATTTAGACTTAGTAAGGCATTTGATGAAGCATAAAAAACTTTACTTCATTCGATCTGTTCCAAAAGAACTGAACGTATCAAAGAAATGAGATTCATTGTTACATGACTTGTGGTTAGAACCTAAGTTATCCAATTCACCATCAAGGTTTTAACTTAAAGTGATGAGAACGACGTGAATTGAGGTCCCCAGAACCTTCATGGACACGTAATTAAGACTTAGTAATGCGTTTGATGAAGTATAAGAAACTTCACTTCATTCGATTTGTTCCAAAAGAACTGAACGTATCAAGCAAACGAGGTTCACTGTTACATGACTTCTGGTTAGAACCTAAGTGCTCTCGCCGAAGCACTTTTAACTTCGGAGTTCTTATGGGATCCGTTGTCAATCGTGCTCCAAAACGCGTCTTACTATCTTGGGAGGGTCTCTTTACATATATTTCATTTCTACATACTTCCCCAAGTAATGTGGGATTGTGACGACCCCCTCTTTACGACCCGAGATTCGCCTATACTCGAGTCCGGGATCGCCTACACTCAGCTTAGGTCCCGAGGTTTGCCCCGCAACCCGAGGTTTGCCCCGCAGTCGTACTCATACGTGCACATTCGGGTCATCACAATCACCCCCCCTCGGGGGCTCAACGTCCTCGTTGACCACATTTCCGGTTGGGTACAGGCTCTGATACCATTTGTAATGACCTCATTTCCCAGCAAGATATTGTCCGCTCTGGGGATTGGGCCGTAATCCAATATCCTCCCCTCACGGATTTGTTTGGCGATAACTTCCTGGAAGGTCACCCAACCTGAGATTGCTCTCCCCGAAGCACTTTTAACTTCGGAGTTCTTATGGAATCCGTTGCCAATCGTGCTCCAAAACGCGTCTTACTATCTTGGGAGGGTCTCTTTACATATGTTTCATTTCCATATACTTCCCCAAGCAATGTGAAATTGTGACGACCCCCTCTTTACGACCCGGGATTCGCCTATACTCGAGTCCGGGATTCGCCTACACTCAGCTTAGGTCCCGAGGTTTGCCCCGCAACCCGAGGTTTGTCCGTAGTCGTACTCATACGTGCACATTCGGGTCATCACAAGAAACCTAATCCAACAACACTATAAATGGTTGTGCAGTCAATCAGAACTTACAGGGGGTTTACCAAATCAAACATGGGTCAACTGATGGGGTGGACTAGGGGTGTGCAAAAACAGTTTCGGTTCGGTTTTGGGGAGAAACCGAACCAAACCGATCGGTTTCGGTTTTGAATTTACCGAACCGAAACCGGTTTTTGAACATACCAAAACCGAACCTAAACCGAACCGAAAGTATCGGTTCGGTTTCGGTTCTACAACCTATTTTTCAAAAAAATAAATAATGTAAATTTAAATTGAATAAAACAGAATATTCTACCAATATTTCAAGAATATCTAAAAATTCAGATTTTTTTTAAGCTAAGTGTTGTAGTGTGCAAGAGATAATAGAACTGAAAATTCATAAACTTATATCAAATATGAAAGATGCTCGACTCGAAAGCGTTTATCAAAGGCAAATATCAACTGAAATAACAAAAAAGATAGAATTCACAATTAAAAACAGATTTGACCCCGGCCCTTTTCATTTCCCATGCACAAACATATTTACAGCTTGGTAGATTTTTAGTACTCTCCAAAAGTGTTCTCCCCACTGTATGTCATATAAAGGAAACCATCTTCATCCTTATTTTCATCATAAATGGAACTTGGAAGACATCAGAGCAGCTGCAACAAATTGGCATGCTTGGATAGCCAGGATACAGATAGATTGACATTAATAAAGAAAACTAATGGATATAAAGGTATAACCAGTGGGTGGCAATGTGTTATTCTTCACAAAAAACTAAATAATAAAAAACAGAATATTCCACCAATATTTCAAAAATCAAAAACCAATATTTCATAATGTTTCAAAAATATAAATAAAAAACAGAATATTCGCTCCAAGCTTTTAACTATTCCACCAATATTGGAAGAATATCTTCTTCTCTATTAGTTGATGTGAAATCTACAAAATATAGTTAATAAACCAATTAGATAAAATGAATTAGAAGTATGAAACGAAAAGAAAACAAAAATATAAAATAAAACAGTACATACCTTGATCAATTTCATCAATATTTGCCACTGAAGAATTAAAGTTGGTAGATTGATGTTTTGCCGTCCGAATCCAACTTTGAGTGCAAATAAGAGTCTCGACAGTCTTTGGGGACAAAGAACTACGAAATGAATCGAGCACACGTCCTCCGTTACTAAAGGCTGATTCCGAAGCAACTGTTGAAATGGGTATAACTAATACATCTCTTGCTATTTTACTCAATAGTGGAAATTTCAAGGAATTCACTTTCCACCATACTAGAATATCAATTTTATCTGAAAATTTTGTTAATCTTTCAGATAAATATTGATGAACTTCAGTCTGATTAATTAAATCGTCATCCTCATCTTGATCATTAAAAAACATCTCATGCACCTTATTGCGAGTTGAAGTACTACTTTGTCTCGTTACTGTAGAAGTCGTTACAACCATCATACTAGAATTGTCTTCTGAAGTATCAAAATCAGATTTATAATGGAAATATAATCTTTCCATCACAATTTCTACTTGTCTCACTAAATCATTTGCTTTGTCACTATCAAACAACATGGTGAGACAATGTTTCAAAAACTTCATTTTATATCTAGGGTCTAGTACAATTGCTACACACATCAACATATTGAATTTATCACAACTCCCCCAATATTTGTCAAACTTTCTTTGCATGTCAATCGCCATTCTTTTCAACAATGGATTATCACACTGAGGGTGCTCCTGGATAATCATTTTCAAATTACACACTTTACTAATATAAATATTAGAGGTGACATGTGAAGAGGCCGAAACAGAAACAGTTGTATCGTAAAAGATCTTCAAAAACTTGACAAGCTCTCTAATATTAGCCCAGTCTTCTATTGTGGGTGGTCATTCACTTTCCGCGCTCAAATCAAGAAAATAATGACCATCACTTTCAACTAACTTTTCAAAAGCTCTTTCATACTTTTCGGCACTTTCTAACATTAAATATGTAGAATTCCATCTAGTAGGTACGTCAAGACAAACATTACTTTTGCAAGTGATTTTTACATTATCAACACAATTTCTAAATTGTTGTAGCCTTGCAGGAGAAGATCGAACATATTTCACCATTCTACGAACTCTTGTAATAGACTCTTGATGATCTTTTAAACCATCACACACAATCAAATTCAAAATATGTGCAAAACATCTCACATGCATGTGTTCTCCATTCAAAACTAACCCATTCCAATTTCTAATACTTTTGACCAAATATGAAATTGCAACATCATTCGATGAAGCATTGTCAACTGTAATCCTCAAAACATTTTCAATTCCCCATTCAAGCAAACATCTTTCTATTTCTTTACCAATCGTTTTGCCTTTATGATTCGAAATCAAGCAAAAATTGATAATTCTCTTACCCAATATCCAATCACTGTCAATGTAATGAGCAGTTAATACCATGTAATTCAAATTTTGAACAGAAGTCCATGTATCTGTAGTCAAACATACTCGTTGAGAAGTATTTCTAAAATAATCTTTCAGTTTTGATTTTTCTTTCTCATAAATACTCATAATATCTCGTCCAATGGTAGTTCTAGAAGGTATGGAAAACTTAGGTTGAACATATTGCGAATATGTTCTAAAACCCTCTCCTTCAACGAATTTCGAAGGCAATTCATCAACAATAATCATCTTTGCAAGCAATTCTCGACAAGTTTCAAGACTAAAACAAGTTAAACTCGTTCCCCCTCCCATACTCTGATAGCTTAATGTCTTTTGCTTCCTATCAACACTTGCCAATAATTTATTGCAATTAAGAATGTGTTTTTTCAAGTTTGTTGTCCCATTCTTCGATGGATGACATGCATATGACTGTGAGCAATGATTACATTTTGCTCTAGGATTGCTACTATCACAACTGTCAATCTTCGTAAAATGATCCCAAACTTCTGATTTTTTCCTTTTCGTTTGACTACGTGAAGGACCCTCTACACTATCATTAACGCTTTCCATCCTAAAACAAATTTAATCAATCAAAATCAACGACATTTTTGGTAAACATTAGATTAATGCTCTCAATTATGATAAAATATCACAGAATAAACAAATAAAACAAATACATTGCTCTCGGTCACGCCCGAAGAGTCTCCCAAAACAGAAACATTAATTTCACAATTCACACTATAAATTATAAAACACATAAATCAAATACACTACACATGTTGCTCTAATGCTTTCGGTTATAATAAAATAGCACATAACAAACAAAGAAAACACATAAATTGCTCTCGGTCACGCCTGAAGAGTCTCCCAAAACAAAAACATTATATAATTATAAAGTGCAAAACACATATAAACATGCTAAACAGTAAACATCAACATTGCTCTCGGTTAAAAACAGAAGTGAACATCAACATTGCTCTCTGTGGTTTTATTACAGAGAGAGCAAAATTGCTCTCTGTCGTTTGTTCACAGAGAGCAATTTTGCTCTCTGTAATAAAACCACAGAGAGCAAAATTGCTCTATGTCGTTTGTTCACAGAGAGCAAAATCATTGATTTTGCTCTCTGTCAAACACAAAAACGAGCTAACTGCAAAGAATAGAACATACCCGGTTATCGTTATTCGGTTGCCTGATCGTGTGTCTTTGGTGCTCTCTGTCGTCGTCGATACTCGATACTCGATACTCGATAGCTCGTAGCAGAGACTGAGAGTAGAGTCGTTGCCTCTCCGTCGCCTCGCCTGATCGTCCTTGTCTGCCGGGTCTCTAGTCGTCGCAGTCGCAGTCGTCTCTGGATTCTGGAACTCTGGAAGAGTGGTTGTGGTTTTGAAAACAGAAGAATCGTGATTTAGGTCTTCGCTGTTCGCTTCGCTGAAGACTCTTCAGTGAATTTTAATCAAAACTGGTTCGGTTCAGTTTTGATCGGTTTCACCGATCAAAACCGATAACCGAACCTCCCAAGTCGGTTTTGAATAGTGCCAAACCGAAGTCCGGTTTTTAGGAGGTCAAAACCGATCCAAACCGAACCTATTTCACCGGTTCATGTTCGGTTCGTCGTTTCCGGTTCGGTTTGCACACCCCTAGGGTGGACCCTTTGATCTTCTCGGGTCCTTCCATGGGTCGGTCATTGTACATAGCGGTTGACACCTGTTGTTCTCGAGTTGGGTCTGTTGTCACGACTCGTGGAGGGACTGTGTGATGACCCGAATGTGCACGTATGAGTACGACTGCGGGGCAAACCTTGAGTTGCGGGGCAAACCTCGGGACCTAAGCCGAGTGTAGGCGAATTTCGGACTCGAGTATAGGCGAATCCCGGGTCGTAAAAAGGGGGTCGTCCCAATCCCACATAACTTGGGGAAGTATATGGAAATGAAACATATGTAAAGAGACCCTCCCCAACATAGCAAGACGCGTTTTGGAGCACAATTGGCAACGGATCCCATAAGAACTCCGAAGTTAAAAGTGCTTCGGCGAGAGCAATTCTAGGTTGGGTGACATTCTGAGAAGTTCTCGCCAAACAAAGCCGTAAGGGGAGGATATTGGGCTGCGACCCAATCCCTAGAGCGGACAATATCTTGCTGAAAAAATTGGTCGTTATAAACGAAGCAGAAACGCCGAGTCGGACAACCCAATTTCCTAGAGGAATACCCAATCACTCCACCCAAGGTTAGAGTTTGGCAGTGGAAGCCTTAAGGTTAATTACAAGTCAACTCCACAATATGAAATCTCAAACATATAGCATAATAAAAGTAAAACTTAACAATTATTCAACCGTGCATGAAAATAAAAAGAAAGTTCAATTCATCGATTAAAGTTACAGACCCAAATTAAAAACTCGGTTCACAAACTAAATCCTTACAAAGGAAAAACAAATAGGATTATAAAGGAGAGAAAAATAAACAAGTCTTCTTCCTGCACTCCACTGAAGTAAGTCATAATCACTATCCTCTTTACTTGGATTGAGAGAAGGGCGTTGGGGTGAGTGACTAACTCATTAAGAAAGTTATACCTAATGCATTCCGATTTAAAAAATATATATATATATTTCTTTCGAAAACGTGATTACTCTTCAAAACTATGCATGAGTCTCATAAAAGAGTAAATGAAAACATATTTTCCTTCTTTTATTTAAACTAGCTCCATGAGCCCTCATCGAGGTATTCACAAAACTTGTCACATACATAGGTGACTATACATAAAAAATAACCTCACAGTTTTCCATACAAAACGTCCACAGTGAAAAATGAGTGTCACATAAGGACTATTCCGGCACACCTCAAAGAAAGACGGTGATCAAAAGACCTAACAATGTCTCATGAGTCCGAAGGTAAGTATGACGGTGATCCGTAGATCTAGCTTGTCATCTAGTGGTCGGTGACCAATGGTCAACTACGACACAAACTCGCACAAGTATCACCTTGGCTTCTAATGAGCGCATCATCACCGCTCTATCATCCTGTGTTATACGTGCAATGAAAATCGTCTTCACGTAAAAGAAGAGGTAATAGAATAGTATCGTGATGCTTTGGCACCAAAACTACCCAAAGCATCAAGAGGATTATTCTTCTCCATATGCCACAACAAAAAACATAATAATGTATGCTGAAATGAACATGAGTGAAAACCTTACATACATACGTATAAAAATTGACGTGCTGGCCATTCTGTCATAATTATATAAATGTTAACCCACCAGAATATTGTTTTGAAAAAAAATAATGTTATGCAATGCAGAAAGTATAAACTTCCTACCTTGACAACGATTGCTCCTTTTTCTCATAGGAGCTGTATCTTCAGGTATCGGCTAAAGATCGACTAAGTCGTCAAAGAAACAGCAGAGACACTCTTGTTAGCACCATGTAAAAAGGAGGAAGAAAAAAGAGCAAAAAGAAAAATATAGATTTTGATGATACTATAAAGAAAAATAAAGATTAATTTCAAAGTTATGATTTGTTTATTTCTACTATTTACTATTTAGAATACTTATGATTAATCCTTCTTTGTTATTAGATTATTAGTCTCTTTCTTCCTCTAGGATCTACCCTACTTGGAAGATAGTGCAGGTGTCCAAGGCAGACGCCCGTGGGTTGGACAGGCGCCTGGACTTACATTAAATCGAATATACTCTTGGGAGCGGTTTCGGCGACTCCGCACTAGAGTCCATGCACTTAAACAGCGGGTGTCTGAATACGAATTTAACGACTAAACTAACGAGAATGGTTGACTTGTTAATAAAAGATAGTTTGAATGTTAGTTCGTTAACAAACATAAATCAAGAGTCAACTTGTCACTCACCCCATAATTTAATAATTTTTTTTATTCCTTTAAAGTAAATCAAAACGTTAAAGGTATAAATTATATTTTTCAAAGAAATAGTTTAAATGTAATAGTAAAATGACATAAAATATTTGAGCCTAAATTGTATTTTCATACATAATAACATATATTCTCAAGTAAATTTTAATTATTTAGACAGTTATTTAAAGTTGTAATCATGAACAAAAAATATTATATTGAGAAATATGAGAATCACCGGGTTTATGAATTGTATCGTCCGGTTCAACCAACCGGTTCGGCTGGCTTTATAAACCAAAAAAATTGAAAAGAAACAATAATTTACCCGCCAGCATTAGATCCTAAAACCCTATCAAACTCTCCTCCTTTCTTCCTCCATTCTTTCTCCCCTTCCTAATCTCTCTGCTCTTCCTCTCTTTCCTTTTCTCTAATTTCTGATCGAAATTTTATTTCTTGATTTCTTGTCGTCGAGCACTTCCACATATTCGAGGTTTCAGTTCCATATCCCCACAATTTTTAGGGGGTTTTGTGGCGATTTTAGTTTCCTACTGTCAGTCTAGGGTTTTGATATAAGCGATGTCATGGGAAGAAGAGATTGTGATGCGCGATGTTACAAATGCCGGTCTTGTAGTCAGTGACCGGACTGCACGAGAAGTTGCGACTCAGCTTGATTTGGAAGAAGCACTGGAGGCCTCGAGATACTCGAGCCATCCTTATTCGACACATCCAAGAGAGGTAATTTTGGGAAGGCTATAGTTAGGTGGATTAATTTCTATGAGAGAGTATATATTAGTTTGAAATTGAGTGAGAGAAGGTAAGGTTGGTGCGTTCATTTTCATGAAGATACGTTTTGGCGATGAAGAATTCCACATATATTGTCATATTTTCTTCTATAGTATGATTATAGTCTCTTTTTTTATTGCGTTTTGGGCAAAGAGTAGAAATAATACAATTGGCTTATGGAAATAGGGTGGCTGCTTTCAGCTCAAGTGTAGTTATTTTGAGGCTAAAATTTGGATATTTGGTTACTCTTACTACGTGGTCAGAAGAATTCTCAATGCACGTGGATGGTTACATATTAACTTTTTTTTTTTCCTGATTTCAGTAAAATTTGATGTGTAGACATTGCTTGTTGGAGTCTTAGACTTAACACAACTTTTCTTGTTTGGACTTTCATTCTGCTACTTTTCCTATCTCTGTTTTAGTAATGAAACTTAGTTTCTTTAGATGTCTCAGATGGTCAGAAAAAATTGATTGTGGAACATACAGTTATAATGTAATTTTTATCTTCCTTCCAGTGGCCTCCATTGGTCGAAGTAGTGGATACGTGGGAGTTGCCTTCAGTGCTAATCGAGCGATATAATGCATCGGGTGGTGAAGGAACTTCCTTATGTGGAATGTTTCCTGAAATCCACAGAGCGTGGGCTTCTGTGGATAATTCTTTATATCTTTGGCGCTTTGACAAGTGGTAACTGATTTTGGGATTTGAGTAGAGGATTTTGAATCATGATATCTATTCTTATTTTATCGATGTGATGGTTATGACCTTGAAATTTTTGTGGAGTGAAAATTTGATGAATGACATTCGAGATAATCATAATTTATTCTCAACAGAGCGACGCTATAAATTCTTTTCATAGAATGAAAATAGTATTTATTTTGAATATGAGATTATGCAAGCTTAAAAGGTCAACTAGTCCAACTTTGATTGGTGTCTTTTATCAGGAATTGCTTTATAGTAATTTAATTCTTTCTCCATCATAACATAGTTATTGTGTTCATGCTAATAATGTTGCTTAAGTACGTGAAAGCTACTGATATAGCAATTTTGGAATGGTGATATTTTCACAGTACCTGGTTTTGTAGTTACTTAGTCATCAGTGATTAGTTTTCACAAACCTTTTTGTCATCAGTGCTTCAATAATGTTTACACAGTATACATTTGTTTCAACTATTTTATTTGTATTTAGATACTGATATTTTTTTTAGAAATTTATTTCATTAGTTTAACTTAAGGAATTTTTCCTATTTATTTTTATCGTGCTGTTGATGTGTATTAGGACTTTTTCAAATTAAGTTGGAAGTTTTAATAACATTTTTGTTTGAATTTTTCTGCGATACTTTTTTATTAGGAAAGGAAAAGTGCTTAAAAATGTATTTTCTGGAAGGAGTTGAGTATAGTTGTCAGATGATAAATGATCAATATGTACTCTCTTTCTTGTCGGAGCTGGTGATAGGGGATTGCCAGAATTTTGGTGAGAAGTAGTTGGGATCCTTAACTTATGAGAAATATCATTTAGCAGAGTGCAGATGAAGTTTTCTTTCTTACTCAGCCTTTCTCTGTTATTATATCCTGCTTTGTCTTTGGGTTTTTGGTTTTCATAGATTTGTTTTATTATTGTTCAATGTGGTCGCCTAATGGAGCCGGTTTCTTTTATTTGGATCTTCATGACGAATGGTATACTGTATCTGACTTATCCACTTGAAGTATTATTGAAAATAACAAAATGTGTTCATTTATCTAGTGACAAGATGAAATTCAGGTGTTTTGCTTCTTCTCTTTTTTTCCCATTTCCACCATTATTTAGTAAAATATTTTGTATTTTTTAAAAGAAGATGGTGTATCATAGTAACTAACAGGTACTCAGTAACTTGTGTTGTAATTGTGTTTGTTGTCTTTTTCTTTTAGGGAATGCTACATTACATTCTAATTTTACACTTTAATTATATAGGATGCTTTGGTGTTCATGTGTTACCAATTCATTTATTTTAATTATCTATAATTTATTATAATTGTTCTACCATTGAATAAAAGACGCATCATATTATAAATCTAAGGATGTAAAATTATTTTGTAGTATGGAGATTACTATTTTTCCTTTCATTTTCTATGATTTTGTCTTTGCTATGTGATTGAGTATTCTAGTCTTACATCTTTTTTCCTCCGATCTGTCTTGATTAGTGATGGTCAGTGTCCTGAGTACAGTGGAGATGAGCAAGCTATTTGTGCTGTTGGCCTTGCCAGATCAAAGCATGACATTTTTGTTGAAGCAATACAACATCTTTTAATTTTAGCCACGCCAGTGGAGGTATAGATATTTTGACACTGCTCTCCTGCCTCTTCTTCCCCCAGGTTTTATTGGTTTCCTTGTGAATAGAGACTTGGTATGCTTATGATGAGTGGCCTTTTTCCTCCCTACTGTATTGCCAATAAACAATGTCCTGAACACTGAACAACACAAACACAAGGGAAAAATTATACCAAACACCAAAAAATAAACCATAAGAAACTATCCACTGGAGAGGAAAACTTCAACAACAAATAAAAGGTTTGATGATCCCACAATATCTGAAAAACATCCTACTTATACTCTCTTTCTACTAACCAACTAACCAACTTGTCAGACCTGCAAATAAACTACCTCCCACTACAAACAGAATTATCATTTAACAACTCACATCCTTCATTTACCCTCCCTTTTATAAAATTTATCAAATAACCTTGATGGTGGCGCATCATAACTCCCCCCTCCACGAGAGAACCTTGTCCTCAAGGTCGAAATATGGGTAACTAGACTGCATGCTGGAAATCGACTCCTAAGAAGCATCATCGGCCGAGGACTGCCACTGCACTAAGACTTCTTCTTCATTGTGTCTTGTCCTTCTGTCTAGCACCAGTGCAGGAAAAACACTTACCGGAGTAGCTTCTCCTGAATTGAAAATAACTGGATTAGAAGAAATGATGCGAGGCCCGATTACTTTTTTCAATTTTGATATATAAAACACCGGATGCACTTTAGAACCTTCTGGTAATTTAGGACGATAAACCATTGGATCTATTTTGGTCAAAATCTCATAAGGACCAAAATAACGAGACGCCAACTTGAATTTCGGCTTTGACGGACAAAAAGTTGGCGATGCGGTTGTAGTTTGAACCAAACCAAATCCCCTACTTCGAAATGCCTCTCTATGTGTGAAGTGTCTGCCATTTTTTTCATGCGGGCTTGGGCACGTTGAAGATTTTCTCGAAGAATATAGAGGAGGTCATCCCTTTCCTTCAATTGCTGCTCCACCGAACCTACCACGGTTTTACGTCCATAGTAACGAAGAAGGTTTGGTGGTTTCCTTCCGTAGAAAGCCTTAAACAGAGTCATATTTGCTGCACTTTGAAAATTAGTATTGTACCAATATTTTATCCATCTCAGCCATTTGCTCCACATTTTTTGTTGTTCCGAAGTGAAACACTAAAGATAAGTTTCCAAGCTACGATTAAGTACCTTTGTTTGGCCTTCTGTCTGAGGGTGGTAAGAAGAACTCATGTGTAAATGAGTTTGCTGCAAACGGAACAGCTCCTTCCAAAAATGGCTTGTGAATATCTTATCACGATCACTGACAATACTCCTCGGCACATCATGAAGGCAAATAATCTCGGCACAATAAATATCTGCTACATCCTTAGCAGTATTCGGGTGTCTAAGAGGCAAGAAGTGTGCAAATTTTGTTAGCCGGTCTACTACTACTAAAATTGTATCATACCGAAAAGACCTCGGAAGACCTTCGATGAAGTCAAGTGAGATATGTTCCCACACTTGTTTCGGAATTTGTAGGGGATGTAATAAACCAGTTAGATGAGTGGCTGCAATTTTATTTTGTTGGCAAATATGGCAATTTGCAACTGTCTATTAGACATCCTTTGACAACCCTTTCCAGAATACATTTGCGCTAATCCTCTTGTAGAACCTTGTTATGAAACCACCAGTTATTTTCACGTATGCTAGGAGGAGGAAAGAGACCAAGGTCTAAAGATATGTGGTTACAAGTAATAGTTTTATTTTTAAATAAATGTGCTGTAATTAGAAGGGTAAAGAGGGAAGTTTACATTGAAATTTTGTTAGGAGAGAGCAATAGAGTGGGGAGAGGAATCGGGTGAGGGGGGAGGAAAAATCTGGGAAAAGGAGAGAGTAGGAGCTCTAGAATTCTCCTACGTTGTTTTTCATCTTGATTTTGGATATGACTCTGGTCTTTGAATATGATTAGCATTTTCTTTTGGAAACATTGTCTGCAATTGTTCTTTGTACATTGTGGTTTCTGGTGTTGAACAGGGACTACAACATTGGTATCAGAGAATACGACTTGGGCGATGGCCGGCAAGAAGCAATCTCAAGCACCAGGGAAATCCATTGTGACGGATGAACCAATAGCACAGGGAGACTTATGGTTGGAAATAGGGACTATAAAGGAGAGCATTGCGAATTTGATGACAGTCATTGCCAATATGAAACCGATGGCTGATACGGTGCAGACAGCAGGACCGTGGCAATGGGATAAAGGAAAACTGAAGACGACGGAGGAACAGGTGGGGCAATCGAGTTGTCAGGGGCCACCGGATGACAGACGAGTTGAAGGGTGGAAAGAAGAGCACCTGGGCCGGAGGATGGAGATGCCCGTATTCTCCGGGGAAGATCCAGATGACTGGCTCTTTCGCGTGGAGCGCTTCTTCACCTTGCATTCTTTGTCTGAGTCAGAGAAATTTCAATGGGTGGCAGTACATATGGAAGGAGAGGCCCTGGCCTGGTTCCAATGGGAAGAAAGACGTCGGCCATTCCGGGGTTGGGCGGATTTTCGGGGTCGCCTCCTGGAAAGATTCCGATCGTCGTTGGAAGGTACTCTATCGGAACGATTCTTACAGATGAGACAAATGGGAACAGTGCGGGAATACCGTCAAGCATTTGAGCGCGCCGCTTCACATTTTTTTGACGTCCCCGACCATTTGCTTGAAGTACAATTCATGATTGGCTTGAGGGATGACATTCGTGCCGAGTTGTTGGGAAGCCGGCCGGCAGGTTTGGATGCAATTCTGGTAGCAGCTCAGCGAGCAGAGGACAAGCTTACTCTGCTTAGCAGAGCTGGGTCTGGGCTGGGTTTGAGAAGTAATGGGCCGAACCGGATCAGCCATTCGGGCCTCGGGTCCACAACCCATACCAACCGGTGGAGCTCCCCAGCGAGCCCAGTTCGATCTTCTTCTTCTTCAGCGCCAATGGCGCTCGTCGGTCAGACAACGAAATCGTCCTCCACCGTCGCCCACACCAGTCGACCAGCAGGCCCTCTCCGGCGACTGTCGGGGGCAGAAATGATGGCTAAGAGAGATAAAGGCTTATGTTTTCGCTGCGATGAGCGCTACTTTCCCGGGAATCGCTGTAGGGCAAAGGAAATTCAGGTCCTCATCTGTTACGACGAGGATGAACCGGAAGAGGAGAAGAAGACAGAGGAGAACGACACACTCAAGGAAGTTGACAGTACTGATGGGGTTGAATTGGCGCAGCTATCTCTAAACTCCATGGTTGGACTTTCTTCCCCTGATTCTTTCAAACTCTGGGGTACAGTAAGGGGGCAGGACGTGGTGGTTCTTATTGATAGTGGGGCAACCCACAACTTTGTATCGCTACGAGTCATTGACAAATTGGACATTCCAGTCGAGCAATCCAACTTCTTCGCGGTGAGAACGGGAACAGGAATGTTGGTCAGGGGAGCTGGCATATGTAAGGCTTTACAAATCATATTTCCCGATTGTGTGGTTACTGCAGATTTTTTCCCTCTCAGTTTGGGCAGTGCTGACCTTATTCTTGGATTTCAATGGCTAAAGGCTCAAGATGAAATGTGTGTTCGGTGGAATACTCTCACAATGCAGTTTTCTGTGCAGGGTAAACAGATAGTTTTACAGGGGGACCCCAGCTTAGGAAAATCCCTTATCTCGCTTAAATCGTTGGTGAAGCAATTTGAGCAAGGTGATACAGGACTTTTAGTGGAATTACAGGGACTTGTTGCTGAAGACTTATCCCTCCTTCCACCAGAGGTTGCTACCTTATTAGACTCCTTTCAAGAGTTTTTTGCTGTGCCCCAAGGACTCCCACCCCAACGGGTTTTGGACCACCATATCGAACTAGCTCAAGGCGCCCCTCCGGTGTCGATACGACCTTATCGATACCCGCACGTTCAAAAGGATGAGATTGAAAAATTAGTGGGAGAAATGTTAGCGGCCGGGATTATACAAGCGAGTTGCAGCCCCTACTCTGGCCCGGTGATTTTGGTCAAGAAAAAGAATGGAAGCTGGCGTTTTTGTGTTGACTACCGGGCCCTAAATAAGGTCACCATTCCTAATAAATTTCCGATTCCACGGGTTGACGAACTTCTGGATGAGTTGGTAGGTGCTACTATCTTTTCAAAGTTAGATCTGTGATCAGGATATCACCAGATTCGCGTATGCCCCGAGGACGAAAACAGCCTTTAGTACACACGAGGGCCACTACGAATTTTTAGTCATGCCATTCGGACTTACCAACGCTCCCTCCACTTTCCAAGCTCTTATGAATCAAATCCTCAAACCCTTTTTGCGGCGTTTTGTATTGGTATTCTTTGATGACATCTTAATTTATAGTGTGGATTTAACGGCGCATCTACATCATTTGGGGGTTGTACTTACAGTATTAAAGGACAATCAGTTATATGCCAATCCATCCAAATGTTTCTTTGCTCAACCTCAATTGGAATATTTGGGACACATTATTTCATCAAAAGGAGTGGCAGTGGATAACACCAAGGTTGAGGCTATGCTGTATTGGCCTACACCACGAAATTTGAAGGAGCTCAGAGGGTTTCTGGGGCTTACTGGATATTACCGCAGGTTCGTGAAAGGGTATGGTAAATTGGCTGTTCCCTTGACAGCCCTACTGAAAAAGGACGCTTTCCTATGGTCGAAGGAGGCGGAGACGGCATTCCAACACCTAAAGATAGCTATGACGACGGTGCCGGTGTTGGCATTACCTGATTTTTCTAAGACATTTGTGCTGGAGGCCGATGCATCAGGAAACGGGATTGGGCCGTTCTCATGCAAGAGGGTCGGGTGATTGCATTCTTTAGTCAACAATTATCTCCAAGAGCGCAATGTGAATCAGTGTATGAAAGGGAGTTGCGCGCTATCGTATTGGCCATTACGAAGTGGAGACCGTACTTGCTAGGCCACCATTTTATAGTTCGCACGGATCAACGGAGCCTTAAATATTTACTTGAACAACGCATGATCAATGTGGAACATCAAAAATGGCTAACAAAAATTATGGGCTATGATTTCGACATTCAGTACAAACCGGGGTTGGAAAACAAGGCAGCCGATGCTCTCTCGAGAAGACCCTCTATCCCTACCCTAGCTGCCCTTTCCTTTACCACAATTCTGCCTTGGAATGAAATTGACAGGGAGATTCAGGAGGATCCACACCTCTCTCAAATTGTTTATCAACTTCAGCATCACAATGAGGGACCAAAGGATTATAGGCTGCACAATAACCGTTTATACTACAAAAATCGTTTGGTATTAACAGCCACCTCTGCATTAATTCCAACTTTGCTTCGAGAGTTTCATGGCTCAGCAATGGGAGGTCATTCAGGGACAGTTAAGACATATCAACGCTTAGCCGCTGAGTTTTGTTGGAAAGGTATGAGTAGGCAAGTAAGGAAGTTTGTGGCAGAATGTGACGTGTGTCAGAGGAGTAAATATCAAGCATTAGCGCCAGCAGGACTCTTACAACCCCTTCCGATTCCCACGGCCATCTGGGAGGACATATCCATGGATTTCATTGAGGGGCTCCCGAGATCTGAGGGGTATACGGCTATCTTGGTTGTGGTGGACCGTCTCAGTAAGTATGCCCACTTTATTGCACTGAAACATCCCTTCACCGCTCACTCTATCGCCGTAGTGTTCATTAAGGAGGTGGTTCGACTACACGGTTTTCCGCGATCAATTGTCAGCGATAGAGATAAAATTTTTATGAGTCTGATTTGGAAAGAGTTGTTCAAGTTACAAGGCACTACTTTAAAGCACAGCTCAGCGTACCATCCTCAAACAGACGGGCAGATTGAGGTTGTGAACCGTTCTCTGGAGACGTACTTGCGTTGTTTTACTTCAGACAAACCACGTGTTTGGATTCAGTGGTTACCTTGGGCGGAATTCTGGTACAACACTTCATTTCACACATCTACCAATATGTCTCCTTTTAAGGCCGTTTATGGCCGTGAGCCACCTCCAGTAATTCGTGTGGGAGTAGGAAAAGCAATTGTTCAATCGGTAGAGGACTTGTTGCAAGAAAGGGATGCTATTATTGACTTACTCCAAACTCATTTGTCTCGAGCACAAGCCCGCATGAAAGCGGTGGCTGACGGGTCGCGGAGGGATGTCAATTTTTTGGTAGGCGACTGGGTGTACGTCAAGCTGCAACCATATAGGCAGCTGACATTGGCTCGGAAAAGAAATGACAAACTTGGACCCCGCTTCTATGGCCCTTATCAGATAATTTCCAAGATAGGGCAAGTCGCTTACAAATTACAATTACCCGATACTGCCCGCATCCATAATGTTTTTCATGTTTCGTTATTAAAACGCGCTTTGGGTACCCAAGATAGAGTCACAGACTTACCATCCTCTTTGTCTGAAGATTTGGAGCTGTTGGTAGAACCAGCAGAGGTGCTGGGAGTGCGGCCACTCCAAGGAGATACTGCGGCTGCCAGGGAGGTACTCATTCGATGGGAGAATATGCCAATGGAGGAGGCTACATGGGAGTTGGTGGATCTGATTCAGAATCAATTTCCTCATTTTAACCTTGAGGACAAGGTTGTTGTTTGGGCGGCGAGTAATGTTATGAAACCACCAGTTATTTTCACGTATGCTAGGAGGAGGAAAGAGACCAACGTCTAAAGATATGTGGTTACAAGTAATAGTTTTATTTTTAAATAAATGTGCTGTAATTAGAAGGGTAAAGAGGGAAGTTTACATTGAAATTCTGTTAGGAGAGAGCAATAGAGTGGGGAGAGGAATCGGGTGAGGGGGGAGGAAAAATCTGGGAAAAGGAGAGAGTAGGAGCTCTAGAATTCTCCTACGTTGTTTTTCATCTTGATTTTGGATATGACTCTGGTCTTTGAATATGATTAGCATTTTCTTTTGGAAACATTGTCTGCAATTGTTCTTTGTACATTGTGGTTTCTGGTGTTGAACAGGGACTACAACAAACCTCCACACACTTGAGTGTCCTCCAATAGGCGAGTTGTGAAGCTCTTCCAACAACTTTGATTTCAAGGAAGAATTATTAGGGATGCGAATCTTTCCTTTGAATGATAAAATGTCGTTGAGAAGTTCATATCTATCATTGGTGTTTGAATTTGAACCCAACTCCTATTCAATCTTCTTTAGTGTCGGGTCAGCATCTATCTCCTTGGCTAGGATTGAGAAATCTAGAAATTCTGGTCCGGAAATAGCTATCAACAAATCTGAAGTAGCACAATCCCCCCTTCGTGATGACGTGCCCGCTGCCATATTCTTTTTATTGGCTTATAAACAATCGAAAAGTCATACTCGATCAGTTTAACCAGCCATTTGTGTTGCTCCGGAGTTGAAAGATGCTGATCCAATATAATTTCAGCGATTTTGATCCATAAAAATAGTAAATTTTCGGCAAGGTGATAAGGTCGCCATTTTGGACGGCTAAATTAAGTGCCATCAATTCTCGGTCATATACAGATTTGACCCGATTAGGTGCTGCTAATCCTTTGCTAAATAAAATAAGCAATAGGACGACTTTGTTGCATTAAAACCGCTCCCAAACCATCTCCAATAGCGTCTACCTCTACTTCTAAGGGAATATCAAAATTAGGCATAGCTAGGACCGGCGTATTTGTCATTAAATCCTTGAGCTGTTTGAAGGCGCAATCCGCCTCATTAGACCAAAAAAACCCACCATTTTTTAATAATTTGGTTAGGGGCCGAACAACCACACCGTACTCTTTTATGAAGCCTCTGTAGCATCCTGTTAAACCCAAAAACCCACGAATATCTTTGGTGGATTTAGGAAGTAGCCAATCCATTATACACTGAATCTTATCGGCTTCAGCGGGTACACCAAGACTAGAAATGCAGTGACCCAAGTAATGAATCTCAAACCGGAAGAATACACATTTCTTACTGTTTAACATGAAACACTCATCCCACAATATGCTCAAGACTGATCGAAGGTGAGCAAAATGTTCGGCTGAATCGGAGCTATATATAAGAATGTCATTAAAAAAAACTAGTACAAATTTCCGTAACAAATAAAAGGTTTGATGATCCCACAATAACTGAAAAACATCCTACTTATATTCTCTCTTTCTTCTAACCAACTTGTCATAAACTACCTCCCACTACAAACAGAATTATCATTTAACAACTCACATCCTTCATTTACCCTTTTATAAAATTTACCAAATAACCTTGATGGTGGCGCATCAGCATCATCTAGGTTATGGAAAAATCTGGATTTGAATACCAAATAAGTCTTTTTCATGCACCAGTCTTAATGCTTTTTTCTCCGAATTTGGTTTTAGAAATACCCTTTCTGTAAAGTTAATACATGATGTGTTCTTTTATGGAAGCACAATAACTAATGAGGTTACTACTTGTTTTCAAACATTTCATATGATAGAATCAGAGATTCATTCCCCTTGATTGTCTCTTTTTCCCTTATATTTTTCTTTCAATGGATTTTGTGAAAAAAACAATCCTAGTATAGATTTTGGATTCATGCTGTCATTTTCTTTTTCCTCCACTTTCCATTCTTTTGCATTCACTTTACTTATCAAATAAAAAAGGATTCAGGCTTCGTGTCCAGAAAGTGGATTTGTTCCTTGCAGGACTAGGAAAGTATTAGTATTTCCATTATTGCATATAAAGCTTAACTTTTTGAAGGATGGTACCATTGTGAAGGAAGAACATTTTATGCTTCTCCTTTTTATACATATATCGTCACCCAATTATACACAGACGACTTTTTTTGTACGGACTTAATTGTACAGTGTCAGTATTGTTTTTTGTTCTTTTATTTTCTTTCGTTTTATAGTTCTCTCTTCGATGTTTTCCTTTAAAAAAGAGTTGGATTTCTTTGTCTAATATGTTATTTGTTGGATGTGAGAATATACTAATAATCTTAGCTAGTGCGTTGCCATAGGAGCTAAGCTTTTAGGTTATTTCATTAATTTTTAAATATTTATACTTTCCAATTTGAAATCAGCATTTACTTTTTCTTATCATTCTCCACTTTTTATCAGTTGATTCTTGTAGGAGTATGTTGTTCTTCTGGTGGTGATGGTATGGACCCTTATGCAGAGATCTCGTTGCAGCCTTTGCCTGAGTACACTATACCATCAGATGGTGTCACCATGACTTGCATCACATGCACATGACAAGGGTCGTATTTTTCTGGCGGGCCGTGATGGTCACATTTATGAGCTGCACTACTCACCTAGTTCAGGTTGGCAAAAGTGCTGTCGTAAAGTTTGCCTTACTGCTGGTTTAGGAAATGTAATATCTAGGTATGGTGGCAGTTTACCCAATGTTAGTCATTATAGAGTCGACATCTCATAAGAATAACATTTTTGCAGTGTACACTTACATTATTTGTTAGTACCTGGCATTGAACATCAAATTGATTTGATAGTTTCAATAAAATTGAATTAAACAAATTTTAAGGATAAAATATCATATTTGTATGATTTTGATTACCTTCCAATAATATACACACTTCTACAATTTCAATATCACTCATCGTCTTAATGCATAATTTAAATTCATAACCACTCTAACTATGAATAATTAAACTTATTTGTTTCCAGGTGGGTGGTGCCTAATGTATTTAAATTTGGCACTGTTGATCCTATTTTGGAAATGGTTTTTGACAATGAGCGATACATTTTGTACACCCGAACTGAGGAGATGAAGCTTCAAGCTTTTGTTTTGGGGTCTGAAGGTGATGGTCCACTGAAGAAAGTGGCAGAAGAAAGGAATGTGGTCAATCATAAGGATGGGTATTATGGAAGTAGACAGTCAGCTGGAGCAAGATCAGGAAGTCAGTCTGCAAAGGCAACTATTATTGGCATTTCACCTTTAACTACACTTGAATCAAAGTCACTACACCTTGTTGCTATTTTATCAGATGGAAAAAGGATGTACTTAACCACTTCACCATCTAATGGAAATTTAAGTGGATTTCGATCAAGTCATCATAAGCCTAGCTGTTTAAAAGTTGTAGCAACCAAGCCACCTCCTCCTCTGGGAGTTGGTGGTGGACTTTCATTTGGAACCACTCTTGCTGGTAGACACCAGAATGAAGACCTTTCATTGAAGGTTGAGGCAGCATTTTATTCGTCTGGGACTCTAATCCTTTCGGACTCATCACCCCCAGCCATATCTTCTATCCTACTTGTGACTCAGGATTCGACAATACAGTCTTCGATATCTAGCACTTTAATGACAAGTTCAAGGAGTTCTCGTGCATTAAGGGAATCTGTATCCACCCTTCCCTTTGAGGGTCGAATGCTATGTGTAGCAGACATTTTGCCATTACCAGAAGTTGCAGTTTCCATACAATCGCTATACTCAGCCATTGAATATGGTGGTTATGGGTATGGACGTTCAGATGAGTCATGTGGAAAAGCAATTGGAAAGCTTTGGGCAAGAAGTGATCTCTCTAACCAGCATATTGTTCCAAGGAGGAGATTAATTGTATTCAGTACAATGGGTATGATGGAAATAGTCTTAAATAGACCCGTGGACTTATTGAGGAAGCTGTTAGAATCTAACTCACCTAGATCAGACTTGGAAGATTTCTTCGACCGTTTTGGAGCTGGTGAAGCAGCTGCTATGTGTTTGATGCTAGCTGCAAGGATAGTTCATTCTGAAACTCTTATAAGTAGTATAGTTTCTGAGAAGGCAGCTGAAGCTTTTGAGGATCCTAGAGTTGTTGGAATGCCACAACTTGAAGTCAGCAGTGCCTTGTCAAATACTAGAACTGCAGCTGGTGGGTTTAGCATGGGTCAGGTTGTTCAGGAGGCTGAGCCTGTGTTTTCTGGTGCCCACGAAGGGCTATGTCTATGCTCTTCAAGACTTCTTTTTCCACTCTGGGAACTTCCTGTTATGGTTGTAAAAAGTAGCTTGCAATCTACAGATGATTCAATCAAAAATGGGGTAGTCGTATGTAGAGTTTCTGCTGGAGCTATGCAAGTCCTTGAAAACAAAATCCGTTCCCTAGAGAAATTTTTAAGGTCTAGAAGGAATCAGAGGAGAGGACTATATGGTTGTGTAGCTGGCCTGGGGGATGTTACTGGCTCCATCTTATATGGAAGTGGTTCAGAATTAATATCTGGTGACCGTAGCATGGTAAGAAATCTCTTTGGTGGATACTCTCGTAGTGTTGATTCTAATGGAAGTGGAACATCTAGTAAGAGGCAAAGATTGCCATATAGTCCTGCTGAACTGGCTGCCATGGAGGTATTTTAAAACTGCTTTGAGGTTTTCTTTAACCTCTAAATCACTTCTTTTTGTTTTTTTGTCTAATCTTTTGTAACTTATTGTGCAGGTGAGGGCAATGGAATGTATTAGGCAATTGCTTCTTAGATCTGCTGAAGCTTTATTTTTGCTTCAACTACTTTCTCAGCATCATGTGACGCGCTTGGTTCAGGGGCTGGATTCTACATTGCGAGAAGCAATAATCCAGCTGACATTTCAACAACTTGTTTGTTCAGAGGAGGGTGATCATCTTGCTACAAGACTGATTTCAGCCCTGATGGATGTAAGGGAGTTTAAGATCGTATCAATTATGAAGTTCTCATTGTCAGATTCTTCTCCTGCTTATTTTCGTATTATTCTCAAGCATCTCCTTTTTTTACACTTTTTGGTTTCTACAGTTTTACACAGGTCCTGATGGTAGGGGAAAGGTAGATGATATAAGTGGGAGGTTAAGGGAGGGTTGTCCAAGTTATTACAAGGAGTCTGATTACAAATTTTTCTTGGCTGTGGAATCCCTAGAGAGAGCTGCTATGACTCTGGACCCTATTGCAAAAGAAAATCTTGCCAGGGAAGCTTTTAATTTCCTTTGTAAAGTTCCAGAATCTGCAGATCTAAAAACTGTCTGCAAGCGTTTTGAGGATTTAAGGTTAGTTTAGTTATCTAGATTAATGTTATTGGCAGCTCAACAAATCTGTACTTGTAATGGTAGGTTCTTTGAATCCTTAAATGAGAATGCATTGCAGATTTTATGAAGCGGTGGTTCATTTATCTCTTCAAAAGGCACAGGCTCTTGACCCTGCAGGGGATGCTCTCAATGATCAAATTGATTTGGCACTTCGAGAACGGGCACTTGCTCAGCGTGAGCAGTGTTATGAGATAATTATCAGTGCTTTGCGATCTTTGAAAGGTGACAATTTACAACAGGAATATGGGTCATCTGCTAGGCAAGGAGCTGCTCAATCTGCATTTGATCAAGCATCTCGAAAGAAATATATATGTCAAATTGTGCAGCTTGGTGTTCAATCACCTGATAGAATTTTTCATGATTACTTGTATCGAGCTATGATTGTTTTGGGCCTTGAAAATGAGCTGTTAGAGTATGGAGGACCTGATTTGGTCCCTTTCTTGCAAAGTGCTGGCAGTAAAGCAATACTACAAGTATGGTTTTTCTTTTTGTTTTATAAACTCTTTTATGTTTTGAATAAGAGATTTATGGGGATAAACTGTATATTTTGTGTGATATTATCTACTCTCTCATGATAGTATGTGCAGCTTTTGACAATTTCATTATATTGGTTCCGGCCCTTAGCTTGTAGCTTTCTGACTTTTGTGTAGGTTCAAGCAGTTTCAGCAATCACATCAGTGGCATCTCCACTGGGTCAATCAGGGCAACCTATCCAATTTGATCAAGTAAAATATTTTGATCTTTTGGCTAATGTTATGTCATGAAGCAAGAGCATTTGCTTGCGGCTCATGTATTGCTTAGGCTGGCTGAGAGACGCTCAACGGATACTGGCGATGTTCCTTCGTTAGAGCAAAGGTTGACATTTAACTTCCATCATTTACTATTTTGACTATTCTTTTACTCATTGATGTTGAAAAAAATTTGACATGCTGAGTTAGATGTGGGCCTTTGTGAAAGGCACAAAAGATTAGTACCTATTTCTACACTGCCACACTAGTTATAATTGGAGTGTATAAAGTTCTACTATACAGGTTGCATATAGATCAGCATGGAATATATATCTTCATTTTCGTGTAGATAAATTCCATAAATCTAATGTTAATGAACATATGTTTATCTCGATTCCAATTAATCTATGATAATTGAAAGGCAACTCTTACCCTTAGAGTCCTAATTCTTTTAAATATAAATTTTGATATCCATTCTGCAGTATCAAATCAATGACCAAAAAAAATGTTATGAGCATACAGTAATAAAATAATTTTTTTTAGCATTCTAAAGAAAGAACGTATGATTCAGGAAAATAATTGTTGAGAAACTAGCCCTTTATTAATGTATGATGGTTGGATTCTCTTTAGTGCCGTAAAGGGATTGGCTCTCATGATGTGATTTTATTTTGTTTTTGTTGATATAAAAAGTTATTCAGATGCAATAGCTGGTAATTGCTTAATGCACGCCGTGGACTTTTGTCATTTTATTTTGATTTTTTGAATTGTGAAACGATGCTATGATTTTCAGCTTTTTGGTGGTTGATCAGTTGTCTAAACAAAGCCAAATGAAGAGTTAGGTTCAATTTGTTCTTGTATGAAGACATTTCCCATACTTATTTTTCAGTGTGTTTTACTATTCAGGTGTCAATATTTGAGTAATGCAGTTCTACAAGCAAAGAATGCAAGTAACAGTAATGGTTTGACAGGCTCAACTCGAGGTGCTTTGGACAATGGATTGCTAGATTTGCTTGAAGGCAAGCTTGCAGTTCTTCGGTTTCAGATGAAGATTAGAGAGAACCTAAATGCTATATTGTCCAGATCAGAAGCGTTGTCCAACATGTCTGTGTCTGATCAAAATGAATTGCTTACTGACAGTAGTTTGGCTTCTGATGCTGATGCTGATGTTTCAAATACTGCACGGCAAAAGGCAAAAGAGCTATCTTTGGATTTAAAGAGCATAACCCAACTATACAATGACTATGCTGTTCCATTTGAGCTGTGGGAGGTATTCTCCATTTATTTCTTTGTTATATTAATGAATTTTGGTTTTGGTTTTGGTTTTTTAGAAGATAAATTCAGAAATGTCCTTCATGCTATCAGTTAAAAAATATTGCTGCTGTGTTAAATCCTTTTTAAACTAAGCTATGCTAATCTTTAGTACCTTGAGGCCCTTCTCTGCCTTTTGTAAATATGGAAAACTCCATAGGTTTGGAAACTTAAAATTCTCATAGCCACACAATTCTTGACGTGATAATATATTGATTGGTAAACAAAAAGTGTTGAATAGATTTATTATGTAATATTAGGAAATCTAAGTTTCCAACTTGGGTTCCCAAATTTAGAAGTGAATATATTTTTGTTTATGAGGATTTATTATCTTCTTTATCTTAATAGGAATTGTATATATAGTGGTGTAATTTTATCATTCAAGTATAGGAAATAAAATTATTATTTTCTATTTCTGTCGATTTCTACATGGTATCAGAGCAGGTTTTCACGCTGCTCTTCCGGTTACTGTCACCGGAATAATTATCTCTCTGGTTACCCACCGTCACTGGATCCATCTCCTTTGGCGTAGACAACATGATACGAACTTGCGCAGGCAAAGCCCTGATCGCTATCTGAGTCGTATCGCCACTCATCCTCGACAGGGTTCGCACTTACCTTTCGTTGCACTCAGTCAGGTACATCTCTTGGTCTCGCAAAATTTCTATCTCCTCTGAGTTTCGCAAAGTATGTCATTTGAAACCCTAGCTTCATCAGAAGCTTCTCTCGTCCTAGAGCAAAATTTGGTGAACTTTGGAACTTCTGAGAATGTTGTTGTTCTCATCACAAATCACAGACTTAACGGTCAAAATTTTCTTCAATAGTCTCCGTCTATCAAAATGTTTATTTGTGACAGAGGCAAAGAAGACTATTTAACTGAAGAAATTTTAACACCAACAAAGGATGATCCACACTATAAGAAGTAGAAAGTTGAAAATCATCTAATTATGTCATGACTTATCAATTCAATGAATGGAGATATTGGAGAAAACTTTCTTCTATATAAGACAACACAAGAAATTTGGGAAGCAGGTAAGAGAAACTTACTCTAATTCTGAAAATTCATAAGAATTATTTGCAATAAAGTCAATTCTTCATAACCTATGACAGAATGATCTTTCGGTGACTCAATATTTTAGCATACTCACTCGCTATTGGCAGGAACCAGACATATTCGAAAAACATGAATGGAAGTGTTCTGAAGATGTTGCTATAGTAGGATTGTGGAGAAAAAGAGGACATTTAAATTCCTCTTAGGATTAAACAAAAATCTGGATGATGTCCGAGGTAGAGTGATGGGAACTAAGCCATTTCCAAGCCTTCAGGAAGCTTTTTCTGAGGTTCGTCGGTAGAAAAGCAGGAAAAAGGTGATGATGGGTACTCAAAACTCTCCTCAAATTGTGGAACGATATGCTCTTGTAGTCCGTAACTCACAATCTCAACATCAAGATAGCCTGTCAAATGAGAGGAAGAGCCATGGTGTGATCACTGTGCTAAACCAGGTTACACAAATGATACATGTTGGAAGCTACACGAGAAACTAACAGATTGGAAACCTTTGAAGCCAAATTTTGATAGAGAAAATAGTGCAAATTCAGTAAAAACAGTGGAGAAACAATCATTCACTCAGTGAATCAAGCCCTTTCACTAAGGAACAACTTGAAGTACTTCAAAGGGTACTAAACAACAATCTCCACATGTCTTCTCAACCACCTACGGCTATACATGCACAAGCAGGTAATACACCTCATGCACCTCTGTTAAAACCAAAAATTCAAAACAGTGGATCATTGACTCGAGAGCATTGGATCATATGACCGGAGATTAGTCTCTATTTTGTGATTATCAACCATGCAAATCCAACCTTACAGTACGCATGGTAGACGGCTTTGTCCGAAGTTGCTGGAACTGGTTTGGTTAAAATCTCTCCCGAAATTAGTGTCAAATCTGTGCTTCATGTTATCCATTAGCAAGTTGACACGTGATAATCAATGGTTTACTAAATTTTTTCCAAATGTGTGCATCTTTCAAGAATTGGGTTCGAAGAGGAAAATTGGCAGTGCTAAGATTAAGTTGACACGTGATAATCAATGGTTTACTAAATTTTTTCCAAATGTGTGCATCTTTCAAGAATTGGGTTCGAAGAGGAAGATTGACGGTGCTAAGATGTGCTCAGGACTTTATTTCTTTCCAACCTTCCAACTTGAAAGAGCTCTTTCTCAAGCAGTGTCATCTCCAAAACTCAATGTTCTCATCATTCTAGTTCCAAGTATGTTTTTGATTTAAATGTCAATAGAGATAGTGAAATCATGTTATATCACTATCGGTTAGGTCATCTAAGTTTTGTCTATCTTGAAAGATTGTTTCCTCATTTGTTCATCAATAAAAGCCCAAATTCTTTTTATTGTGAGATTTGTCAACTTGCAAAACACACACAATTTGCTTATTCAAGTATACCTTATAAATCATCAAAATCATTTACATTCATTTACAGCGATATTAGGGGACCCTCTCGAGTGAAATATTAATGGGGCACGATGATTTGTCTCCTTAATAGATGATCATACCCGACTCACATGGGTATTTCTTATGAAAGAAAAATATGAAGTTCATAGAATATTTCAAGCTTTTCATGTCATGATCCATACCCAATTTAATGCAAAAATCCATATTTTAAAATCAAACAATGCTTGAAAATACTTCTTTTTCCCTCTCAGTGAATACTTGTCATATTATCCAAGTAAGTTCGTGTCAACACGTCCCAACAAAACGGAGTGGTTGAAAGAAAAAATTGTCACCTACTAGAAGTCGCCCAGTCTCATGTTTTTGACTAATGTTCCTAAATACTTTTGGGGAGAAGCTATTCTTACCTCTACATATCTCATGAATAGATTACCCAATACTTTTGGGGAGAAACTATTCTTACCTCTACATATCTCATGAATAGATTACCCTCCCGTGTCCTAAAATTTGAAACTCCACGCCAATCTCTTATCAAAACACTCCCACATGCTCTTGCATCTTCTTTTTAAAATATTCGGATGCACTGCATTTGTTCACGAGTACCCTCAAAACTGAAGCAAGCTTGATCCAAAATCTACAAAGTGTATTTATCAATTATTCTGCGAATATAAAGGGTTACATGTGTATGTGCCCTACTACCAGGAAGATAATTGAAATAATAGATGTGACCTTCTTCGAAGAACAACCTTTCTTTCCCAAATATGAACTTCAGGGGAGAATAAAAAATAATTTTATCTTTGGAATTGGGATTCCTTGATAGAAAACTCACAAACGACCCATACAATTCAATCCAAAATCCAATCAGAACCAAATATTGGTATTGAACTTGATACTACTACTTCTGAGTCTCTATGTAAAATTCGTGGTTCAAGCATACCTAACCCTCAACCAGAAAATAAAGAGATCCAAGTATATGTAAGACAGGAAAAACAACCTCAAAGAGAGATTGAGTCCGTAGCACATCTTAAAGTTGTCCAAGATTCTGAATTGAACTTAAGAACCGTAGAGACTAACAACACAAGAAAAAAAATGGGCTAGAATAAAAAAAAGCTGAAAAGATTCAAACTACAAAGGAGTTGGAACTTTCAATTGCCTCGAGGAAAGGTACTCGAACTTGTACTCAACATCCGAATATGAATTTTATATCATATGACCAAGCTTATACCACAAAATTGGATAGTATCAAAATTCCAACAAACATTGAGGAGGCCTTAAAGTACCCAGGTTGGAAACAAGGTGTTCAAGAATAAATTACAGCCTTGGAAGATAATAGAACAAGGATTATTACCATACTTCCACTAGGAAAAAGGGCAGTGTGCTGTAAATGGTAATTCACCGTCAAACACGAAGCTGATGGAAGTATTGAAAGGCTTAAAGCTCGATTGGTAGCAAGAGGTTTTACTCAATCTTACGGTATTGAGTACCTGGAGACCTTCGCTCCTGTCGCAAAATTCAATACCATCTGAATACTTCTTTCCTTAGCAGCTAACCTGGACTGGCCACTTCATCAACTTGATATAAAAAATGTTTTCCTGAATGGAAAACTTGAAGAGGAAGTCTACATGGAAATTCCTTCGAGTTTACAAATAGGCAATACTGATAATAAGGTATGCAAATTATTGAAATCACTGTATGGATTGAAGCAATTTCCTAGAGCATGATTTAGTCATTTTTCACGGTCAGTAAAAGAACAAGAATTTAAGCAGTTTCAAGCTGAACACACACTATTCATGAAGTACTCTCTTGATAAGAAGCTAGCTATTCTCATTGTGTGCGTGGACGATATTATTTTGACAGGAGAATATAAGGAAGAATTATCAAGAACTAAAGAGTCTTTAGCAGAAGCATTTGAAGTAAAAGACCTTGACCTCTTTGCTATTTCCTAGGAATGGAAGTGACTCGATCAAAGAAGGGTATATTTGTCTCTCAACGCAAGTATACAATGGATCTATTCAAAGAAACAGGGATGGTAGGATGCAAACCTGCAAACACACCAATGGATCCTAACAAGAAATTAAAATGTGAAAAAGAAGGGACACTAGTAGACAAAGGGAGATATCAACATCTTGTAGGACGACTCATTTATCTTGCCCATACTCGACTTGATATTAGTTTTGTAGTAAGCATAGTAAGTCAGTTTATGAATCAACCTATGAAAGAACACATGAAAGCCTTGTACCGTATTCTCAGGTATTTTAAAATGACTCTGGGTCGAAGACTATTATTCAAGAAAAACGAAAGCAGAGATATAACTCTCTACTCAGATGCAGATTGGACAGAAAGTCATATAGATTGAAAGTCAACAACGGGGTATTGCTCAGAAGTTTGGGGAAATATTGTAACATGGAAAAGTAAAAAGCAAGACAGTTTCCAAAAGTAGTGCCGAAGTTGAACTAAGGGCCCTTGTTGTGGCAATGTTTGAAGGAATTTGGATAAAGCGAGTCATGACTGAATTGAGATTAGAATTCAAGAAACAACAAAGTTCGGATGCGATAATCAAGCTGCAATCAGCATTGCAAAGGAACCTGATCACCATGACAGAACTAAATATGTGGAGATTGATCAGTATTTTATAGCAGAGAAAATTGAAAAATTAAAGTGAAACTGATTTATACTCCATCTCGAAAACAACTTGCTGACATCTTGACAAAGGCACTACCAGGTCCTAACTTTGAGGAATTATGTAACAAGTTGGGCATGCACAACATTTACAACCCAACTTTAGGGGAGTGTTGAATTTCTTCTTCAAAGTTACCATATTTAGATTTATTGTGTAATATTAAGAAATCTAAGTTTCCAACTTGGGTTTCCTAATTTAGGAGGAAATATCTTTCTCTTTATTAGGAATTTATTACATTATTTATCTTAATAGGAATTGTATATATGGTGGTGTAATTTTATCATTCAAGTATAGGAAATAAAATCATTATTTTCATTTATGTCGATTTCTACATAAAGGTATATTGCCTTGTTTTTGAGCGGAGTAGGTTTGACTTCTACCTAAGGCAATAGACTTAGAACAGCTGAAATTATAGGATTGTTCGAAATTATCTAACTTGGTTGTCTTAGGATGTAGTTTAAGGAAGTTTTTAACTCATTTATGAGAAAAATGGTTGTCTTGACAGCGTATTTAGTAATATAAATTCTTTCCGTTAGCAATACACAACCATTTAGTCATTGGAAATTTAAGTTTTTATGAAAGTGTATTAACAAATGTGGATTCGTCCATAGGCACACAATGCCGCGGACAATGTTCCGATTGAAATATATGGACTGCAGAGAAATGCACTACTGCAGCATTTGTGATGCTCAGTCTCAATGAATTTTAAAAGCGTACGGTAAGATTGTACCGTAATTCTTCGTATAGGTGTTAATGAAATTTTACTTACAATAAAAAAAGAATGTTGCATTTAATTAGATATAGGAAACTCATAATTTTGTGAAAAGGAGAATAATATTAATCTGTATAAGCTTCTCTCAGTTTTTAAACATATGAAACTTTCTTGCGTTTAATTTTTTTTTCTTTCTGCATTTCACCTTTTTTGTCACGTCTATCTTGAGTAGTTGCTCATTAATGTATTGCACTACCTTGGAAAAATACTGAGAGATACGTTCATTCATTATACTTTTCTCATAATTTAATCCATCAATTTGAAGCTGCATAGAGAAATCTTAAGGCTTTATTGGTTTATTTTCTAGTTTATAAATGAATTGACCCTTTGATTGGTATTTTCAGATATGTTTGGAAATGTTATACTTTGCAAATTATTCTGGTGATGGGGATAATACCATCATAAGAGAAACTTGGGCAAGACTTATTGACCAGGCTATCTCCAAAGGTGGCATTGCTGAAGCTTGTTCTGTACTGAAGAGGGTGGGTTCTCATATTTATCCTGGTGACGGAGCTGGTTTACCTTTAGAAACTCTTTGTCTTCATCTTGAGAAGGTTTCACTGGTATGTTTTTGTTCGTTGAATATTCAGTTTGATGATGTTAATGATGATACAGTCATTCTATTCCATTGCAGTTTATTCTCTAAGTACTAGTTGCAAAGTAATGTGGACAATTTTTCATATTTGTACTTTTATAATCTGTACCTTTTATGAATTAAATTTTGACATATTGGGATGATTCATTAGATTCACTGCTTCACCTTGGAGAAGAAATTTGTTCCTCGAGTTTAATCAATACCATAATGATTTGATTTGAACATGGTCTTAGAATTTGGAGGATCTACGACACTTCCACTTCCTTGAACTGAAAATAAAATAATTTTCTGTAGAGGAGATGAACATTTACAGTTTTTTTTTTTAAATTCTATTATTGGTGCTTTTAATTTTGTTCTTATTATCTATTAAATAAGTAATCTAAATTGGAAAGGAGTTATGAAGAGTAGTTTCTTTGTCAGCCAAAGTCGAATAATCTATTTATCGCTTGTGATGCTGTCATTTCTTTTCACCACAATCATGCGCGAAGTAGGTAGTCATGTTAATGAGAAGAAATGATAAATTCAAATTTTTTTTTCAGGAGAGATTAGATTCAGGTACTGAACCAATCGGAGACTGAAGACGTTGCGAGAGCCCTTCTTGCTGCATGTAAGGGTGCAACTGGGCCCGTATTAAACACATACGATCAATTGTTGTCAAATGGAGCTATTTTGCCTTCACCCAAACTTCGGTTGAGGCTTCTGCGATCTGTATTGGTGGTGTTACGCGAGTGGGCGATGTCGTTATTTGCACAGAGAGTGGGTACTAGTACAACTGGAGCTTCTCTCATACTAGGTGGAACCACTCCACTTGCGCAAACCGCAGTTAGCCAACGGTTCCGAGACAAAATCACAAGCGCTGCTAACAGGTCTCCTTTTTCGTCTTTGATCTCTCTCTCTTCATTTTTGATCTGCTAATGTTTTCCAGTATTGGTTGTTTGAGCTGTGATGTTGGGTGTGTGCAACATATGCATAATGTGATGGTATTATATAGATAGGTCATATTCAATCCATCCTTGCCTTATCCTGTTATATCATGATCCATTTGTGACAGATACATGACCGAGGTCCGACGCTACCGCTTCCTCAGAATATAACCGAGACGGTCTACCGAGGGCTTCGAGAGCTGGAAGAGTCGATTATGAGTCCTTATTCTTACCATCAATTTTGATTTGCTTGTCTCGCATGGTGTATGCTGTTGTGTACAAAATCACAAATATGTTGTTGCTTTAATTATCAAAATAAATATATTTTAAATGTAGCATTTCATTGGGAAGGACCGTCGTTGACACGTTTCAACTCTTAAAAACAAATGTTAGTCACAAACCCTAACCTTAACATGCATTTTAATCCAAGTACGTAACAAGGACAGGTGTATGACGCGTGTGGGAAGAAAGTTAATCTCGAAGGTGGGAACACGTGTCACAATATAAAAGGGTGTATAAAAATAAAAACAATAGTTAATTAGACCCACTTAATTTGGTTTTGACCTTATAGCCACTATATAAATAAGTTCATGGTCTCTCTCTCTCTCTCTCTCTCTAAAATTGGTGAATCTCTCTCCGAAAGATATTGAGTTTGTTGGAGATTTTTCTGTTCTTTGGAAATCTTCACAACTCCGTCTTCGTTGGATTTGATTCCTCAAACTCGTTTCCTTTTAATCTGGATTCCCTTCGTTTGTTTCCGATTCATTCCTCGTCTTCGACGCCATGGGCATCAAATCCTTCTTCTCCCGCAAGAAGAAATCCACCCTCTCCCTCCAATTCCCACCTCAATCTCCAACTCCCCTCTCGCAATGCGCCTCTCCCGTCGTTAATTCCGGGCCTGGAATCTCCGAGCTGGAGGAGGTTTTCAAGAAATTCGACGTCAATGGAGACGGGAAGATCTCCTCCTGCGAATTAGCGTCCATAATGGGAAACCTTGGTCACCCGGCGACTGAGGAAGAGGTGAAGAAGATGATCGCAGAGGTCGACAGCGATGGCGATGGATTCATCGATCTGGCGGAATTCATTGAGTTGAACACGAACGGAGTCGATTCCGAGGAGGAGTTGTCGAATCTGAAGGACGCTTTCTCCGTCTACGATATCGATGGAAACGGTTCCATTACCGCGGAGGAGTTGCAGGAGGTGATGAGAAGCTTGGGAGAAAAATGCTCGATGGCCGACTGCCAGTTGATGATCAAAGGAGTAGACAAAGACGGCGACGGTCTGATTAGCTTCGACGAATTCAAGGTGATGATGGGTATCTCGGCCGAAATCTTAGTCTGAAATTTTGGAGTAGGTTGAACAAAATTTCTGAGATCGATGATTCTGTGCATATTTTCCGCATTCAATTTCAAGTTTGAATCTATGGTGAAACGGAAAATCTATGTTGCTGGGGAATGATAGGCTCGTTTCTGTCCATAATGAATAATTAAGTTTAAATTTCAATATAAATGTCACTCGCCTCCATCACTCTCTCGAAGATTATGTTCAAAGTTCATGAAATTCAATAAAAGAATTTATTTTTCTCAAAAAAGAATGTCTTTTTTTAATGGAAAATTTTATATGTTATCGAGTGAAATATGATTTTGGGAACAAAGAATGAATTTCTGATGCGAACCTTAGATCGAAAAGACCAGGGACCCGACAACAACGCAGAATAATTCAAAGGAACGCCTTTTCGATTCAAGAACAAAGTAAGGAACTAAGACCCCAATCGAAGAATTCGATGGAACCCTAGTTATCAAAACAGGAGCTTGACCCGAGCCATACCTGTTGGCTGAACCGAAGCTATCAAAACAGGAGCTTGACCAAGACCAAACTCGTTGGTAAGAACCAAAGCTATCAAGCAAGATTCTTCAAGCGTGACTTGAAGAAGATTTTTGTTCTTCGCAAAGAACTAAAGAGAAATCCTCTCTAAAAAAAACAATCAATTTTTAATTCAAACTTCTTCTTCTAAATCAAAAGTGTTTTGCCATTAAATAGGCTACATGTTTAAGTAAAATAAAATGTTAAAATAAAAGAAATAAAACGATAAAATAACTAAGAATTTTCGTAGGTTAAAGATCCTTTGGATGATCAGATGTCGTCTCTTGTTTAAACTCCGTTTGAACGTGATTTGAACTGATTTGAGTAGATTCAGCTGGATAATATCTTTTCCTACGAGATTTGTATGATTTGCATGTGCTTTGCACGTGACTTTTTAATTCCTCGTATACGCATGTGCTTGGCGCATGTCCTCTTTAATTCCTATATGTGCATGTGCATGATACATGTGTTTTTAATTCTTACATGCGCATGTGCGTCGCATCCTCCCTTTTAATTATAACGTGTGCATATGCGTCGTACCTTTTCTTCAAAAGATCTTCCAATAATCTTGGACTTCTTGCTCTCGTCATTGGACTGCCCGTATCTTTAATTGGATCCTTGTTCTTGGGCTTTGACCTGGTCTCAACTTGGATCACATCATAAATCAAGTCATGTGGATCTTTTATCTCTTTCCAACCCACGTGAATCTTTATCTCTTTGTAGTTTGCGTAGATCTTACCCTTCTCTCTCCAATCCATGGGAATTTGTGGAGTCCTGTGCCTTATGGGTCTTTTTTTGCTACTTTTGTGGGGTCCACTTCCATGCTATAAAACTCTTTATTTTTATAGTCTTATACTTTTGTCGTGATGGCTCTTTTCCTCGGGTTTCCAAGACTAAACCATGTGAATTTTTGTTTGTTGGACCTTCTTTATCTTCTAATAGATCATGGTCCTTGACAATGAGATTTATCGCTCCTCGGTTCACATCAATTTCTCTTATGAAATTTCCAATACTTCAATCTGGATAATGTTTCGGTTCACCCTCTATTTTGGTAATTCATTTGTTAACATAGGTGATGTAATATTTTGATTATTTGCTCTTTTTATTACTATATTTCGCGTTTTAAAAAAAAAAATTATTAAATAAAAATCCAAAGTTAATTGAAAATTTAATATGATCTCGAGTAGAATATGTTGGTGACTAATAAACTTTTGAATACTTTAATTATATGTTGGTTTTGATTTCAAATTTCTTCTGGTTAATAAGACTTTGTGTTGATACGTGTAAATTTGGTCAAATGGTTAACCAGTAAAAAATTGAGAACTACTGCATAGTTAAAAAATTTAAAATAACTTCTAGATAAGTAGTTACGTCAAATAAGGTTGTGAATAACTTTTATGGTTTTATTTAATATTTATAAAATAATATATTGTATTTTCTAAGTCAAATAATTAATAAAAAATAAATACTATTTTTTGTAAGACGGAGGCCCTCCTTTGAGTACGAGGCAAGAGAGATAGAGGACAGTCATTTTTTGCCATAATTTTGTGATCCATTCGGGTTGCCAGGCATTAACCTTTGAGTTTTATCAGCAGTCTTTACGTCGAATCTAAGCCTCCAAAAATCAAATTTGGAGTTTAAAAACTCAAATTGTCGACCGATCTTTACCTTTAACAGTTGAAAATGGGTTTTGTGTGTTGGTTGTGATGGGTTCCACGTAGTCGGATGTCAAAACATCGATGAAAAGTTGCTTTTCCATCATACGTTTGTGAGGAACCCAGTTAACATTTTCAGCATTTTCTCTTGGTGTCTGGGAATAATGTGCCGAACAAACAAATGTTATGAACATTTTTATTACATGTAATTAATAAATAATTTTTATGTTTGTATTATACGATATGTTTTATAAATTTAAAGAAAAATCATTGATTATTTGTGCAATTTTAAATTTACATATATGTTGACATATGTGAGATTAAATTTAAAAAAAAATAATCACATTAATTCATGACTTATATTTGAATTATATTATCTTCAAATTAATAAAGTAATAAATACAGATCACTTCGTTGATAACGTATAGTCATATCCTTATTATATATGTAGTGACATAAAGTAATTATATTTTATAGGACTAAACAATATTAAATTATATTGTCCTTATAATATCCGTTAAAAGAAGAACAATTAATTTTATCATAATGATAGTCATATATGTATGTTCTTAATTCATTGTATTTAGTAGACTCCTATTTTATTTCAATTTATTCTTTGATTTACTCAGTATAGTTTTGTATGTTCTATATTACATAAACCTTGTATTTTAAAAATAAATTAAATGAGTAGTTGAAAATGCTAATTTATACAATGAAATCCATAATACAAGATTCCTTTATGTGTTAGTTTAAAAATTGAATAATTAGCGCGCAAATTCATAAATATTATAAAATTAATTATTCAATTAAGAACGAATGGTAGTCAAGGATAAAGATGTAATATGAGAGGTTAACATATTTTATACTTAACTCTATTACGAATCTTAATGGAGGATTAATACATATGTAATGACGATATCAATGGACATTAGTTTGATTAAATATACTCTATAATTCTAAGAGTGCAACTCTAGGTATTTAGTGGAATTATTCTATAGTTAATAATTGTGTTAATTAATAGAAAAAATTTATATTAATTAACAAATATTATTAGAGCTTAGAACTATAGGTCCATCGATCTCTCTGTCATCTTATATCACTATTTAAATTTTCATGTTACAAGAATAAATATATAAATGATTAATTATGATCTCTCAAATGAATATATTATGATTCAAAATATATAAATATTTTTTTATATATTTATTCATTTATATATATTTGTATATAAATGAATATACGTCTGAGTTAATTTTGAAGATGGAAATCTTCTTTCGTTTCTTGAAGATGAAGTAAGACTATTAAATGAAATTATTTTAAGGGATTTAAATTAGATTTGAAAAATCTCATCGGATGAGATTTCATCTTCAAATTTAAATTGAAATTTGTTACTTAACAAACTGTCAAAATCAGATTTTTGAAATTTGATTGAAAAGTAGATTTGAAGAATCTGATCAGATAAATTTGATCTACAATTGACTTATAGTTTGTTTAAAAACTTAAAATAGATCTAGAAAATCTCATAAGATAATATTATCTTGAAAAATTATTTTTATAAATATATTCTAATTTTTTTTTTAGATTTTATGATTAATCAATAAATTTGATTTATTAATCTATAAAAATGTCAAATGTGATTTGGCAAAACAGTCAGAGATCTAATCTTTTTCCGCATTCGTTTTTAGGAAAACGTTTTCTAAGATCGAAAAGAGACGTCTCATGTGTTGAAAATATGTCTTTGTACAAATTTAAGAGTGTGTAATTTTCGTAAGGTTGATGCCCACTCGTCAGGAATTTAAGTGAAAAGATTTTCAAAGAAGACTCGACAGTTTCAAAGTCTTCAAAAAATATTTGATCCTGAGTTAAGGCTGTTAAAATCAGACGAGTGTACCTGACCAAAACACGTTTTTCTAAAAGGTATTTTCTTTTATTCTTTTATAATCTAAAACTAATATTTTTTTAATATAAATTATTTACATTTTGAAAATAACATATTTTTTAAAAATATTTTTTTTAGACTAACGATTTTATTTATGGTTATTTGTGATTTTAAAATAGTTTTAAAATCACGATGGTAACATATGTCATTACTATTATGAATAACAGTGAATTCTGTCATGCGCGCAGAAACCATCAAAATCAACAATCTATGTGTTTCTCGAAAAACACAAAAAAATTACAATATTGATGAACATCATGTCGCAACGTTTGTTTCTTCTTTTAAAAAGCCTAGGTGAGCTACGCATATCATGTCGCGACATTTTGGAAGATTATGTCGTGATCCAAGACACATGCTAGGCGCATGCGCCCATGTGTAAATGTTATGACATCCTGTCTTGGATACTGAGGGGTGAGGCTACTTGGCTTTGGGACACCCTTTTCTTAGTGTCGCGACGCCAATGCTCTGAGGCCGATTGTGGGGCCCTCTCATAGGCTTCTTCTTGGGTTGCCTTAAGGCGTCCATTGGGGCATCCCATCCCTTTTATCGATTCATTTCGATTTTAACCTTTTATTCCCGATATAGATTCATCTTTTATCCCTAGATTTTTTTGAAAGGATTTTGACATCATTATGACTTCATGTTCTGAGTACCATTTCAAGCAATTAGAAGGCTAATCGCAGTAAAGGTTTCTTTCACTATATATACACACATATTTCATAGTTTTGAAACCTTATTTTATGATTGATTATTTAGAAAACTCAAAATGTCATGTTTAACATAATTTAATTTATTTTATATGTACATTAGTTTTATACATTTATTTTTAGCATGCATGATGTTTCATATTGTTTTTTAGATAGAGTCTAAGGTTTGTTTTGAACCTATGATCTCGTCACTTTTTTGATAGACACTTTTTACTGTGTTGAGGTGTTTATTCATATGCGTGATATCATAGTGGCGCATCTTTCAATGTCATATCTCTAGGTGCAAATTTCTATACCTGGCCATGGTGTTTCGTTAAATTTTGATAGGTCCTCGTACAGTTACCTCTCTTTTTCTTGTGCACTTGCAAGCATCATTGTGCAAAGGTCTTTAAGTGACCATATTTTCACCAAGACTATTTTTCACGAAAAATAACATGACGTCATTTTGATGCGAACCTCGGATTGAAATAACCCGAGACCCGACAACAACACGTAATAATTCACAAAAACGCCTTGGATTCAAGAAAAACATAAAATTTGACCCCAATTGAAGAATTTGATGGAACCGAAATAATCAAATAACAGAGTTTGACCCAAACCAAACCTATTGGTTGAACCGAAACTATCAAATAAGAGGAGCTTGACTCGAATCAAACTTCTTGGTTGAACCAAAGCTATCAAGGTCTATCTTTCGAATCAAAACTTGAAGAAAATCGTGTTCTTCGTGAAGAACTAAAGAGAAGACTCTCTCAACAAGCAAAAAACTAATTTTCATTAATAATCAAAACTCTCAAAACAAAGTCCAACTCATATGTTTAAATAGGTAAAATAAGTAAAATACAATAATAAAATAAAATAAAGAAATCATAAAAACTAAAGGTTGGGCTGACAATCAGGCGTGCGAGGTTGGGCTATGCGGTAGGCTGGCGGTCAGGAGCGCATGGCCTTGTTGCACGATGGGATGACACGTAGGCAGACGAATGCAGGTCAGGTGCAAAGCGCGCAGGCTTAGGCAGGTGCGGGTTGGATATGCAAGCTGTTGTGTCTGGGCACACTGTTGGGTTTGGTCGTGCGTAGGTGGATCTGGGTGCGCGCATTGCATGCTCTCCTGCAGCCTTTTGATTTTTTTGGGCATAATGTGTATTTCCTCGCTTCTTTTGTTTGTCATTGGACCTCTTATCTTTTCTGTAACATCCCTAATACTGTACCCAACTTACCTGTACTATTATTATTATTATTTTTTATACCTTGTCCTTATACATTAAATAGACTCTAGGCGGAACCTAAACCGAAATCGAAACCAGAATCGAAATCGGAATTAGAATCTATGTTTAAAACATTTAAAACAACTTAAAACAAATTAAATAAATTAATTAAAAACTATAAAAACAATTAAAGAAAACAATTAATTTAAGGGAGGGCAAAACTGTCCAGTCGACAAAAATCAGGGGCAGCGACCAGTCGCTACAGCATGCAGCGACTGATCGCTGCAGTGTCATATGTCACATAAGGTCTAATTAAAAGATAATTAAGGTTAATTAACCATGATTAATTATGTTAATATTGATGATTATTTTAAAACTAATCCAAATTAATTATATTAAGCTAATTATGCTTAAAACTTAACTAAGTTGGTTATTTTGAAAATATATGCAAAAAAAAAGGTAAAATAGTACATTTTGAAGGACAAAAAGGACAAAATAGTAATTTAACCCTAAAGGTGAAGAAAATATTGATTTTGGAATATATATTAATATATCTTGTTGAGAAGGTTCTGAATTATTGACGGTAGGTTGAACTATAGGTGAGAAATAGTTAAGGTTTGATGTTAAAGAATTACAACTTAACTGTTTCAAAACTAGAAAGTGTATACAATAAATATAATAAGAGAAATATGAACTCTTAGTTAAATTTTAATATATATTGTTTTCATTGGATAAGGTTGGTTGTACTAGATGAATAAAAGTATAAATAGATATGTTGTGGTGATTTTGTTTAAAAGGATGAAAGAGGCATAAATTGAATATGTTTGATGGCTAAAATCATAGTGAAAAAATTTAGAAAATTGGATGAGATATTCATATCCAATATTGAATTTGGGATTAATATTATATGCAATTTAGGCTTTGACAGTTGATTCAAAGCATTAGAAAGATTCATGCTCATGGAAAGAATGAATGAATTCTTATAGTTTTAAATATGTATAAATATTGCATAATTAGAAGCATTGTTGAAATAAATGAATTGAGTTGGTTAAAAATAGAGTAAAAAATGTCTATTTGAGTTTTATGTATCATGATTGAAGTTTTAGATGAGTTTTAATATGTTTTTGAATGAAATATGAATTGAAATTATGGTAATGTCGAAGTTTGGGGAAAGTGAGCTCCCGATGACCACGATAGACTCCCAGAGTGGTTTAGATCGAGAGGAAATATGTGACATGATTTAGGGAGCAGGTTTTCGGAATCTAGAGCAAACTCCTGAGAAAGAAATAGAGAGAAAAAACTCTCGGGATCAGAATTCAAAGGTACTGGAGCGGACTCTGGGTAAGCATTTTTTGTGTTGGAATTTTCTAAAGCGGACCTCCACAGTATAGGAGTGGGCCTCCATACAAGTTTCAAAATATGATTTAAAAATATGATTAAAAATTATTAAAGTATCAGGTTTTGGTGGGCTTTCGGGCATCATTAGAGAGTGTCTAAGCAAATATTTTTACATTTTTTATGTATCATATTGCTTGTAATTTAATAAAGATTTGCATGTTCATATCCGATGCAATATTATGTATACTTATGCATTAAATGTAAGCAGAGTAAGGATACTCAAATCATGCACCATGCATCATAAAATTATTCATATATGGAAACAGTATTGCGAGAGGCATGATTGGTAACAATTGAATCCAATATATTTCGCTGGCTATGTATTGTGTGACATGTGTAAAGTCAAAAAATAGAAGTGAAATGACTACGAGATCCTCTTAGTTTGTGAATCCCTAGCCCTTTAGAAGTTTATATTGACGTGCAAGAGCTACTATGAAATAATCACTGGTATGTATGAAATAGTCATTGGGATGTACGACCTTACATATGGTGATTCATGATCATGTATATCAACATTCACATTATATATTGATATGACATATACATATTGACGTTCACATAACATATTAATATAGTACTTGATAAATATGAGATTATTTAATTAATATAGTGCATGGATATGTTGTGATTCATTTATCATGGCATAGATGCATACACACTTGCATTGAGTCGTTTATCATGATATGAGAAGTATGTCAGATATGCATTTCATACTCATTACATATAGTTGAGTATGAAATTATCAATTAGTGGGATGAGATATGTAGGCAATGATCTATATATCATGTGTCTATGCATATAAAAATAATTACTTTTTGGTTACTTTATACGCATTTTAGTTATTTTTATAAGACTATTTATAATTTGGTTCCTGTATGTACAATTTTTTATTTTGATCATTTTATTACTTGTTACGATAGTGTATACTTGTATTTAAGCACAATTTTCACACCAATTGCGATATAATAACATGTAGCATTGTTTTCTATACTCGCCCCACTAATAGTTCATAGAGCCAATTTTAAAATGATAATCTTTTAATTAAAAAAATTATGCATAGATTCGAATAATAATGTCCATTTTCAAAACATTTAGGTATAACACTAGAAATCACTGTTTAGTTCATTCAACTCACCTCAAGTGATTATATTTTTCTTAGGAAAGAACCATGATATCCGTGTTGATAGGACAAAGATTGTGATAGAGGTTTTTGAGAGCTCTTTTGATTTATTTATTTTTTTATGAGTGATAAGTGTGTAAAATACACACTTATTTATACTTTTCACACTTGATTTGATAAGTTTTTCTCAAGTATGTGAATGTATTTGATGAGTTTTGTGTGAGTATGCAGCAAACTTTAGGAGGTATGAAATAAAAAAAAAAAAGCAAGAGAAGAAAAGAAAGTTGAATCGACAAACCAGAGAAGGAGGCGTTGTGGCGATCATGCACCTCAGGAGAACACCAATTGCTCTCGGGAGAAATTTTTACAGAAGAAGTGGCGATCAGTCGCCATATGTCAGCGACTGATCGCCACAAACACGAAATTATTAGACGCTGGCTGCAAGAAAACAGAGAAGGTGGCGATTGCTCGCCACCGTCCAGCGACCAATCGCCACATGAAGATAAATTTTGAAGCAAACGGCGTGGGGATCAATCGCTCATTTCTGGCGATTGATCGCCACATGAATTCACTTTTGGAAAGATTAATGACTTCAATCTCGGCCGTTCACCTGAGTAAAGGATTAATCACAGCCGTTGATTTTATATTGAGAATGAAGAAATAAAACCTAAAAAAGAAGGGGGGATTGGGGATATTTTGGCATCGAGCGATTTTGTATTCGGCGATTGAAGGAAGGAGCTGGAGGCGATTTTCAAGAGAGGCGATCTTCAACAATAGTTTTTCTTTTCTCTTTTATTACTCTTATTTAATTATGCAACACTTTATTATTGGTATTTTTATTTTCTCTTTTAGCATGAACTAAACTTTTATACTAGGGATACGATGTAGCCGGACGATGATTATTTTATGTTCTTCGTTTAATCATATTTATTGAGTATTTCTTCCAATATTGTTGACACATTTAATTTCTGTTCTTAAAGCTTGTAAATTTCTGGCCAATCTTTACTTGATTTTTGGGATGTTTTGAGACCGAGAGGTGATAAATATCCGAGCACTAAAATTAATGTCATGAATATACGTAGGCTAGAGATAGCTATGGTATTGGTGTGATCACTGTGATTTCTTGATTTATTTGTATTTAATTAATGTAGGATTTGAGACTGAGAAGTGATAACCCATTAACCAGATAAACTACGCAATGCTCGAGAGAGATTGTGATAGAATTTAGTGAAATCGATCATCAACATAGGAAGAATATTTATGAATATAATTGCGAAGAACTGAAATAAATATTGTCTAGGTGAAATCGTAGTACCTAGGCTTTTATCAATTTGATTTAATCCCATTTTATTTGTTGCGATATTTTATCTTAGTTTATTTCAATTATTTTAGTTGTTTATTTTAATTTCAACCCTTAAAAACCATAAAACGTGTGTTCAATTTAGAATTAAGATTAATTATTTCGATTATTATTTACAAATCCTCGTGGGTTGAACACTCTATTTTATCACTGTATTACTTGTTGCGACTCATACACTTGCGAACTATAATTTTCACAACAATGAATATGCTAATAATGAGATTGATTTATTGGTACATTAATTATAAGATTGTTTTTGTGATTATATATGCATAAAGATTATATCTTTATCATGGTTTATAAATACCCTTAACGAGAGGTATTTAGTTGAGCTAACGTACTTGTTCGTACTTGTTCAAGTTCTTTCAATGATGATTAAATTTTATAGGATTTAGATGAGACGAGGAAAGAGATTATATGCAACGTTTGTGTGAAGAAACAATTTTTAACAATTCGATTGGCACCCAGAAGCGTAATCACTTGTACTCAAAACGGTTTTTGGTGAAGGAAACTTCAAGGAAAAGGTTTGGGCTGCATACGCAGACAGTTTGGCTGAACCGTGTTAATAAACTTGTTTGCTCTCTCTTATCTCTCTCTCTCTCTATAATGTATTGTTTAAAGTTGCATATTTGATTTAGTTCGTTCAATTAAAAGAGACAAAATATATAAATGAGATTTCAATCTAATGAACTTTTCAACACACAAAAAAGTTTCATTAACCTAAATCACTCTCTCTTTGATTAAATTGATCCTACAATTGTAACTGTAACGACCCCTATTCCCAGCAAGATATTGTCCGCTCTGGGGATTGGGCCGTAGCCCAATATCCTCCCCTCACGGCTTTGTTTGGCGAGAACTTCCCGGAAGGTCACCCAACTTGGAATTGCTCTCGCCGAAGCACTTTTAACTTCGGAGTTCTTATGGGATCCGTTGTCAATCGTGCTCCAAAACGCATCTTGCTATTTTGGGAGGATCTCCTTACATATGTTTCATTTCCACATACTTCCCAAGCGATGTGGGATTGTGATGACCCCCCTTTCCACGACCGAACCCTCCGGCCCAACCCTCTGGGATCCGCGGAGTTTTAACCCACTTCCGGCCCCAACTGGGCCCTCGAGCCTCTGAGGATCCGCGGAGGATGGGTGGTTCCACCACATACAACGAAAACTCCGCGGATTCTAGAGGGTTGGCCCGGAGGGTTCGGTCGTTGAAAGTGGGGTCGTTACAATCTCACATCGCTTGAAGAAGTATGTGGAAATGAAACATATGTAAAGAGACCCTCCCAACATAGCAAGACGCGTTTTGGAGCACAATTGACAACGGATCCCATAAGAACTCCAAAATTAAAAGTGCTTCGGCGATAGTAGTACCAGGTTGGATGACCGACTGAGAAGTCCTCGCCAAACAAAGCCGTGAGGGGAGGATATTGGGCTGCGGCCCAATCCCCAGAGCGGACAATATTTTGCTGGAAAAAGGGGTCGTTACAAATGGTATCAGAGCCTGTACCCAACCGAAAATGTGGCCAACGAGGACGTTGGGCCCCCGAGGGGGGGTGATTGTGATGACCCGACTTGACACGTATGTGGTGGAACCACCCATGCTCCGCAGATCCTCAGAGGCTCGAGGGCTTGGTTGGGGCCGGAGGTGGGTTAAAACTCCGCGGATCCCAGAGGGTTGGGCCGGAGGGTTCAACAAAAACTCCGCGGATCCCAGAGGGTTGGGCCGGAGGGTTCGGTCATTGAAAGTGGGATCGTTACAATCTCACATCGCTTGGGGAAGTATGTGGAAATGAAACATATGTAAAGAGACCCTCCCAACATAGCAAGACACGTTTTGGAGCACAATTGGCAACGGATCCCATAAGAACTCCAAAGTTAAAAGTGCTTCGGCGAGAGTAGTACCAGGTTGGGTGACCGACTGGAAAGTCCTCGCCAAACAAAGTCATGAGGGGAGGATAATGGGCTGCAGCCCAATTCCCAGAGCGGACAATATCTTGCTGGGAAAAGGGGTCGTTACAGTAACAGCCCTCACCTCCTCTCTTTTCTTATTTTCCCTTTCGATCTCTCTATTTTTCTGTCTTTTTTTTTTTCTTGTCACTGTCATGGAACTTGATCAGAAAATAGCATTTCTAGTGCCACATATGTGGAATAAACTAGACTTGCATCCTCACGAGGTTGTTACTTTTCCTTTAACAACACATAAACACGTCAACTCCATGCTTAGGCTTGTTGAGCTTCTAGGCACAGATGGTCTCTTCGTCACCATCCGTGACACCGAACATATCTATAGCTGCTTTATCCAATATTTCTTCATTGAAGCTTGTTTTAGTCGTCATCCTCAGTTCAAAATTAGGTACTGTTTCTTGTTGTAAGATTTGATGGTTAAAATGATTAAGCTAACATATGTTCTTAATGTTTGATGAGGCAAGACTATTACCATGAGCCCATTGTTTAACTTTCTGTGAGTTGTAACAATTAGTTATTCTGCGTGAAGGGTTGTCATGTGCTACAAAGTCCTCTCACTGAGTCACAACCATAGAGGCTAACTATCTATTACATTTCTCTTTATTTTGCAAGTCATATCATGATACAAGGATTTGAGAAATGCTAACCAGGATAAGGAAAAAAAATGGAGAACAAAAAACATTTGAGAAGCTCCCTCAACCAAAGGACAAAGAGTTGCCAAAACACATACTCATTTGGTGGTCGATCACTACTTTTTGGGCCTAAGTCAATCAACCATCAAATATGAATTCTTGACGAAGTTATGAAGAATTTATGGCTTACAAGAATTTTGAAATTTAATCATTATTATTGCCTTTGTTTATTTTGAGGATTGAACTTTCTCGTTGAAGATGTATTGTCACTCTGTTACGTCTTGTTTTAGCCTAGTAATTATGGACTATTTTAGGGTCATTTTAGTCTTTTCCTTTTAAGAGCTCTTGACCTAATTTGTATTATGCTGCTATTGCAGCCACTTTTGAAGGATTGAAAATCATTGTCTCTTTGTATTGGATTTGAAATCTTTACAAGCCACGATCTACTATGTTTGTTTGCAAGCCAATTGTTGTGTTTTAAAGTTAAAGTTTGATCTTTGTTAGTGTAATCAAAATTTTCCATTGCTACAACTTTCTTATTCTCATTCTACAGAGGTTTGAATCACAGTAAAATTGTAGAAACTCTCAAAGCAACACGTTAGAGAGCTCTCTTTGCAAGAGGTGTCATTGAAGTCAATAGCCACAGATAGATGGCCATTCGGACCAACTTGCATCCCAACGAACACAATTTCTCCATCCCTGTTTTGACTTACCTTTTTTTCAAAATTGGATCCGATTCTCGACTAAGAAGTGCGATCTGATTCTTTGGCAACTCTCACCATTTTTTTCTCTATCGATTTCGGTAACTTTTTGCCTCGATATTTGGAGGTTATTTTCTATACATCTAAAGAGTGATTCCATCAAAATTTCACAGGAAGACGTTTTCAATTGTCGGAGTTATTACATCCTCATGTCAACCTCCGAAATCTACCTAAAATCTAGATTGTCAAAATCAAGAAAGCCAATGCCCTGAAAAAATAATGGAGTTTTCGTTGTCTTGTTAGCTAAAAGTAAAACAAAATATATGGTTGTTATTTAATATAGTGTCACCATAGATCAACCAATGATTCCAAATCATGTCACAAGTCAAAGCTCCAAGTCATAAAGAAGACGAAGTATACAACCATACACCCTGAAATATCCTACCTTCAAACGTTACATTCTCACGCAACTCGTGTCCAGCGTGTCTCAAACTCGGTAGAAATTCGGGAGAGATTTTCCGTCCAACTCTTTGGTGAAGAAGCGTCTTATGTAATCTTCGTACGTGAATTCACGATAAACGACTGGCTTCTCCGGCGATATAATCTCCGGTAACGGCCCGTAAAAGTTTTCTCTAATTCTTGGGTTCAGGAAAACCGCCACCGACACTCGTGGTTCTTTCTGACTGTTCGCCAATACTCTATGTTCGACGCTCTTGTATTCTTCGTTCGACATGATCTTTAAAACAAAAATAGTTCAATCATTAAATACTAATTGCTTTAACTACGTTGTACCCCATAACAAGTTTTATTGTTACCTGCAGTAAGTCTCCGATGTTGATAACAATGGCGTTAGGGACAGGATTCACGTCCACCCAACCCCCACCGTGCTTAACCTGCAAACCACCTCTATCATCCTGCAACAACAGCGTCAGAATCCCAGGATCAGTGTGAGAATTGATCCCCACCGTCAGATCAGGCTGGGGGCAGTACGGATAGTAGTGTCCCACCATCACCCTCCCTTCTCCACACGTTAACTCTTTCAACCTTCCCGCATCCAATCCGAGCCCCTCGCAAAGCACTCCCATCAGAACCTCTCCCAACCGTACGATCTCTCGGTCCCATTCGAAGACTTCATCTCTACAAATATCCGGGATCTCGTCATACACTGCGGGTGTAGGGCCCAATCGGATTTGGAGCGTATCCCTCCAGCTGGCAGCTTTTGAGTGGAACAAGTCAATATTGGAAATGTACGATACACCAGTCGCCACCTCCCTACGATACACCCGCGCTTTCATCTCCGCCGGCTGCTCGTGAAAATCCTTCATCCGGTCAATAATTTTAAGTGGGACTCCGTGATTCGTCACCTGATAAATTCATTCTTATGATTGTTTAGTAAATTACAGTAAACAAAGTTGCGTAATAAATTTAGTGTTTAATTAGTGGTTAATTCAGTATGGAATTCCAGAAAACGTTAACTATCATCTAAAATTAATTGTGAATTTGAAGGACTCTATACCTGGAAGAATCCAAAGGTGGAGGAGGCCAGTTTTATTTGATCGATGATTTCCGGCCGGCGATCTGGGTCATCAACCCCGGATAAATCGATGGTCGGAATTACAGGGACGTCGTTTTCATATCTGGAATCGTATTTCCGGTTCGACTTCAGATCGGCCAGAGTTTCGGGGGGATGAATGAAGAAGGGGGGGATGGAGGTTATTCCGGCGTCGAGCAGGCCTTTAACTCCGGCCTTCGAATCGTCGAACTTCTTAATTTCGCTCGCTCTGTTGTATTCGACCTCCATTCTCTCTCTACGTCTCTCTCCAGCTTCTTGTAAGACGAAGAAGATAAAAAATGGTAGATGAGACGAATGCGGAAGCAGATTTATAGAGAGGAAGAGGAGTGAAGGAAGAGGAATAGGGTTTGGAAAATAGCGAAGAAATTTGGAGACAACTGGTAGAGTGGACTGGAGAGAAGAGAAGGTTGAACAAGAAACTGTGAGAGAAGGACACGTGTCTAGCATCTATCCATAAAAATATTCTACTAATTGGTTTTTGACAATAATTACAACATTGTAGACCCGGTTTTTGTTAGAGATGAGACCAATTTGAACCGAGGTTTTTTGGTTTGGTTCAATTGAAGAAAAACCAAAATTAGAACCAAACTAAATAAACCGATTTGAAAAATAGGTTAGAACTAAACTAATATTAGGGATTAATTTGGTTTTTCTAAAACATAAAATATTTAATAAAATTAAAAAAAAAAAACTCTTAAATTATAGATAAGTGACAAAAAAAAACTATTTTCATTAACAAAATATACTTTAAACTATTTTATGTTAACAAATCAACCTTCTAGCGCGGTCGACTGCATCAAACAGAGGTTGTCTTTTTTTCGAGTACATTTTGCACCCATTTCAAATTCAGGGATTGATCTAACTTGAAACCGTAAATCGTTGAATTGTTAACAAATGATAGTTTAATGTTTGTTTTGTTAACGATTATAGTTTAACGTTTGTTTTATCGCTGATCTTATAGTTTAAGATTTTAATTGATAATTATTCATTTATTAATATTCGAGACTACACATGACACTAAATACACAAGAAAGTATACCGAACCAAAGAATTACCATGCAACATAAAGTAAGATTAGTTTGCTAAATTATAGAATACGCATAGGATTACCTGAGATTAAGTAATGATGTGACATATATGTATTAGTATTATAGTTTTATAAGAAATAAATAATAATATTACATTAAATTAACTTAGAATAAGAGATGATATGCTCTTGTTCAAGTCCTTGAAGTGGAATCCAAAGAGGGAAGTAAAGAACAAAAGTCACAGGACCCACCATCACGAGAGAATCATACTCACACGCTACGCCTCGTATTAAATTCCAAATACATGTTTATACATATTATTTGAAGTGTCAATATCTGATAAAGCAGTTGTTCCTACCATTGTTAGCTTGTAACACTTAATTCTGAAATTTTGAATATACAGTGACGTGTTGATTTTTTTTTTTTTATTTATTTATGAAAACTATGCGATGAAAAATCCCAACACGTTTCTAACATGGAAAATTAGAAATAAATCTATACCCAATCACAAAACTCATTAATGGAAATTATACAATTTAAAGATAATCATGTTTCTTTTTTATGAAATCAACCTCGTTCTGATACCAATTATTGAAAATCAAACAATAATCAAAAAAATAAAAGCGCGATGAATAAAAACTCCTAGATTTATGTGGAAATCAAATCATACGAGAAATTCATTATTGAAAATCAAGGTACCACACTTAAATATCAATATATAGACAAATTACAAAAATTTTAATATTGAATATGTGTCCAACATGATCAAACTAAAATTCAATTCACACATAACTCTAACAATCTTCACCTTGACACAAATTTCACATAAGAAATCCAATGTAGACTTGTTAACTCAACTCAACCCAAACCGAATCTAAAACATTAAACTCTAATAATCTCAATTTTTCCAGAAATTATGGTGCAAAAAACGAATCGCCAAAACTCCAACAAAATAATAACAATAATCTCCTCTTCCACAAAGGCCCCTGTCATACAACCTCAACCACTAATACCGATTAAATTTAAGCTTCGCTTAAATTTAAGAGACATACTCGAGAAGAAACCACATCTCCTCCTCTATTGTATCATCCAACTCCGTCAAACATTTTGATTCTGATGGTACCAATACTAGCTATCTTACAAGGTGTGTTATTATCCATTAACACAACACTTTCTAAAATAGTCTCATATGTCGGAAAACAATTCCAATTGTAACTCATATGAAACAAATAAGTTGTATCAAGAATCTAATCTTTGTTTGGCTTTAAGTTTCCATTTGACACAACTAGAAGGTCTTCATCCTTAAGTTTTCTTCTTCTGCGATAACAACTTCATCAGACGTCATCAATTGTTTTTCATTTTAAGCAACTCTTTTAACATTTTTTGATTTTTGGCACTCGGATTTAATGTGTTCATTCATTTGACAGAAGTAACAGGTTGTATCACGGTTTCTTGATTTGCCATTCACACTCTAAACCTCATCACTGCCTTTGTTCGTTGACTTTCCTGTTCTACCTCGAACAACAAGTCTCTCTTTGCAAGACTCAGACCAAACAACAATCTACTTTATGTTATCTTTTGATAAGATCATATCTCTCAAAGCACCATATGAAGCAGACAACAAACACAGTACAATCAACTTTAAATCCTTCTCATCGTATTTGCATTTCATAGTCTCCAATTCTGAAACTATTCCTTGAATGTGGTTAAGTGTTCTTCTAGGAAACTACATTTCATCAATTGACGAGAATATAAACACTGTTTCAGATGCAACTTACTCGTCATAGTGGTTTTCTACAACGGCTCCAATTTTAATCATAATTCAACAACAGTTTTCTCCTTCAGCAAGTTCTACAAAATCTAATTTGACAAACCGCATTTTTTCTTCTTCACTAAACAATGCAAGCATTTTCTTGAGCTTCAACAATGCGTCGTCTCATTCTACATAAGCGAGCACATCTGACATTTGTACTTGCCATAAAAGAATTAATCACATTCACAAAAAAGAGAAACCCAACAATGAGTGTGTTATGGTGGTGGCAAGAATAAGCTCATCGGAGATAGTTTTTTTATTGATATTGCAGAATAAAAGAGAAGAATTGAAGAGAAGAAGAAGAAAAATATAAATAAAATGAAAGACGACAGAAAAGTTAACACATATTCCACCCCTTCACGTTCTCCCTTTCTCCTTTATGTAGACAATTTCCCCCTTCAAATCTTCATTGTTCCAATATTTTTTTTGCAAGAGGAACCAAGAATGATCAACGAAACACATCATCCAATTGGCAAAATCATCACATCTCAATTGCATAAAAATAACAATGATGTTCTTGGCTCTCACCGATACACAAAACACAAGCAAGAAGATCGATTGCCATCCCTGTTTACAATATTAGTTCCAATTAAATCAACCTTATTCCCAGCCCATGCTTCCTTAATATTATCAACATTCGCTGATGATGGAACTAACGCAAATGCTCGAAGGTTTTCCCAAAAAAAGGACCTAATGTTGGCATATTGGACGTAAGGTGTGTCTCTGATTTGGCCACTAAAGTCTGCATTATTACTGTGGTTGAATTCCTGATTTTTGCATCATGTTAAACTTCTGTTCCAAAATATTATTTGATGAAGCTTGAGGCTTATTATTACATCGCTTTGAAATTTCATTCCAAAACTTTGGGAAACCACCTAATATTCTACTATGGGCAACTACTTTATTGTTGGGAATAATGTGCCCAACAAGCAAATGTTATGAACATTTTTATTGCTGTAATTAATAAATAAATTTTATGATTAATTTTTATGTTTGCATTATTCGATATGCTTTATAAATTCAAATAAAATCCTTGATTATTTGTGCAATTTTAAATTTACATATATGTTGATATATGTGAGATTAAATTTAAAAAGAAATAATCACAATAGTCCATGACTTATATTTGAAGTATAGGATCTTCAAATTAATAAAGTCATAAATACAGTTCACTCCGTTGAGAACGTATAGTCAAATCCCGACTATATATGTAGTGACATAAAGTGATTGTATTTTATATAATATGATTATATAAGACTGGACCAGATGAAATTATATTGTTCTTATAATATCCGTTAAATGAAGAACAATTAATTTTATCATAATGATGGTCATATATGTATGATCTTAATTCATTGTATTTAGTAGACTCCTATTTCATTTTAATTTATTCTTTGATTTACTCGATACAGTTTTGTATGAGTTGCATTACATAAACCTTGTATTTTGGGAATAAATTAAATGAGTAGCTGGGAATGCTAACTTTGATACAATGAAATCCATAATATAAGATTCCCTTGTTTGTTAGTTCAGGGATTGAATAATTAGCGCGCAAATTCATAAATGTTATGAATTAATTATTCAATCAAGAACTAATGGTAGTCAATGATAAAAATGTAATATGAGAGGTTAACGGATTTTATACTTAACTCTATTACGAATCTTAATGGAGGATTAATACATATGTAATGACTATATCAATGGACATTACTTTGAGTAAATATATTCTATAGTTCTAAGAGTGCAACTCTAGGTATTTAGTGGAATTACTTTAGAGTTAATAATTGTGTTATTTAATATAAAGAGTTTATATTAATTAATAAATATTATTGGAGCTTAGAACTATAGGTCTATCGGTCCCTCTGTTATCTTATATCACTATTTAATTTCCATGTTATAAGAATAAATATATAAATGATTAATAATGATTAATCATTTATAAACACTCAAATGAATATATTGTTATTCAAAATATATAAATAGTTTTTATATTTTGAATTCAAAATAAAATATCTCATTAGATGAGATATTTTTAAGGGATTTGAATTAGATTTGAAGAATCTCATCAGATGAGATTTGAATTAGATTTAAAGAATCTCATCAGATGAGATTTGATCTTCAAATTTAAAGTGGTTATGTAACAAACTATCAAATCAGATTTTTGAAATTTGAATAAAAGTAGATCTGGAAAATCTGATTACATTAGATTCGATCTACAATTGACTTATAGTTTGTTTACTATTTAAAAGTAGATCTAAAGAATCTCATAAGATGAGATTATCTTGAAAAGTAGTTTTTATAAATATATTCTAAAAACTGTTTTTAGATTATATGATTAATAGATAAATTTGATTTATTAGATAAATCAACTGCAAATCAAATTAGATTTGATTAGATAAGATTTATTTTTTTAAAAATTAGTTTTTATTAAAATAAATCTGAAAATTAATTTTAATAATAGATATATAAAATTGTCAAATGTGATTTGACAGATGATAACAAAAAGAACGGTGAACAACCAAAAAACAAATCCCTAGAGAGAAAAGGTGTGACCTTTCCGTATTCGGTTTTAAAAAACCGTTTTCTAAGATCGAAGAGAGACGTCTCATGTGTTGAGAACACGTCTCTCCACAAATATATGAGTGTGTTATTCTTGTAAGAGAGACGCCCACACGTCAGGAGATTTAAGTGTAAAGATCTTCAGAGAAGACTCGACGGTATCAAAGTCTTCGGGAAAAACACATGATCCTGAGTTAAAGCTGTTAAGATCAGACGGGAGTACCTGAGTAAAAGCGTTGCTCCAAAAAGGTATTTTCTTTTAATATATCACAATCTAATTCTAATAATTTTTCTCAATGTAAATTGTTTACATTTTGAAAAATTACATATTTCTCAAAAATAATTTATTTTAGACTGACGATCCAATTTATGGTTTTTTGATGATTTTAAAATAGTTTTAAAGTCACAGGGTAACGCATGTCACTATTATTATGAATAATAGTGAATTCCGCCATGCGTAGGGACCTAGAAAACCAACATTTATCACCATCCTTTTCCTTGGCGCTACTTTCTGCAGCAAAACTTGGAATAGTAACAACTTTATCCAGTTCATCTTTGCAAGAGTCATTGAAGTAATTGCTATACTTTTCAATATTTTGCAATTGCTGCCCTCCATACCCATCTAAGATCACAGTTCTTCATCAATAATCGCTTCACACCAATAAGCACAAAATCAGACTCAGATAGATCCATCATGCACTCCTAGGTGTGAATTTCCTCCACTCGAATCAAATACATTCATGTTTTGCCATCGTGGCAAGGTATTTGAGGGTTTGATGCTCCATTTGATGTTTGAAAAGACACCAATGTCTTCAAGTGCTTAATTTCTATAATGAAACTAATAGCTCAACAACATTATACTTCACATTCCTAATTTTATAAAATAAAATCGTACAAGCGTTAAACAATCACGAAACTTTTCACATAATCTTCCCATAATGTGATGAACATGTGGTAAACATTTCAAGTATATTAAATATCGTTTGCTATTTGTTTTAAAATTAATTTATAAAATAAAGAAGATACTAAAATTAATTTTAGGCAAAAATAGCAAACGATATTTAATATACTTGAAATGTTTACCACATGTTCATCACATTATGGGAAGATTATGTGAAAAGTTTTGTGATTGTTTAACACTTGTACGATTTATTATAATTGTTTTATCAAATAAATAAATAAAATTACAATAAATCGTACGAGGGTCAAAAAATCACGAAACTTTCCAGATTATTGTCTCCTACTGTGGTGAACATGTGGTAAAAATATCAAGTAAATTGAATATCATTTGCTATTTTTTTAAAATTAATCCGCCATATTAAAATAAAAAATATGTGTTAGGATTTTTTTAATAATAAAAAAAAGGGAACAAAAAAGCACCTAATTTTCTTTTCTTTTTTGCCTGTTTCTCAAACAGCTTTTCCTCTTTCGCATAAAACCAAACTTTTGTCTTCTTTTTGCCTATTTCCTAAACATCTTTCTCTTTTTTGCATTTTTCCCTTATTTTTTTACTCACCAATTGAAAATGTCATAATGCTCAAAGTTCTACAAAATCTCTTATCATTCTTTTTTTACTATGTCCTGTTGATGTTCAGTATTCATGACTAGAAGTTACAAATGCTATTAGTAAATAAAGTGTTGTCTTTACTTTTTTTGATATTCTATCAATTAATTTCTACTTCACTAATGGAAGAGTTTTAAATTTTTTTAGCTCATGGTAAGTTTCCAAACTAAATAATAAGTTATGTATCGCCCCTGACAAACCAGACCATGAACACTTCTAATGTTTAACCCTTTTATCTTTGAATAATACTACATATATTCTCTTAAAATACTCTTTGAACTGTCAAACAATTATTAGTATAATTAATGTAATAAATAAATAAATTATAATTTATTACATTAATTGCATTAATCATTGTTTGACACGTCAACAAGTATTTTAATATAACGAAATAAGTAAGTATACGTAGCATTACTCTTTATCTGTTAGTTTTATCTTTTGTGTCATTTATTAGTTGATATAATTAATTATTTGATTATTTCTAATCAATCACCTTAATTATACCGACTAATGAATATCATGAATTAATTATTTAATTATTATTATAATTTATTCCGTATTTGAATTATGTTTAATCTATCGTGTTTACTTTATTAACTACCAACTATAGAACCAACAATCAGCACGTAAAATTATGGAAATATTGATCTAATTATTTAAGCTACTATCTTTCATGGAGTTGGTGCAAGTGTGTGTTCTTAATTGGAAGTGTGTTTGGTTTATGAAGACCAATCATCACTGTATTCGAAGCTCCTCTTTTTTATTTCTGTTGAGTTTTACAGTAATCCTTCTTTCCTCTCTGGAAATTTTGAAAGCCCTAGCTCTCCAATCCCTTGTCATTTCTTCAATCTCTCTGTAATGGGTTCTGAGGGATCGAGGGTGGTTGGTGAGTGTTCAATCCTAAAGATTATGTTGCCACTTGTGATTTGTTTGCGTCTTTTTTACGAATTTACTTTGATTTTGTCTCTATTCTTTGTTTAAGGTCTTATGTTCTTTTTTATTTTTGTGGTCAATTTGGTTGTTGGGTTGTTTCAAATTGACGAATTTCATCTTTTTGGTTGTGTTCTGTCGGCTTTCATAAGCCCTTAGATGTTAATCTTCCTTTTATATGGATGTAATTCGTTGTGTATTTTACCAAAGGCGATTTAATGGTGTTCTTCTAGTTGAAATTGTTGTTCACCGTGTCTCTGTTTACGAAATGGATTTTACTTTTTACTCGGTTCTTTTCTTTGTGTTGATTTTTGTTCAGGAAGTTGGTAAATTTTGTGGTTGTTCGTATGCCTACTCTTCCGTTGATGGAAGTGACTAGATGTTTTGGTCCCAAAGTATTGTAGAACTGAATGGAAATGTTGCGGAATGAAAGTAACACACTAATAAAAATTTGGAAGTTACAAACAACAATACCTGAATTCTAAATTTCGAATTTGGAAGAATTTTTATTTTTGGGATATCCCCCCAACCTCCTACAGCCATTAGCACTCTGATGTTATCTGTTTCCCAGGTTCATTAGTTGAATCACTTTGGTTTTGTTTACTACAATTCTTACAGTTTGTTCAAGGATTGAATTTTTGTGAGTTTCTCAAAAATTTTCAGTTGCATAATATCTATATCTTATGTTGAGAGGGCTAATGTATATGAACATTTACATTCTTGCCAATCACCTAACATATTTTTTATGCTTGTTTCATATTATCCAGATTTTCCCGTAATTTGTATTTGTTGTTTTGCAGTTCCTAGGAATTTCAGATTGCTGGAAGAGCTTGAAAGAGGTGAGAAAGGAATTGGTGATGGAACTGTCAGCTACGGAATGGATGATGCAGATGATGTATACATGCAATCTTGGACGGGAACTATTATTGGTCCACCTAACGTGAGTTTCCTCTTTTTATCTTATTTTCATCTTCTAATTGTGATTCAGGTTTTTAATCACTTCCCCATTAAAGCTTGGTGAATTTAAATGATAGTTGGACGTCGTTGTGAAGGATTCTTATTTTTGCTTGATTTGGATGGGATTTATATCTTTCTTTATTACTTTTCTGATGAGTGATTAATCATGCATGATCGAACAATAATGCAAGTGCTGCAATTTGAACCAAATAAAAATATTTGTAAATTGAGTAGAATACTGGTAATAGGTCTATTCCTTTGTAAATAAACTTAAATATTTAGTTCTAATTGGTAAAAATATTGGTGGATGGATTGATCGTTAATAAATTGGTGAGGATCAATTACCTAGGGTTGAATTTTAAGAGATGAATATTTTAAAATCAAGATATTACAGCATCAGACTATCGAAAACAGTGTACTTTGGAAATCATTCAGGTGGATCTTGTTTAGTCGCTGACTAAATGGATTCCTTTCTCCAAAAGTTTATGCACTCTTTTTGTATCAAGTTCTGTGAAGATCATGCGAATCACTTTTTTGTAAGAAAATAATTTATGGTATAACGATAATTTATGGAAAACTAATATGAATTGCTATGTCCATTTACAGATGAAACTAAAAAAGAAATGGCGTTCCTTGTTTGTGAATTTTATTTATATGCATGACTGTATCGTGATTCTTAACTAGTTAAATGGCTGTGTTAACACGCAAGTTTGTACAAATATCTACAACAGCGTACACCTATATAGATAATACATGATGTTTTATGTCACAAAATTTATGTTTTATGTTAAGAATATCTGGATTAGTGAATTAGTAATTTTATGTTCAAAGGGATAACTTTAGGGAAAACTTGTTGATTTCTTGATATCTTTTAGTTATTTCTTCTTGAACATGGAACTTTGTGAGCGTTTATTGAAGTTGATAGGATGTTCAATGGTGCAATCTCTTTTCATCTTGCTTTGGAGGACTTCATCATTAGCTTGTAAACCTGTTGATTGTTAAAGAATGAACTCGATTATTTTTCCATTTTTTCTATAACATTATTACCGCAATTAATTTTGTTTTGAAATAGAAAATATTAATTATCTCATCTGTGAAGCTAGTTAATTGTGTAAAATTGTTGCATAGTTCTTGAGCAATCACCAATTAAAAAACAATTGACATCACACTAGTTTATGGTAGGAAAGTGCATAGAATATGGGATGAAATGTACCTATTCACTTAGGCAATCTAGAATTTATATTTTTAGGAGAGAGTGAGAAGAGAAAGTGACATGAAAAAGATAGAAAAAAAAAAACTAATGTCATATATGAGAAGGCAAGAGAAATAATGACGGTAATTAATATGGAAAATGTGGATATAACTTGACAATTATAGTGTGGGATAAAAAAAAAAAAATCATGTCTTATTAGAGTCAAGCTCGTTAAAGTAATTAAATACGGTTTAAGGTCATTAGACAGTTGAAAATTTAATAAAGATTGATATTTTAATGTGTAAAGACTAGCTGTCTAGGTTTTAATTTAATGATGAACTGAACTAAAGCTCGATTCATTAGTATATGATTAGGATTATAGTACTTAAGTTAAAAAGTCAGTTTTTTTTTTATTTTCTCTGTCTCTTGTCATTTTAGAGAATATAGAGAGTTTGAATTTTCTTTAAAGAATAAATTATTCTGATCTAGCAATCATCGGCTTTAGACTTGCTAGCAGTTATCACAGTGATTTCATGGATTCGGTATGCTCCATATTCTCTTTATCTTGACGATTATCACATAGCGATTGCAGTATTGAGAAAATAAAGAACAAAAAATACGAATGTAAGCATATGCAAAGTTGAAAAGAAGGAAAAATGTAAGTCAGGGTAATGATAAGTGATGGGGCTTATAGAAGTGGGTTATGAGGAATGTATGATGTATGTTGGATATGTGAGTAATAGAGTATTATAGAATAATGTTAAAATAATTATTTAGTTCTAGATTTGATTTAGATATTTCGAATTTTTTTTATTAGTCAGACATTTTCTAAGTTTATTTTTATTAAATTGTAAATTTCCCTTTATGAGTAGGCCCGAGGTTAGATTGTTTAGTTGACTTGGATGATAATTGAATTGCTACTCCTAGATTCTGTCTCTTTCTAAGGGCATATATCCTTTACTACTTCGTGAAAATCTCTCTCTCTCTCGAGCTGTTTTTTAGAACCAAAAATGGACAGAAAAAAATCCTACACTATTAATGTTCACGACCAGGACTGTACTTAGTAGACGGCTTAAAACAGGCAATGAGTGCACCGAATCTCATACAGAAAAGTTGTTGGAAAAATATCAGCACTTGTTTTTTTCCATATATGACATTTCACGGTTTTCTCTAATGAATTTCTTTCACTGCGCTTGTATTTATTGAAGGTTTTGGAATTTAAAAGGGAAAAAGAAAACAAAATGCAATACAAGTTTGATGTATTATCAGAAAAGAAACCCATTTCTTTTAGTAATGAAAGTTGAGTGAAAAGTTCTGATTTTATTCTTAATTTACTAATATAGTATCATTGGCTTACTCACTTCAAGTTTGTGCCACCAAATTGAGAAGGTCAGCACAAGCACACAAAAGAAAACAGTGAAGGTTCAATTGATTTTCTTCTAAATTCCTTTACAACATTTACTATTGAATTTTCTTAGATCGGATGTAGTTACTTTTTGTTCTTCTGTTTGCCACCATTTTTAATAGGAAACTGATGTGATGTTGCTTTTCAGACTGTTCATGAAGGGCGCATCTATCAGTTGAAGCTGTTCTGTGGAAAGGATTATCCAGATTACCCACCAACTGTCAGATTCCAAACTCGGATAAACATGACCTGTGTCAATCCAGAAACTGGAGTGGTAAGCAAAGGGTTTTTCTGAACATTTACTTCTGTAACGTGGTTGTGGTTAGGTTCTTAGCTGGTATTGTTTTCAGGTTGAACCAAACTTATTCCCTATGCTTTCTAATTGGCATAGGGACTGCACAATGGAGGATATATTGATTCAGTTGAAGAAAGATATGACCTCTCCACAAAACCGAAAGCTATCACAGCATCCTGATGGTATGTGTCAACTGAAATCCCGATAAATGAGTTATAGATGATGCCCAGATTTTTGCCATTGAAAAAGGGCATTCTTTTTATATGTAGGTTAAAAGTAAAAAAATTAGCCAATTGGGCGTGTCACATTTGCAGCAATCACTAGCTAAATAATTTGTGCATTTCTCCCACCAAACCTTCCTGAATATGGAGAGGACAAGGTTTAGGGGTGAAATTGAGGAGAAATTTTGTGAAGTTTGATAAAAAAAATAGGAAAAAAAAAGACTCTTGAACTATGGGGTCAGTGTTAAGCTAACCTTTAAACTATGTTCGATAACAAATTAAATTTTAAACTATCATCTGTTAACAAGTCAACCATTTCCATCAATTTCGCCGTTAAATTGGTGTCCGGACACTTGTGTAAAGTCACAGAAGACCACTCCCGAGACGATATTTGACTTTTTGTGGGCTTTTCTACCTTGGAGTCTGTCTATGGTGACGGCTCTCAGCTCAAAGAAGCTCAGCTTCGATTGGACTATTTGAAGTCCAAATTTCTTCATTTCCTCGGCCACCCGCCTGAGGTTTTGGCTCGCTCTCTTGGTACCCTTCTGTAATTCATTTCATGATGGCCAAACCGTTTTTTCTAGTAATCAATTTGTGTGACTTTATTTGATTTCAATTTCATTGGAGGGTGCTTAAACTGGTAATATTTATAAGTAATTGCTCTTGTTATTGATTGTGGAGTTTTACGTTTTACTTCATCTAAGTGCATAAGAAAATTTTGGAATCAATTTCTACTTTTTAATAATTGTGCTAAAGATAGTTCACATATTTGCTCCACATACTTACCGATGTAGATGCTAATAGGTCGTCTTTTTAGTATTGCTGAGTTTGTGGCTGTCCATTGTCTACTGGTTTTCTTTTTCTTTTGGCTTGTTAAATGGTCTTAAAAAGTTTGGAAAGTGTATTTGCAGGTCAAGAAGATGGAAGAATGGATCAAAAGGGGATAGTGCTAAAATGTTGTATTCTTTGATGCAGGTGAGGTCTTTAGTTGCATTTTTTGTGTATTGTCATTCAACATGCTATCATTTTGATTTTTTTAAGAAAAGCTAGAGTCATCTCAGATAACTTTTAAGTGGCTGTCATTTTCATTTAATACTTGGGCAACAGTCTAGTTTAAAGACTTAAAAATGTAATTATTTTTGCATAAAATGTAAGTTAAAAGTTAAAGAACTGAGAAAATAATGCATCACCGTGGCACTCTAAATAAGACAGGTCTTTTTAGATTTACTCATTTTTATTGGTCATCTATTTTATACAGAAACTTAGAAACAACTTGAAACGAGAACTCACTGTGCCCCGTGCAAGTTCTGTTAAAGTGTTCATCTACCATCACTCGATTGTTAGCATATTCTGTGATAATATCTTTAGTTATTTGGTTGAAATCTATTGAATTATTTGTTGGATTTGCAGATTTGATGATGAGATTAAAGAACATCATGTGCATTCCACTTTGGCTGCCTTCGATGTCTTTCTCTGCATTCAGTGACTTGAATTCTTCAAGTCTTCAAAAAGTGAGCTTAGCTGTGTGTGATATAACTATATATATATATATATATATAATATGATGATGGTGTTCAATATTTTGCAGGGTGTAATAAGTTATGTTAACCTTTAGTAAAAAAGAAGTCTTGATATATATGATCTCAGAATATCTTATAATATATTTATGCATAAGTAATTTTAATAGTAAATTATAATCTTGCTTTGACTGATAGATTATATTATACTGGAACTTGTTGCTGATTCATTGTTGAAATAATTAAAGTAGTACATTATTTACAGATCCATGAATTTCATGCAAAGGTTACGCCATTTAAGAGACATTTGATGCTTTATTAATTAATATTCTTTCTGGAAAACGAGTTTATTGTGCGATTCTAATTGTTGATAAGATGGAACTTGCACCAATGAATAACGTGTACAGGTCATGTTTAGGAATTCATTTCCTTTGATCCAAATTTCTACTAAATTTACATTGAAAGTGGACGCGATTGATATAGGTTAGCATTCTTTCTATGAAAAAAGACAATTGCCGTCAATCGGAACAAGTGTAGTTATGTTAAGATGAAAAACAATGTCATCGACTAGGTTGATGGAAACAACAGTATGTTGAATAATTATACGTGTTTTCTCTACTCTATAAAATCCCTTCTCTACTATCACGACTTGGTATCAGAGCCAGGAATGGCTTCTTCAAGCGGCAACGTTCTTCCTTCTGATGCCCAGGTTCTTGTTCCTTCTCTTCCATCTTTTCCGGCGATGTCTCAGGCACTCACCGTCAAGCTTGATTCACCAACTATTTACTGTGGAAGAATCAACTGCTCAATGTGGTTATTCCTAATGATTTAGAATCCCTCTTGGATGGTTCTAAATCTGCGCCGCCTCCATTTTTGGATAATTCAGGCCCCAACCTAGAATTTTCTTTTTGGCAGCGTCTAAATCATCTGATTATGAGTTGGATATATGTCTCCTTGTTCGACTCTCTACTATCTCGACTACCAACTTTGGGAGTGGACCGGGTTTGGTTCCAATGTTGGAAAAACTGCAGTTGGAATCAATCCCCATAGAACTAAAGGTTTTTTGTTCTAATTTTGAAAAACTAATCAGAATTACAAGAACTGTAATCAGATTTTATGTAGGTTTTTTGAAGAATTGTGAGTCAAAATTGACGAAATTCATAATTAGAGACTGACAATGATGATATGAAACTAAACATGCGTAAATATTCTACGAGAGTGTGGTAAGGTTTTCATTGATAGAGATGGTGGCGGTGCTTGTGTATTTGGAGGTGTAGATACAGAAGGGTGGATTTTGAGAGAAAAAGGAGAAGTTGTTATCTGGGGCAACAATGTTGATGAAACAATAGAGAGATGATGGAATCCCCAAAAATAATTTAGTTATGAGATGAATGGGGAAAGAGGAGAATACTTAAGAGAGAGATGATTTTTTTTTTTTTTTTTACTTTTTGAATAACTAGTAATGTGGCAGTGAGTAGGCTCGGCAATGTAGAATCAGTTTGGTTCAGCTCATTTAATCTGGCATCGCGATCCGGTTCGGGTTAAATTTTTTTTTTTTTGACAGACTCGTTAGAATCGGCTCGTTGAGCTTGCTAGACTCGTCTCGTTTAACTTGTTAGGCTCGGTGAGCTGAATTTTTTCAAAATTGGCTCGTTTCGGATGAGCTCTTTTGTTATCCTTAATTGCAAATGTCTTACACGGATTTACAAATATATTTTTAAAAGTAATCTTTTTTCATCCTTTTAAAAAACATGCTCCATGAGCAACCGATGAGTCAATATTCAAAATGTCATTGTATACATGGATAACAATATTAAAATATGTCATAATTATACTTATCATATATCATCTTCAATGAAAAAGGATGGTCAAACAACTATCCTTCCATCATACTAGCAAAGAAAGATGGTGATTTGAAAACTAGATAGCACCTTATGAGCCAAAAGAAAGTAAAAGCAATGGCGATTTGAAGATCTAGTAGTGTCACCTCAGGTTGCCAGCTAACAATGGTCAGCGATGACACAACCTGTAAATCGTAATCAACAAACACACCACGATTAGGTTTAAGGATTCTGAGGAGAACGTTATCACTTCTCTATTACACATTTTTATAACGTGCAAACAAAACATCTTCACGCAGCATAATATGTGATGAGATGGTTTCATGATACTTTGTGTAACGCCCCGAGTTTTCTGAATCCGGTTTGTCACTCAAAACCCGAACATAGCTAAGAAAATTTCGGACCAAATTTAAAACTTCGCTCGAAAGTCAAAATTTGACATTTTCTAAAGACCTCAAAATATTTAAAGACTTGCAGCGGAAATCATTTGAGCAAAAATAGAGTTAAACAAAACTATAGAACAATGCTTGAATAATCAGTTGGGATATTAAGAAATAATCGGCCAAAAGAAATAAAGGTTTAAAATCACGAAAATACTTTAAAAGTTACAAATGTTAAACGCATCTGCCGCTGAACAAAGTCAACGGAAGAGGCTGAAGCAGATAACAGAAGACTTCTTCCGGTGACAAAACGACAAAACATATAACTCTCATACACCAATAGTTAAAATACTCGACATCATCCGATAGGTTTAACAAACGACATCCACCGGTCACTAAACGACAAACTACATTCTACATCATCCGGTGGATTTATCACTCGACATCCACCGGTCACTAAACGACAAATCTTTTACTTATCTTCCGATGGCTTCCACTGAAGGCATCATTCGATGACTTTACTGAAGACATCATCTGATGGCTTCACCAAAGACATCTTCTGATAGACAACAGAAACAACATTTTGACTACTTCTCGCTGTACAAACACAACTCTAACTACAGAAAGGAAAATTACTCACTTTACTGAAGTCATTCAGAAATGATTCAAACCATTGTATTACTAAAATCCGGTTAGTACTAACATTAAATCCCAACAGAATACCATTATCAGAAAAATCCCAGAAACGTATTCAAAACATTGAAACCACTACTGTCATTAAAACTCAACATACTTAAATTGAAACATTGTCAACTAAACCTTCACACCAATTGATACCAGTTAAACCGCCCCATCAACTGTCAATTTGTTACATAGATGTACTCCTCCAACCAGTCTAGTCCTCAGCAAACTCAGTAAACACACCTGCAGTCATTTCCTCACCTACATCACAAAACTCATCTATTAGCCTAATGTTAAGTAAGTAAAGCAGTAATGAAATGAAATGCTGAAACGCTGAAACATAAATTCCTAACATGCAAATTTCTACTTTCTCATCTCAGTTGCATTCACATTCATTCATAACTGATCTGATCCCTCGGTTCCCTTGGGAGTGGGATCAATCCTCTCAATGTTATACATCCTCTACTCGATTAAGGGGCGAATGGATTCCCTTAATAGCTGATCTGATCCCTCAATTCCCTTGGGAGTGGGATCAGTCCTCCCAATGTTATACATCCTCTACTCGATTAAGGGGCGGATGGATTCCCTTAATAGCTGATTTGATCCCTCAGTTCCCTTGAGAGTGGGATCAATTCTCCCAATGTTATAAATCTCTTCATAAATTAAGGGGTGGATTAGTTCCCTTAATAGTTTGTCTGTCACATTCAGTTCATGTCTTACCATTCCCTACATAAAAATTCATTTTCCTAATCTTTCAAGACATGATGCATGACATACAGACTCATTCACACAATACATAATCCTACTGTTTTGTGATGTAGGCCCGTAGGCGCAAGCATACTTCACTTACCTGGATTCCTGGTGGATACTCGGTTAGAAGTTGCTTCGAAATTGCTCACCTAGAACCATAAACAGAGCATTAAGCCAATCCTTACTAATCCTCATTCTAAAGCATTCGGAAAACCTAAGTGGACAGTTAGGAGTTCTATTCGCTGAGCATTCCCAAATTTTGCACTAAACCCGAATCTACTCTCACTCACAACATCCGTGAAATCCTCACATTGTACTCTCTCAGTTATCTAACTGCTTAAACTCGAGAGAAATGAGGAAAACTTACCAGGTTGAAAGGGAAATCGGGTGGGAGAATCGCCGAGAGTTCTGTTGAGCTTGAGCCGAATACCGAAAGGAGTAAAGATGGAACAGTGGCGGCTATAGTGCATTTATCACTAAATCTCTTCCCTTTAATAGGTTATCCACTTACAAATTTCAAGTTACCTTTATACCCTTGCCTAGTCACTCAATAACCCTACATTTACTATCACCATTTAAAGTGTGTCATTAATTTTTGAAAGGAATAAGACTTGGTTCTAAAGAACCGGGTGTTACACTTTGACACTAAAATTGTACAAAGCATCAAAATGATTCATCATTCAATATATATATATCACAACTAGGAATGGGCAGAACTAAACCGACTCGCAGGTCTCGACTTGAATTGAGCTACTCGGGTCGGTTCGGTTAAGTTTTTTTTTTTTCTTTGAAATTTTCCTTGATTGGGTCAGGCCATAAATATAGAGGTCTGGTTCGGTTCGGTTGCGGGTTTGGAGTGAAACTCGAACTTCCGACCTGAAACCCAAACTTCATTGAAAACATCTGAAGCCCCCTCATATTTATACAGAATCATTTGCTTTGGTTCTGTCGATGCATGACAACACCTGTCCACACGTCTAGCGTGATAAGTTTTTTTTCCTTCACGTCTAGCGTGTTTAATCGATCCTCACATCGTATAGATTTAACTTTGATACCATGATAGAAAGTGAGAATGTAGAATTCACTCCAAAAACTAACTCCATGAATAAGAAAATCTCACTCATATTTATACATGACCGTTTGCTTTAATTATGTCGACGTGAGACAACACTTATCATGAAACTCTGCCGGCAGACTAATGTTGCTTGGAGTTTAGGTGATTAGATTCTTCATCGCAGGCAAGAGCTTGATGAGAGTACTATTTATAGCATGGGAGGATTCGTGGACACATGGTTTGGCTACCAAGAAGGGAGACCAGGGACCATAGATGCCAGACCATGGACTTCTCAGGAGCAGCTACAATCGCTTCGTGAGGACCTAGCAAAGCATCGTCAGATGGTCCAGCACCTCACAACTTACAACTTCGCAACAAGTAACTTTTTGTTCACGTCTGTTCCTAATATGGCTGCTCGGATGGGAGTTGTCAAAGCCTCCCCCTCCATCATTCTATGCAGCCCACCTAAGAGACCGGGTTTGTGGGGGAGTACTTTTTGGGACATTTTTATGTGAACAATAAGGACACTATTCATGTCAAGTATGGGGTGGTGCACCCAATTCTGGGCTTGTATTATCTTGTAGTTAGTTTTTTTATTCAATGTGAAGTGTTTTTAGTGATTTTAGTACGTCGCCTTTCAATACATTTAGTATTACATCTGTTTTTTCTTTTAATTTTGTAGTGCATTTCATAGTTTTACCATCCACTCACATGAGGTATGCATGTATTAAATTATTTTCTATAGCTATAATTGTTTTCAGTAGAATAGTGTGCATAAATCAAGCATAACAAGGTTAAATCAAGAAAAAAAAATGGAAGAATGAAAGGAGTATAGTATAGCACGTAGTTTCAATCATTTTATTAGATGGATGCCCAGAGAAAATTTATGTCATTTTGAGTCTTTTGAATACTCTGTCAACTGTTATATTTATGTTTCGGTTGACTGTACTTGATGTCTGGACACTGCTGTTCAATTTTGAATTTGAGAACCAATCTCTTGATTATGAGGTAAAATATGAATTGTGATTCTGTCAACTAAATGCTTAATTTTGATCGATCCAATGGTCGATTGTTCTCGACCACATTGGGGCTCAATTGTGGTTTATTAGTGGTCGAGCGCAACCCTTTTGTTGGTTGATCGTTCGCTTGGATAGGTTGACCGTTGGGCGTTAAGAACCCATTTTTAAACTAAGTTTTTGTAAATTTATTTTTATAAGTTCTTAAGTTGGTTCTCTCCCCAGCTATGTGTTCCAGCACATTTTTGAAGCATTAGAAACCTACTAACAATGTTATGATATCAAATATTGTGATTGCCTAGTTGGATTGATTGAGCTCCTTAGATATTTGAATTTTGATTACAACAGCGCAACGTGGTACATCATTTGATGTAATGATTTGTTAATTATATTTAGTTGTACATAATATGTTTTCAATAAACCCATTTTGAATTATATCTCATACTTTATGACATGTGTTACAATATGTCAGTTTTTATAGCATATACACATTGTCATTGTCACGTTTATTTTGTGCATGCATTTTTATCTTTATTGATGAATATATCAGTTGCATGCACCGAATTTGATTGACCCAAGTGACGGTCATGGTTTGATGTGCACCTTCGACTGTTGTTTGTATGTTTCACGACTAGAGTAATGTGAGCTAACTGTGTTTGTGTCTTTGGGTGTGAATCTCTAACTTCGGTTAAGGTTATTGTTTGAAGTTACGATCATCTGAGTTACCTTTTACCACATACGTTATGCCATTGTGTTTCTAGAGACTGAGTAGCTCCTTTTAGACGTTTTTAGCAAATCGTTTTGACACTCGTCCTGCTGATAGTTCTTGAGACCTTTTTTGAATAATTTTTTTATCCTCGATTTTGATAAATTGAACTTCTTGATTAATGTACACTTACATATTTTAAAAGTGTATGTAACACTAAAAATCCCTGGAGTTTCATTTCAATTAACTTCTCCTTTCAGATTATAGTGTTGCCGATGCAAGACTGAACTGGGCAGCATTTTTACTTTTAACAACTATATTAATTTCTATTGAGGGTAAGGCAATTCACGGGAGGATCGGATCGTTTCCTATTTTCATCACAAACTTCTTTTTCGGGTCGTGACATTTCTACTAAACAACAAATCAGAAACAATAAACAATATCAAACAACAACAAAACTCAATATCAATCGTGCAAATTCACAACCATCAAATAACAAAAACCAAGACAATGCCACTTAATATATAATAATTGATACTTTGACCAAATATTCACACTTTGAGAAGTTGGAGAGTTGACTTAAGATATTTGAGGAAACTATGTTTGATAAACGAAGTGCTTAGCCATGAAATTCTAAAGCAAAATCATGATATGCAAAATACAAAATAACAAATTACTTTTGCATTTAAACCGAAATTCTGACAAATGAAATTTGAAAACATATGATCTTACAAATATGCCCAAAAGATGTATACGTGTATTTTGTCGTACAAGCAAGATACAGCAAGAGCTAATATGTTGCAATGACTATAATTTATTATGTTGTGCCATAATATCACGTCACGTCAGTGTATAGAATTAAAGCCTAAACCACATACCCTTATTGTAAATCCCAAGGGATACATGCTACAAACAATTGATGAAACAGAACAAAGGGTAAAACAAAAAGAAGGCATTAATTGATGAACACAATCAGAATAAGATGAGAGTTTCTATTTTCAATCATCGTGTGATTACAAAAATATTAACAAACCAGAAACAAACACACTTGACTGCAGATTACATATATTTAAGTGTAAAAAAAAATTACAAAGATCAAAATACTAACCTATACAATCACACAGCCAATGCAATAATGCTCACTCAAAAGAATCACATCAAAGTTAGCCCCCTAAGTCAGAAGCATACCGATTTCTTCCTCAAACTTTGTCCACATTTCTTTCTTTTTTTTTTCTTTCCTATAATTTCATTTAATTTGACATTTTCAGTGCACACGGATCATCGGCATGCTGGTTATACTATTATGGTCAATCACGAAGATGAAAATAAAAATAAAATAATAAAAGAGCAAAGGAAGATTATGGCCTACATTGGTTTTTCCGGATCGCAACTTCATTGTCATTGAGTACTTCGTGTCAACCCACCTCGCACAACATTTCTGCACAAATACAATGATTCAAGAATTTTATTGTAGAGGAAAAATCAGATCCAGAGAGTATCACAAATGGCCAACTGATTTAGACCAACTGTACCACTTTAAAAACTAAAAAGATGAGGGGACAATTTCAATTCAGGGAATAATATGAAACTGTCAGGAATATGTTAGGGGAGAGTAATATTTTAGTAGTTATAGGAGTAAAATGGATATTAGACTTATAATTCAGTTATGTTTTTGTGAGTTATATATGTGTTGGGGGGGGGGGGTGTTGGGGGGGGGGGGTGGGGGGTGGGAAAGAATATTGAGAAAAAGAGTGGGAGAGTGCAGAGGCTCTACAATTCCTCTGCAAGGGAGAGAGTGGAGGCTCTATAATTCCTCTACATTTGTGTGAGTGTGTAGACGTTTCTGTTCTTGTATTTTCTCTCTGAGTAATCTAAATAGTAGGCATCCTATCATTGGTATTAAAGCATTGATCCTGGCAAATGACAGGCAAGAAAACAACTCAAGGAGAGGCAGGAAGACAAGGAACGGGTGTTGAGGCAATGACTGGGACTGAGAACGATTTACGGCAGGAGATGGATTCCATCAAAACGAGCATCTCTCGGCTGCCAGAGTTGGAAAGAACTATGACCCTGCTTATGGCAAAATTTGATTCGCTAGCAGCAGCTGTGCATTCCGCACCCATGAGACAGAGAGGTAAAGGGGAACAAAAGGAAAGAGGCGAACCTGTGGGACACTCTAGCTATCAAGGGGAGCCAATGAGGTCGGAGATTTGACGACCCAACCCAGCGACCCCAGCGGTCACTCAGCCAGCCCCAGTCCGAGCCCTTCCGACGAGCCTACCTGGCGTTCGCTTCATCTGCGTGCGCAACTCGACCCACGAAATCAGCTTCTGGTAGCATCATGAAGCCGGCGATTCGTGGTCTGGCTTGGAGAGGCGGTGTGAAGAGGATCAGCGGCCTAATTTACGAAGAGACTCGAGAAGTTCTCACGAACTTTCTCTCTCTCTGGATTCGCGATGCCGTCACCCATGTAGAGGAGGAAGAAGCCGCTCAGAGGGATGAGGGCCTCCTTCAACCAACTGGACCGGGTCCAGGGAAGAGTGGGGCCAACCCACACAAATTGGGCTTAACAGCCCACTCACCAATCCAATTTGGGGGCCAAAATTTTTCAGTGAGCCCAGCCCGAACTCGTCCCTCACTGCATATGCATGCCGCTGTGGATTTAAGATTTTTAATCCCACCTTGAGGACAGGTGGAACTTTAGGCGGCCGGTATTGTTAAGAATATGTTAGGGGAGAGTAATATTTTAGTAGTTATAGGGGTAAAGTAGGTATTAGACTTATAATTCAGTTATGTTTTTGTGGGTTATATATGTGTGGGGGGGAGGTGTGGGGGGGAGGGAGGGATAATATTGAGGAAAAGAGTGGGAGAGTCCAGAGGCTCTATAATTTTTCTGCACTATAATTTTTCTGCAGGGGAGAGAGGGGAGGCTCTATAATTCTTCTACATTTGTGTGAGTGTGTGGACGTTTCTGTTCTTGTATTTTCTCTCTGAGTAATCTAAATAGTAGGCATCTTATCAGAAACTTCTTTGAAAATAATCAAAGTTGCAACAACATACACCCACATCTACCATTTATTGACAAAATATAGTAAGAAGTTGAAATAATCAAAATTGAGAGAAAAGATCTTATATGATCATTGCTCACTTCAATTACATTAAATTAAACAAATATCCATCTATTCTCTTGAATTAATGTGGGGGCCATCGTGATGGTTACTTCCTTCCACTATTATAAGGTTTAGATTACTGCCTATTAAATCGAACTTCTACAAGTCAACACAACTTCCAAACAAATCTTAAAAGCAATAAGAAACGTCATCATCTGTGAAAAATGTGCAATTAGAGGCTATTCTATGAGGCCATAGTAACTTAATAATGTAAGTGGCCTCACATACAGGTCCAAAAATGACAATTATGAGAAAGAGCTTCAGGCAAATCGCATAAGAGAATAAACAGAAATATTTTGAAGGAGACAGAAAATTTATTTCCACTGATATGTGTTGGACGTTTGAAAGTATCACTTTGAAATTGCAGTGTACACACAAACATGAGGTTGTATGACAACAAAATTTATCCATTTCACCATCACCAGTTCTAGTGTAAAGTACACAAAAAAAAAAATCAAATGCCCAACAAAAATATCTTTTCTCAGTAGAAGTACCAGTATTCAATTAAAGATCCCTGAAAATACCCAATTCAACATATAAAATATACCTTCACACGTCTCCCTAATTACCACGACATTTTTCAAGATGACTTTATTAGCAAGATCAAAAGCTAACAAGATTAAATTTTGCACAAATGTAGAGAACAGCAGTAGGAAAATACATCAAAGAGATACAATATGATTACTAAAAAAATTTGAAAATGATATACGAATCTCATCTGAAAAAAATATAATAACAAATAAAACAAGAGAGTCGATCAAATGAATGGCCTTGCATAAAAAATTCTAATATAAGTACCTTGCAGAAAGCAGTTGCGCTGTAGCTGAATTGACTGGATTCTTGACATTGCTAAATCGCTTGGCTCTATTCTCATGTTCCTTCTCCACACGCATGGCAGCTACTTCCTTCTCCATGGCAGCTACTTCTCTTCGCATCTTCTTTGCTTCAACTTCCATGGCTTTACTCAGTGTCTCGACTTTTTTTGCCAACATCTAAAAAACAATAACCAAGCGAAACATGAGATGAATGTACTAGCATGAATAAGAAGCAGTCAGCACGACCTATAGAATAATTCAAAAGACAAAATAAATTAACCTCGATGGCATCGTCCTTATCTTTCAAGCTTAGATCTTTCTCATGACCTGACTTTCTCAAAGTAACAACCTCTTTTTGCAGAAGATCATACAAAACCGCAGGGACGCTATCCTCACAATCACTTGTTAAAAAGTCATTTTGCTTGTCATCAGGATTTCCTTTCCATTCATTTTGTGCATCGCCATCCTTTGCTCCATCAGCTGGTGGATTGAAATTGTAAGTAGGGCTGCTTCCATTTGAAAGAACTCTTCCGCGGTCCAATGACCTTGTACCTCCATCAAATGATTTTGATGTGCCTTTCGCATGTTTCAAGACCATACTAGATGACAGAGATCTCATTTGGGAAGTAGGAGTTTTCTTGGATAGAAAACCATTGGATGTCAATTTTGAGATATTATCTGCTCCACCCAACGATTGACGACGAGAAGGGCCATTGCTTATACTTCTTCCCTCTGGTGTACCGCGATTGTTACTATTAGAAGATCCTCTTAAACTCTCCTCCAACACTTTAAGCCGCAATTGATATTTTTCCTGAAGTATGAACCAAAAGGTTTTAGTCCTTTCCATGCTAAATTAGAGAAAAAAGGAGATAAAATTTAGTGTACAATACTTTTAGTTGTGCTTCAGACTTTGCAGTTCGCTCCGTTATTGCAAGCTTGTCACGAAGTTGCTGCATTTCCCCCTATAAGAAAAAGAGAAAATATATTTCAACACATGATCCTCACTAAATCTTTCATGGAAGAGATGCACCCTTATCCAAGTCAAAAAGGAAAAAAAAAAATTCAAAGCTTGCCTGTAAAAACCTCCGTTCTTCAAGCCACTGTTTTACTGGCATAACTTTATCATTTGCATCCTTCCATTCATTTGCCACCACCGTAGCCACTCTGTTTGCTGTAACTTTTGCACGGGCCAGCTCCCGGTCAAGAGTTTTTCTTTCCTCCTAATTCATAAAAATTAAACATTCAATAACTAATATGTGCTTTTCTATTGATAAAATATCAGATAAGACATATGTGAAGTAATAAGTAATACTGCATTCAGATATTGGTACATTACATTCATCTCCTGAACTTTTCGCTGATAATCCCGTACAGCATTCGCTGCAGCACCACCCGCAAGAACTGCCTCCTCTAACTCTCGAACAGTCTGTGTTAACTTTTCAACCTCAGCAACCTTTAGTCTATGCATCTTGTCCAAAATCTTGTTTTCCTCCTAAAACACTCACGCAATATATACAAATCAAAGTCACCATTAAAATTGGGGAAAAATAACAAATATCTAGATTTAACTAAAGTTGCATACAAAAAATAATTAAATTACCTGGCAAATTTCAATTTGCTTCATTAATTCTTGGTTCTTATTCTGGAGGTCATCCACCATAGAGGCTTTAGCTAAAGCAACCTGTACAGTTCTCTCAGCATCAAGTAAAGCTGCTTCCTTCGATTTTGTGAGACGATCCAATGCTTTATTGTCATCTTGAAGCTTACCAATCTACGATGTAACAACAAATAAATCACACATCTCTTGATGATGAACATAAACATCTTCATTATATGTAAAGGACACATAAACCACCTCTTGGCGGGCTAGCTTGAGTTCAGCCTCCAAAGGTGCAAGAATAGCTTCAATGGGAGGCATATCATCATCTTTTTGCGCTGCATGAACTCTTCTAAGAGTTGCTTCAGCAGCAAATTGAGCTGCCATGGACGCCTTCTTCTCATCATTGATTTTCTTTATTTCAAGATTCTGCACAATAAGTTCACAACCATTCATCATTACTGCAGCATATGATAGTCCAAAATTTTTTTCTAGAGGTCAAGAAAAACCTTGCTTTCAAGAAGAGATTCAGTTAATTTCAACTTCTCGTCCACTTTTGATAACTCTTCTGTGAGCTGCGGGGCAAATTTAAAAAGAAATGACTGTCAAGCAGAAATAATAAAGGCGGACAATAAAACATCACAACATATAAACTTTAGAAAAAATCAGAGACCCAATCCGTAAAGGTGAACGCAGTGGTTGTGAATGATTGGCCCAGAAGCCCTTAACATGAAACTACGAAAAGTTTTACAATGCATAAGACAAGCAATGAAGGAAGAATATTAAATTGGCCACATGAGCAAAATAAGAGACCACACAAACACAAAAGGCTACCGTAACAACTCATCCATAATTGACCAGGCTTTCAGACAATAATAATACTTCATATTTGATCATTTAGGGCAAAGGCTTCACAAACAATCCCAGAGATGAAGTCATATGATAATAATTGCAGCAATAATAACCAAAATCAGATTAATAAAAACAACTATAATATTGTTGATAACAATAATAACCACAATCAGATTGACAATAACGACAATATAATGTTGTTAATAACAATAATACTAAATGAACAGTGTCAACATAACATATAGCAAAATGCATCAGGTCAAGAAAGATATATCACTATTGTGAAAATTTTATGATGGAAATTTTAGACACTGCTACAGGGGATATTTAATGAGTATCTCAGAAATAAATTGGTATAAGTAAATCATTACGAAATCAGTTACGATAGTTTTATAGCAAAAAAGACCTTTCACAGTATGAGTCTACAATTTACATATATAAAACCTATTAGATTAAAAACACGTCCTCAGGAGAAAAACTATATTGATCACTCTTTTATTTTACTCTCTTAAAAAACTCGTTAACGTGTCAAACAATGTTTAGTGCAATTAAAGTACAATTAATGTAATAATTTATTATATTAATTGCACCATTCATTGTTTGGCACGTCAGCAAATTTTTTAAGATAGCAAAATAAAAGAGTAAACGTAGCTTATTCTTTTGAAACACAATTTGTTTTATCATGTGAAAATAGCATTATAGCCTATGAAGAAGAATGACAATACTAAATAAAATAAAAATTTTGGTGCTCCAAGTTCTTTCTTTTACATCTAAAGCTATTAAGATAAGGTCACGCAGCAATAAGGAAACGATATTCATTCCTTCTCGAACTGAAAACACAAGGATAGCTTCATTTACTGGTATCATGGGTGGGTCTAAATTGTTATGATCGAGAACTAGCAGATAATTCATATGAAACAATTAGATTTCACCGAGCCAATTTGGGGGCATTCAAGTGCAATTTAGAAAGGCATCTCGTCTCAACAAAATCAGAATTCAGAATAAGCTATTGTGTTTATAAGCAAACGCAGAAACACATAAACCCTCATAACAATATGCATTACTGTATTAGAAAAAAAAATTAAAAAGAACAGATATTAACCTCTTCGACTGCCTTTTCTCTTAGTCGCTCGGAAAATTTCAAGGCTTTGATCTCCGCCTGCACTTCTCCCAACTCTCGGTCCTTGTCTGCAACACAATAAGAGGAAAAATTAAACATTAAGCAGCCAAAAAAGAGTCATAAGCACAGACTGATGAATTAAGCAGCCAAAACCAGCACCAAATCTTGACAAAACCACCGGATCGAACCACATTCATACCTCGAACCTCATTCTCGAGCCTATTGAGCTCGACCTTGACCGGATCCGAACCGTGCAACAAGTTCAAGAACTCGTCGGCGTCCAAACTCGGCCTCACTGAAGCTCTCCTCCTAGAGGAGCTCTTACCGTCCTTGAATGATCCCGACACCGTCAACGGCGGCGGATTGGGAGTAGAGGCCGCAAGCATCTCCGTCCTACCGTAGGTCAGTTCTCCTCCGTCGCCGGAAATGTCCGCCATTCCTGATCTAACCGATTCACTCCCCCTCTCCTCTCCCTTCACATCCAAAGAAACGTCGCATTCAGGATCCAGAACCAGAAATGCTAGGTTTTTTCACATTAAGAAAACAGCTATCCATTCACAGATACTAAACAATCCAAACCAGATTTTCATCAACAAAGCAAACAAATACAAGGAGAGAGAATGGTTTTGAAAGTATAATCGTTGAGAAAGAAAGTAGCTGTTCGTTTAGCTCATCTGACAAACTCTGTTAAATCTGGTAGAGAGAGAGAGAGAGAGAGAGAGCGCGCGTCTGGCTATGAGACTGAGAGACTGAGTATATCCGAGAGTACGAGTCTGCTAGAGAGAGAAGTGAAGAGAGAGGGTTTAGTTTGCGGACGCTTCGCTGTCGCTGTAATTAGACAGAGACTAAAACAGTCCTCTTTAAATACTCCTCTTTCAACGGGGGCCAAGCGAAACGACAGCGTTTTACCTCTCTCGTACCTCGCGGCAGATTAATAATGGACTTTCCCGCTTGTTAACGCGACTCGTTGCTTTGAAATGTTAATTTTAATTAAATTTCTCAAATTTATGTCAAATAATAATAAATTTATATTATTATTATTTTACTCCCTTACAAAATTTAGCGAGTAAAACAATAATAAATAAAATTAATATAATAAATTAATTATATTAATTACATTAATTATTATTTGATAATATTTTTAAAAAATTAAATAATAGAATAAACGTAATATTATTATAATTGTGAAATTAATTTGGTGCATAGACAAATCTCATGAATTTTAATCAACGTGAGTGTGAATGGGTTCCAACAAGTTTACTCAATTTTAACCAAATTAAAGGCCATCCAATGTTTTGTTTTTGGGAAACAATAAACCCTAATTAATTTAATAGTTTCTTAATTGCCAAAGTCATAATGTTAATTATCAACCGACACTTTTGATATTTTTAATTTATATATATGAATTCTGTGTTTTATTTTGGAATTCTATTGATTTTTATGGACAAGTTATATATTATAATTTAAAAAAAAAAAAGATCATAGAGTAAGTGTAATGATTATTATATTTGTTTTTTCAACGTGTTATCGTACTATATGAATTAATTTATTTGCTCAACTACCCTAAAATGACCAAACTTTGTAAATGGAGCTTTATTTTTGCACCATCGAAAACCCAATATAAAATTAAAGTCATGGAATAAAATTATAAATTTTTCATAAGATTTTGGGGCAGCAACGAAGTGATTGGTGCCACAATCAACGATATTGACTTGGTAGTTTCATATTTTTCACGTAGATCTAGTGAAGTTTTCATTACCATTGTTAAACAAAACTCGTTTCATATCGAATTTTTTCTTCTTTGTTTGTGTTTTTTTTCATAAAAGTGTCATGTTGAGTTGTGGAGCCTATGCTAATTGAAGACCTTACGTAAAGAAAATTGCGAATCGACCTAAAGATGTAATTAGGGTTTTACGAAGTTGTAGAGAGCGTGAGAGGTACAGACAAGATTATAATTCGTTTTTCTTTAATCTTAGTGAAATCTGCTAGCGGCAAGTAGATGTAGCTCTTGCATTGAAAGTGAACCACTATAAATCTGTGCGTTCCTATTTTTTTCGCATTATTATTCGTTTCAAAGCAGGTAGAGTTATTGGGTTTAATCCTAGTAGGTCTAAACAAATCTCCAAGTTATTAAACTATGAAATGAACTCAGAGGGTTAATACATTTGATATGTTAAAGTAATATTTTTGAATAAAATAGTCTATGAAGTTATGCTCCGTGAGCAATATGACCAGCAACGTCAAAAAAGACAGTCTTCAAGTTTAGTCTTCAGGGGGTTCAAGTTTGGGCAACTCAAGCAGCTCAGAGAGTGTGGGGGCTGTAGATAACAATGGAGCCAAGTTGAAGTCATTGTTAAAAAATGACAGTTTTGTTGGGTCCCCTCCCCATGATGTTCTTTGTCATCTCCTCCATGTGAAGATACTAAGAAGCAAGAAACCAAATCTTGGATGAAGTTTTTTCACCCTCAAATTCTTAGAGGATATTGTTTAGGTCTCTGAACGTCGGACCCAGTTCACACGTGCACGTTTTTTTTCATGTCGGGGTCATATTGCTCACAAGACATAGTTCGAGGGAGTTTATTAGAAAAACAATTAACTTCAAATACCGGTTGTAGTAGTCCCAAAGTTCACGATCCATTTTAAACTTTACCCTTTTTAAGGCAACTTAATGTTTATAACTTCATTTATGATAGAATAGTAACATTAAAAATGACCATCTATCACACAATTTTAATTGATTTCATTAGATATAATAAAATTATCGATAAAACGATGTTCATTCGCTAACCTAAAAATTCCAAGTTCGCACCATTTTTTGATTTTTTTAGTGTTACCTTCAATGTATCGTCATTCAAAACTCGCAGCTTCTCGATCTAACGTTTATAGAAAAAGTTAAGAAAATTCTTATCATCGCAAATGCTTTTAATAGGTTAAGATTGTCGACTCTCAAAGATTTTTTTTTTACTGTTGATTTAGCTCTACGTTGTTATAATACGCTGATTCCTAGGTAAAGAAGTATTGTCATGGCTAAAAAGGAACTCGAGATATAACGGGTAATAACTCGATCTAAAACAAAAAGAATCACTCAATCTTATCTTTAATTAACACAAAATATATATAGAAAACTTCAATTAGAGTTAAAGTCAAATCCTACACACGTTGGGCTAAACCATGTATCGAACGGTGACAGTGACGTCTAGATAGTAAATAATCATATTGAATACAACTCTATTTCTTCATTTTCATTTAAGTGATGGAATGCTCGTACATCACCATATGCAGGTGCGGCGTCCGCCAGCCAATCCATATTGACATCAAAATTTGCTGCCTCGTTTAGATCAATCGATCTACTTTAATCAGAATCTATCGTTGTCGTTGCTAATATAGAGAAGTATCATTGCAGCAATAAAATATATTCACAAAATTATCCCACGATAATTGTGTCTCTACTGTAAAACGTGGAGAGTACTGATCAAGACAATTCCCAAGAAAGACTGTACTGGACAATCTCCTAGACAGAATTACTTTTTCAAGTAAGTTACAATGAAATACTGGAGGAGTGAAAAACGATCCCACTAAAAATCCAGTCTCCTAGACATAACGTACTTATACAGTACAATTACACTACTAAATAACCGTTACGAGAAAACAATAGCTGATACGATGTGAAAATATCATGAATATTATAGAAAATAAAATACACTAAAAGAAATTAAGACAAGATATAATAATAAAATAAAATATCTTAAAAGATTTTTTTTAACGGTATTATGAAATAAATATACATAGATCTATAAGAGATAGTATAAAACTTTAAATTATAATTAAAAAAATCATATATTGCCGATCAACCAAGAGAAATATCGTCAGAACAAAAAAATAATCGAGAGAAAGTGTGATTGAAACTGAAGGGGAAACCTCCTTTAATAGGACGAGACTCGTCGACCGATTTCACTACGGAACAACGCCCTTGACCAATTATTTGCGCCAGTGACCAATAATTGGTCATGGGAGAAACGCCCGTGATGACAGCCTGGACCGGTCGATCGGTCTGTCCACACCGGTCGACCGAAAATGGTTGTTATGTCTATTTTTGATACTTCGGTGGTTTCAGCTATGAATAGTAATCTTTGGTGGTTTTTTTAAAATAAACCGATACTTTGATGGTTTAAATGAAAAAAACCATTGAAGTTGTCCGTTCAAAAAAAAAAAATTTTACATTAAGATTTATTTTGATATTTATTCTTATCTTTATTATGACTATTAAATTTAATAAATATATTCATGTATATGTAATTTGATGCTGTGAAATCAATTAAGTAAAACAATTAACTAAATATATTCATGGTTCATGTATATATAATTTACTAACACTTAACTAAATATATATTATTATAACAAACAAATGATAAAAAAAAAAAAGAATGTTAGAGAGAGAAAAACACAATAATAGGGGCAGATCAAATAAGATAAAAAGAGGAAACCAAACTGAGGATTATATTTGGTTTGGTTTGTTTTTGACCTTCGAAAAAAACCAATTAAACCAAGTAAAACCGATATTTTTTTATTTGGTTCTCGATTTCATTTTTCAAAATTTGATCATTAGCAAACCGACATAACTTTGGTTTAAAAAAAATGACAAACACCAAATAAAAAATAGAATCAGACCTGCCAAAACTTGCTAAAACGATCACATACCACACAACCAAAGACCAAGCAAGCTGACCCCAATTGAAAATCTCAAGATCGATGACAAAAATTAAATTGAACCGACCAAATTGAAAATTTCAATTTTATTTTTGGTTTGGTTTTATTTCTTTTAGGAACTGAACCAAACTGAATCAAATCGGTCCCACCGTTCCAGAATCAAAGGGAGATTTGTTATCATTGATGGCTAAAACCCATTGATAGAACTTGCATTGAATTTTACAGTGGAAACTAAATAAACGTAGGCTTCAGGGAAAGAACGCGTTGGACCAAAGATAGAGAGAGTTAAGACTAGGATCTGCAAGAGGCAGAATCATGTCGTCCCCACCAAAGCCAATATCCATGAACCATGGCTCCTCCTTCTCCCATCCGCTCCCCCCGAAACCATCTTCTGCTACCGCTCCGCCACCTCCGCCCACAGCTGGATTGACAGGGTGGGCGACGTTCGTACGACTGGCGGCCTCTTTCTGGAGTGACTCGATCCTCTTGTTTACATCCTTGAGTGTGCTATCAACCAACCATCCCGTCTCGTTCAGCTTCACCATGCCCATGCTGTTCAGGTCCTTTGTCCCGGTTAGGCAGTCGAACATCAATTGGCGAATCTCCTTCTCTCGGTTCTCCTTCCTTTGCTTCTTCGACATCTCTTGTGCTTTGGCGATCCGTTGGCGAAGAAAGCTCTCCTGGTTCACCATCTTCTTGCTCTGCTCCATCTCTGGCATTTTCTTGAACTGAGCCACCACGCGCTGGACTCCCCCGGCAGAAGGCCAAACCTCAGGCTGAGAGTCGTAGGGGCTGTAAATGATCGCGCAAGCATCGATCCCGCAAAGGGTCGTGAGTTCGCTCACCTTCTTCATCAGTCCCTTCTTCCTTTTCTTAAACGTTGCTTTTCTTGCTGAATCATTTGATATGTACGAAAGCTTCACCTTCTTTCTGGTCATTCTGATGGCAAAAACTCATCACCCAGCTCTTTGCAGTGAGCTATCTTGGTGATATTATTTATACGCAAAGGAGTAGCTCAGGGCTCTAAAAACAACAATGACATCCATCGCTGGATTAAATGAGATTTTAATTGTAGTATCTTCTCCGAAAAGAAACTACCGATTTTGTCATGATGAAGCCAATCAGTGACAGTAAGATATGTATCAGAGTTTTATGTTTTCGATAGCATGAATCTTAGAAAAATAATTAGATGTTTTAATCGTCATTAATGCAGTGATTAAATCTATAATATCAACGTGAAATCTACCTATCCTTGCCATGCTCCCAAATTGATTGTGTTAGATTTGGAGAAAGGCGGTCCATCCAAGCTTCCTTATTTGAATTATATATTACTTGGCTTCTTTATATAACCAAGAACGGTTAAGCCCTGCTTAACGTTGTAAATATTGTCATGTAAATATTGTCATATATGTTATATGATTTTGGGTCTTATCAGTCTCAAAAGTTAGTTCAAGAGATAAGGATTTCTCTCCTACTTATAAATTGATCATCAACTCTTTTCACAATCAATATGGGATAACCCAACAATCTGTTCCTCACACATCGGGCCTTGGGTCGGAGAGCTGACAACCCAGTTTCTCCCGGCATGTTGAGATTTTGTTGTAAAATTGGGCTCTGATACCATTGTTAGGTGATCTTTGGTCTTTTCAAACCCAAAAGTTAACTCAATAGATGAAAATTTCCCTCACACTTATAAATTGATTATCAACCCCTTCCACAACCAATGTAGAATAACCTAACAATATCGACTTGCTTATCATATCAAATCTGAAATATTTAATAATCTTAGGAGTGTAAAGCTTGAATGACATGATAATTTTCATGAGTAGATCATAAAGGTTGTTCCTCTCTCGCTCTCTCTCTCTCTCTCTCTCTCTCAAGCATTTGGGGCGAGATCAAACGAGATCAAATCAGATAAAAAGAGTAAACCAAACTGAGGATTATATTTGGTTTGCTTTGTTTTTTACCTTCGAAAAAAACCAACCGAACCAATTAAAACCGATATTTTTTATTTGGTTCTCGATTTCATTTTTCAAAATTTGATCATTACCAAACCGACATAACTTTTTTGTATATTCTTTTGGTTTGAATAAAGGGTAAATTTCAAAAACAACCCTGAAGTATGGGTAATTCTCGAAAAAATCCTCGAACTAAAAGTCGTCATGGGGTTGTACCCAAGTGCAGTATGTAGATCTACGCACTTCATTTGGGTACAACCCCATGACAGCTTTTTTCGGACCCAAAATCTATCGTTTAAGGCCTCAAATTGACGTCTGAAGAAGAAATGATGATTTAATTTTTTAAAAAATACCAAATCATATTCAATTTATTTGACATTTTTACCACATGTTCATTACATCATGGAAAGATAATAAAAAAATTTCGTCATTTTATAACACTTGTGTGATATATTGTAATTTTAATGACATTATTTTATAAAAAAATTATATTAAATCATAAAATTTTTAAAAAAATCACGAAACTTTTTACGTTATCTTCCTATGATGTGATGAATATGTGTTAAAAATTTTAAGTGAATTGAATTTGATTTGGTATTTTTTAAAATTATTTGAAAATAGTGAAGAATAATTTGGGAGTGCAGGGGGCCGAATTACAGCATGCGGCCCCCCGCATGTTGTATGTGCCCCCTGAATTTCTTTGTAATTGGGCATGTGGTGTAATATCCGGCTTAATCGGATTTTGGGATTTAATATATTATATTAATATAGTATATATATGTGGCATTTTGGTAAATATGTCAAATTAAGTCAGTTTCGCAAACGGAAAGCGTTAATACGATCCTAACGATTAATTGGAATTTTAAGGAATTTTGGAGAATTTTCGGAATAATGACGCTATATTCCGAGTAATTACGTTCTCGGAAAACGAATGACGTTTTAGTAAAAATAGTAAACGGGTCCGATTGCGAACGAACAGTTTTAATAGAACCCAGATAATAAGTTGAAATTATTGGCGAAATACGAAAATTCGAATGGTCGAAAACACGAGAGGGCAAAATTAATGTTTTGTTAAGAAATAGTTTTTTTATTATATTATTATTATTATTATATTATTATTATTATATTATTATTATTATATTATTATTATTATTATTATTATATTATTATTATTATATTATTATTATTATTATATTATTATTATTATTATATTATTATTATTATATTATTATTATTATTATATTATTATTATTATATTATTATTATTATTATTATATTATTATTATTATTATATTATTATTATTATTATTATATTATTATTATTATTATATTATTATTATTATATTATTATTATTATATTATTATTATTATTATATTATTATTATTATATTATTATTATTATTATTATATTATTATTATTATATTATTATTATTATTATTATTATTATTATATTATTATTATTATTATATTATTATTATTATTATATTATTATTATTATATTATTATTATTATATTATTATTATTATATTATTATTATTATTATATTATTATTATTATTATATTATTATTATTATATTATTATTATTATTATATTATTATTATTATTATATTATTATTATTATTATTATATTATTATTATTATTATATTATTATTATTATTATATTATTATTATTAATAATAATCAAAACAAAAAAAAAAAAATTTTTTTTTTTTGTTAAAAATTTTTAAAAATAACTATATGATGAATGAATGAATGTATGAACTGAAAAATGAGACGACTATATGATGAATGAATGAATGTATGAACTGAAAAATGAGACGACTATATGATGAATGAATGAATGTATGAACTGAAAAATGAGACGACTATATGATGAATGAATGAATGTATGAACTGAAAAATGAGACGACTATATGATGAATGAATGAATGTATGAACTGAAAAATGAGACGACTATATGATGAATGAATGAATGTATGAACTGAAAAATGAGACGACTATATGATGAATGAATGAATGTATGAACTGAAAAATGAGACGACTATATGATGAATGAATGAATGTATGAACTGAAAAATGAGACGACTATATGATGAATGAATGAATGTATGAACTGAAAAATGAGACGACTATATGATGAATGAATGAATGTATGAACTGAAAAATGAGACGACTATATGATGAATGAATGAATGTATGAACTGAAAAATGAGACGACTATATGATGAATGAATGAATGTATGAACTGAAAAATGAGACGACTATATGATGAATGAATGAATGTATGAACTGAAAAATGAGACGACTATATGATGAATGAATGAATGTATGAACTGAAAAATGAGACGACTATATGATGAATGAATGAATGTATGAACTGAAAAATGAGACGACTATATGATGAATGAATGAATGTATGAACTGAAAAATGAGACGACTATATGATGAATGAATGAATGTATGAACTGAAAAATGAGACGACTATATGATGAATGAATGAATGTATGAACTGAAAAATGAGACGACTATATGATGAATGAATGAATGTATGAACTGAAAAATGAGACGACTATATGATGAATGAATGAATGTATGAACTGAAAAATGAGACGACTATATGATGAATGAATGAATGTATGAACTGAAAAATGAGACGACTATATGATGAATGAATGAATGTATGAACTGAAAAATGAGACGACTATATGATGAATGAATGAATGTATGAACTGAAAAATGAGACGACTATATGATGAATGAATGAATGTATGAACTGAAAAATGAGACGACTATATGATGAATGAATGAATGTATGAACTGAAAAATGAGACGACTATATGATGAATGAATGAATGTATGAACTGAAAAATGAGACGACTATATGATGAATGAATGAATGTATGAACTGAAAAATGAGACGACTATATGATGAATGAATGAATGTATGAACTGAAAAATGAGACGACTATATGATGAATGAATGAATGTATGAACTGAAAAATGAGACGACTATATGATGAATGAATGAATGTATGAACTGAAAAATGAGACGACTATATGATGAATGAATGAATGTATGAACTGAAAAATTGACCCTAGTTCGATCGTTTGTTTTAGACTCCTTTGGCAGGGTTAAAATAGGTTATTAGAGGAGCGCGTGGCCGCTGGAATCGTTCGATTCCGATAACCGACGCGAAAGTTACGCGCGTTCGAAGTTCGGGCGGTTTTTACGAACCCAAATTAGGGTCCGAAATTAATAGGTTGACGTGATTAATGATAGAAAGGACGTATTGAACGTTATTGGACGAAGTTCGAGTGATTTGTGAGAAATGTTAAAATTGGAGAATTTAGGATTTTAGGGAAAGGCTCGTAACTTGGAATTTTGTGGTGACGAGCGTAGATTTGTTCAATGAAATAGTTTAATGAATCGAATTAGAGCTTTAGGAAGTTTCTTTAGTTAAGATTTCGTTAATTTGGACGTTATCGGTTAAAACGCATTTTAACGATAATTGTTGTGAATTGCTTAGGTGAACGACGCTCGTGGACGGAGATTGAAGTGCAATGGACGCGAGGTAAGTTCTCGTGACTTGCTGTGGCCGATAGGCCTACACCATATGTCGTGTTTCGTTGTCGAGGATATTTGGAGTTATGTATGTTTATTCGCTTTGGTTGGGTAGTTTAGGATTAGGCCTTTTATAGGTTATGCTTGTATTGTTTGATGGTATGCACTTTGTATGTTTATGTTATGCTTTTACTGTCATGCATCACTGTTTTATAAAAGTCATGAAAAATGAATTTAAGCATGAGTTCACGAAAAGAAACGAATGAAAGTAAAGTGAAAGAAATGAACGAAAGTAAAGGAAATGTGATGACATGAATTGAGACGACTAATATGAGATGACTATGACGACTAATACGAGATGACTATGACGACTAATACGAGATGACTATGACGACTTAAATGAGACGACTAATATGAGATGACTATGATGACTTACATGAGACGACTTACATGAGATGACTATATGATAAATGAACGCATGATATGATAAATGAAATGAACGCATGATATGATAAATGAAGGAATGTATGAACTGAAAAATGAGACGACTATATGATGAATGAATGAATGTATGAACTGAAAAATGAGACGACTATATGATGAATGAATGAATGTATGAACTGAAAAATGTGACGACTATCTAATAAATGAAATGAATGTACGATATGATAAATGAATCGAATGCACAGAAATTAATGAAAATTGCATATACATGTTCATGCATTATCATTTACGTAGAATTTACTGAGATTTATTCTCATAGGCGTCCTTATGGTGTAGGTGAACCCGAAACAGGTGAGGAAGACATTCCTCTGTTAGATGATCACGCTGGTTGAAGAAGGATACCCGTGGGAGTGCGCTGGCGCAGTCGATGCTTACCTGACCCGTGGGGAAGTATGTATAGATGTTTTGAGGGTTTTGGGATGTTTTGAGCTAATAGTAAACTGTATAGAAATTTATAGGATGTTTGGAATCTGGTTAGTGGATAGATTTACATTTAAATGATGGTTGTATAGAAATTATAGGATGTTTGGAATCTGGTTAGTGGATAGGTTTACATTTGATATTTTAATGTTCTGAACGTTTTGGAAACCTGTTGTTATAAACTATTTTGGTGATTTTGAAACAGGAGGATATGTTAAACTTTTAAACGGAACCACGCAGTTTATTTTCGTGAAAACGTGTTTTATTTACCTATGTCTCAAGTCGTTTCGAGTGAAAGTATAGGGCGGTTTTGTGTCAAGTTGTATTGTGAAGTCGTACGTATGTTCAAGGATAATTGAAGATGAAATTGGAGATGAGTTGAAGTGTGGGTTCGTGGTATATATAGAATTATTAAATGTTTTAAGTTTTATTAAATTGTTAAACGTTTTGTTTTAAATGTTTTAAAGGTCCGATTTCGATTACGTTTTAAATTCTGAATTAGTTTCCACTTAAAGAATAAAGTTAAAGGTTTAAATGAAAAAATTTATTACGAAAATACGGGCACGGAATTAGGGGTGTGACATGTGGGGGGGGATGTGGCCCCCCGCGAAGGTCTTTTTTGACAGTTTTTCAAACTTTGAGGTTTTGACTGCGACGACTTTTAGTTCGAGGGTTTTTTCGAGAATTACCCATACTTCAGGGTTGTTTTTGAAATTTACCCTTGAATAAATCACAAAAACCAAATAAAAAAAAGAATCAGGCCTGCCAAAACTTGCTAAAACGATCACAAATCACTCAATCAAAGACCAAGCAAGCAATTGAAAATCTCAAAATCGAAGACAAAAATTAAATTGAACCGAGCAAAATTGAAATTTTCAATTTGATTTTTGGTTTGGTTTTATTTCTATTAGTGGTGGAACTGAACTGAATCAAATCGGTCCCAATCAAAGGGAGATTTTATAATTATAAAAGTTGAAATTTATGTAATTATTTAAAATTTGAAAAGATAAAAAGAGAAAAAAATTATTTTATTTTATAACTGAATAACGTATCATAAAAAAAAAAGTAAAATTGGAGAGATTATATGTTTTTATCTTTATTATGAATATTAAATTAATAAATATTGTATCAATTAAGTAACGCGATTTTCTAAAGAGAGAGAGAATGTTAGAGAGAGAAATACACAAAATAGGGGTGGGATTAGATCAGTGAAACAAAGAAAACCAAATTGAGGGTTCATATCTGGTTCGGGTCGTTTCCAAATTTTGCAAATAACCAATTGAACCAACAAAAATAAAATCTCTATCTCATTCTCCTTCATGACAAATTAGTTTGCTATATAAAGTGACCGACGAAGATTCAAGAGGTAAAAAAAAAGCTGTTTTACTCTCGAGTATACTTTGTGTTGAGAAATAAGTTGTTCGGGGAATCGGAGATACAGAAATTGAAAGAAAGATGAACAACTTCTACGAGAAGGTTGAAGCAGGAGAATTCCCGGCCGGAATGAAAGTTATGGTAGTCGACAATGACCAAAAGTCGATGACTTTGGAGGAGAATGTGCTTACACAGTTGGCGTACGATGGTCAGTTTGATTTCTTTTGCATGAATTATATGATATGATATTTGTTTCTCCTTTCTTTTTCAAATCTCAAGGTTCAAATCAAATTGTAAACCATGAAATTCCCAGCAAAATCACTGTTATTTCGTCCATTCTTCGTTTCAAACTCTCTCTCTCTCTCTCTCTAAGGCAAAAAAAAAAAAAAAACCAGATCGGCGAGGGGGGGATTCTTGGCCGGTGACCTGCGGGTTCTACCGTGAGGCTGTTTTTTGGCTCTGTGAACATTCTTTAACATTCTTTTTGTTCTTGACATGCTTGCTCAACATGCATCGTCAGCCAGATCGTCGTTTTCCATCTTCCTTAATATTCTTCACTTTTTTCTGCAATTACCCTCTACAAAAATCACGACTTTGGATAAAGAAACCCACCTTTCTCTCTCTAGCTCTTCTTTTCAGTGTCGTGAAACCCTAACTTGAACTCCCCGCTCCCTGCAACTTTCTGCGTAGTCTCGAACAAATGGGGAAAAAAAAAACAGCAAACTTGCTTGAACAAGAAACAGATACCCGCTTGAAAATATTCCTGTCTTTATTCTCTCTTTCTAGTTTCTTGCGAATTAAACATGGATTTTTTTTTTTTTTTTTTGAGAATTTCTTATTTATTTATTTTATTTTAAATCTTGGGTATTTCTTGTAATATGTCTTCATGTTTTTGACTATTTTTGTTGCAGTCACCACTTGCTCACTGGCGAAAGATGCTCTGAAGCTTCTGCGAGAGAAGAAAGGGAGTTTCGATCTGATTTTTGTTGATGTCAATATCCCAGATATGGATTGCTGCACTCTGCTTCAACATATCGAGGAGATGAATATCCCTAGTATCAGTGAGTTTATTAATTCAAACTATATTTAATAAACTAGTAGTTCAAGCTTTTGAGATATAATCTGCCCTCGTGCAGTGATGTTGGGCGACGATAAAGAGAAGATATGCTCAATCATGCGAGGCATTACACATGGAGCCTGTGATGTTCTAATCAAACCCATGGACAAAGAGCGTGTCAAGAATATATGGCACCATGTTGCGAGGAAGAAATACACTGAAACAATGGAACTTGAGGCAAGCGGATTGAAGAACAAGGAAGATGGGTCCCCTTCTAATGGAGCAACAGAAGAAATAGCGAAGAACAGCAGCTCAGAAGATGAATCCACAAACGGTGCCATTACTGTTAGGTTCGGCTCAACCACCACTGTTGGGTCCAGCTCAACCACCTAGTTGTCCGGTCGTATTAATTTTCATCCGAGATGTTTTATTTTCGTCTAGTTGGTGTTGGATGTAAAGATACACGGCAATTGAATTTACTTTCTTCTTCACTGCATTCTGTTTCGTGTTCTTCAACTGGTATCAGAGCACCTTGAAGACCAGAGAGTGAGTTCCCAAGAGAGTAACTCTTTGTCACTGTCTTCTTCAACAGGGAAGAAAACGTTTCTTTCACGCTGCCAGGGAAGAAGAAAGGGAGTCGCCGTGGAAGAGGACTCCGTCTATCTCCTGCCGCCACCGAGAAGAAGACAATTGTGCCTCCCAAGCTGCCGCTGCGACGCCATCGCTGAGCTGAACCTCGACGCCCATTTCTTGTTGTCACCATCGTCCACGAAGAACAGAATCCGATCTGTTCATAGTCGCCACCGTCGCACAGAAGACTTTCGTTCGCCGTCCGCCACTCGCACGCTGCTGAAACAATCTTCAGCACTGCTGTTTCGTGCACAGAAACAGCAATTCGTCACTGTTTGAGTAACGATCAGACTTCGAACAGCAAAGAGAAACTCGATCCTCTCCCATGGCCGGCCCGTCGCCTAGCTCGCTTAGCAGCCGCTGTCCCCGACCAACGAACCAGTCAATCGCCGTGGACCGTCCGCCCCGTAACTCTGTCCAGAGTACTCTGTTGACGGCCAAAGACACAGAGAGAGTTATTGTTTGTTAACCTTCTGTTTCTGGAAGTCATAAGATAGTAATTGCAGCAATAATAACCAAAATCAGATTAATAAAAACAACTATAATATTTTTGATAACAATAATAACGACAATCAGATTGACAATAACGACAATATAATGTTGTTAATAACAATAATACTAAATGAACAGTGACAACATAACATATAGCAAAATGCATCAGGTCAAGAAAGAAATAACAATAATACTAAATGAACAGTGACAACATAACATATAGCAAAATGCATCAGGTCAAGAAAGAAATATCAGTATTGGGAAAATTTTATGATGGAAATTGTAGATACTGCTACAGGGGATATTTAATGAGCATCTCAGAAATAAATTGGTATAACCAAATCATTACGAAATTAGTTACGATAGTTTTATAGCAAAAAAGACCTTTCAGCGTATGAGTCTACAATTTACATATATATAACCTATTAGATTAAAAACACGACCTTGGAAAAAAAAAATATATTGATCACTCTTTTATTTTACTCTCTTAAAAAACCTGTCAAACAATGTTTATTGCAATTAATGTAATAATTTATTACATTAATTGAACTATTCACGTCGGCAAATTTTTGAAGAGAGTAGAATAAGAAAGTAAACGTAGCATTACTTTTTTGGAACACAATTTGTTTTATCACGTGAAAATAGCATTATAGCCTACGAAAAAGAATGACGATACTCAAGAAAATAAAAATTTTGGCTCTTCCTTTTCCATCTAAAGCTATTAAGATAAGGTCACGAAGCAGTAAGGAAACAATATTCATTCCTTCTCGAACTGAAAACACAAGGATAGCTTCCTTTACTGGTATCATGAGTGGGTCTAAATTGTTATGATTCCAGATCTAGCAGATAATTCATATGAAACTATTAGATTTCACCGAGCCAATTTGGGGTCATTCAAGGGCAATTTTTAGAAAGGCATCTCGTCTCAACAAAATCAGAATTCAGAATAAGCTATTGTGTTTATAAGCAAACGCAGAAACACATAAACCCTCATAACAATATGCATTACTGTATTAGAAAAAAAAATTAAAAAGGACAGATGTTAACCTCTTCGACTGCCTTTTCTCTAAGTCGCTCGGAAAATTTCAAGGCTTTGATCTCCGCCTGCACTTCTCCCAACTCTCGGTCCTTGTCTGCAACACAACAAGAGGAAAAATTAAACATTAAGCAGCCAAAAAAGAGTCATAAGCACCGACTGATGAATTTATCAGCCAAAACCAGCACCAAATCTTGACAAAACCACCGGATCGAACCACATTCATACCTCGAACCTCATTCTCGAGCCTATTGAGCTCGACCTTGACCGGATCCGAGTCGTGCAATAAGTTCTCGTCGGCGTCCAAACTCGGCCTCACTGAAGCTCTCCTCCTAGAGGAGCTCTTACCGTCCTTGAATGATCCCGACACGGTCAACGGCGGCGGATTGGGAGTAGAGGCCGCAAGCATCTCCGTCCTACCGTAGGTCAGTTCTCCTCCGTCGCCGGAAATGTCCGCCATTCCTGATCTAACCGATTCACTCCCACCTCTCCTCTCCCTTCACATCCAAGGAAACGTCGCATTCAGGATCCAGAACCAGAAATGCTAGGTTTTTTCACATTAAAAAAACAGCTTATCCATTCACAGATACTATACAATCCAGACCAGATTTTCATCAACACAGCAAACAAATACAAGGAGAGAGAATGGTTTTGAAAGTATAATCGTTGAGAAAGAAAGTAGCTGTTCGTTTTGCTTAAATCTGGTAGAGAGAGATAGAGAGCGCGTCTGGCTAAACCTAAATACAAATCCTAAATACATTGGGCTAAACCACGTATCGAACGGTGACAGTGACTTCTAGATAGTAAATAATAAAGACCCAAAGAATAAATAATGTGCAATAAATGACTCCAAAATAGGCCCAAATCTCATCCAGTTATAATAAAGTGCAATTTAGCCCCTCCAACTAGGTGAAATGGGCAAATTACACCATAAACTCGAATAATGGGCAATTTGGCCCCTACAACTTGGATAATATGCAATTTAGCCCCTACCGTCATTTTTTCCGTTAAAAAATCACGTTTTTGTCACGTGATCACATTTTCTTCCAGACATGCCCCTGCATGGAATCAGAACCGGACCGGACCGGTTCGGACCGTACGATTAATTTCTGAAAAACCCAAAGGGAAATCTGTCTTTCTCCTCTTCGAAAGACAGATTTCCCTCTCATTTCGCCAGACCCCTCCATCGCTCGCTCACTCGCTCTCTCGCTCTCTCGTTCTCTCTCCCGAGACCCCCTCGCTCGCCTTCGCCGCGCTCTCTCTCTCTCTCGCTCGCTCCTCTCAACTCTCTCTCGCCAGTCGCTAGGCTAACGGAACAAAAAAGTTGTCACGCTTACTGACGACGGTAAGGTAAAAACTTCTCACGCTAACTGTAATGGTCGAAGTTCTTTGTTTTTTTGGAGTATGAAATCTGAACCAATAGTTATTATTAAATAGTTAGGGTTTCTGAACTTCGTTGTTATTCTGAACGAATTTTCTGGTTAGTTTAGATGGATCCTAGGTTGGATGCAACTGAACTATGTTAGACTTGGTTAGTTAGATGCTTCATACTTCAATTATAAATTTTGATCTTATGGTTCACGAGAACACATTCTGTAAACCTTATAATCGTAATAATGAACATGAATCAAATTAAAGATTTTGACCTGTATCATGTTAAAAAAGCAGAGAAAAAGAGATTACATGTGTTTAGATGGAAGACTATTTGTTTAAAAGTGTAAATGTGTATGAAGTTGTTTAGAATTTAAATACCAAAACTGGCTTAATCGAATTAAATTCATGTAACCTTGCAGGGAAGAAGATGAACACATTTTCAATTGACTTTCACTATGGAGGGAAGTTCGTCAAGACGAACAAGTTACAGTACGTGGGTGGGGATGTTGCACTAGTGACAAATATTGATGTGGATAAGATTTCATTTTTTGAGGTTGTCGACATGGTGGTAGATGTCGGAGCTGGAGTATGGAAGACTCTGTGTTACGTGGAGCCTCCATTAGGAATGGAAAACGGATTGCGAGCAGTGAAGTCCGATAATGACGTACTTCAAATGGTTGGGGCATTGGATCACAAACGTCACATTCATATGTATGTAGACCATGAAGGCATCTACCAAGAAGAGGCTATAAATTATGAGTTCTAATGCATCTGAGTTTGATGGTGGTCCTCAAGTTGGTGAAGGGGGTGATCCAACTCATGTAGATGATGCAGCTGGCGGTGCCGCGGGAGATCAAACTCATGTAGATGTTGCCGCTGTGGGTGAAGCATGAGATCCAATTCATATTCCGATTCCATCAGTTTCAGCCTCCTTACCTGATGACATTATTTCTATTGCTGAATCGGAGGATACGATGCATGAAGCGAACACTGCAGAATCGGTCAACAACTCTTTAGAAATATGTTTGAAAGACATTCAGCTCATTGGCTGAAATTAGAAAAAAAATCTCTGATTATTCTTTGGTTAACGGATATGACATCCGATTTATCAAACATGAGAGAGCAAGAATAGAAGCGGTTTGTCAGAAAGGTTGTCCTTGGAGACTCTACGCATCAAAGGTGACAAATGAAGAGTCTTTCCAAGTGAAGAGGTTGAATGACGTTCATGACTGTGCTCGCACAATAGAGAGTCGACATGCAACAGCTAAGTGGGTGGCAGAACGTTATTTGCATCGATTTAGAAGCCAACCTCGGTGGGAAATATCATCGATCATTGACACAGTTAGACGAGACTTTAATGTCACCATCAGCCCTAGCCTAGCAATCAGGGCAAGGAGGAGGACTGTAAATATGGATTCAACTGTGAAATATAAACAGCTGGGGTCTTATGCGGAGGAAGTTCTGAGATCCAATCCTGGTAGCACATTCGTTATTAATGTTGACAGGGTTGATGGTCAAACAGAGCCCATGTTCAAGCGACTTTACATGTGTTTAGATGCATGTAAGAGAGGCCTGTTAGCCGGATGTCGACCGGTAATAAGTTTGGACGGGTGTCACTTGAAGGGGGCATGTCCTGGTCAACTTCTAACTGCTATCGGGGTAGATGCAAATGACAGAATATATCCTGTTGCAGTGGCTGTTGTCGATGTTGAGTCGAAGAAGTCTTGGAAATGGTTTCTCAGGTTGTTGTTGACGGATATTGGATCAGCTCGTGGTGAAGGCTGGACATTCATCTCCGATCAACAAAAAGTAAGTATATGTGATCATTGTCAACATTTATATGCTTTCACCTACTAACATATGACATATATTTAATGCAGGGTTTGGAAGTAGTACTGCGAAAACATGTACCAGATGCAGAGGTTCGATTTTGCGTACGTCATATGTACGCAAACTTCAAGAAGAAGTTTCGCGGAAAACTCTACAAAGACATTATGTGGAATGCTTCGACTGCGACAACACGTGAAATGTTTGTGAAAGAAATGACGAGGCTACGGGGCTTCGATGAAGCAGCATATAGATACCTTGCGGAGTATGATGCGAAGCACTGGTGCAGACATGCTTCAGTCACAGATCGAAGTGTGAGCTGACGTTGAACAACCTGAGCGAGTCATTCAATGCTTTCATCTTACCAACACTTGATAAGCCGATTGTGAGCATGATAGAAATGATCAGGACGACAATAATGGCAAGAATTTGTAAGAGGCATGAACAAATGAAGCAACAAAACAGACTACTATGTCCTCAGATACGAAAGAAATTGGCCAAGATACGAGATGGAGCTAAAAATTGGTGTGCAACCAGAGGTGGAGGTGAAAGATTTCAAGTTAGTGATGCCCATCAACAATTTGTCGTTGACTTAGCCAACGCTACTTGCAGTTGTAACCGGTGGCAGCTCGCAGGAATACCATGTGTTCATGCTGTACCATGCATATCATTCATGAGAAGGGACATTGAATCGTACGTTGATCGTTGCTACCTTCGGCAAACATATTTGACGATATATTCTCAGTTCATACATCCAATGAATGGCGTAGACATGTGGCCCCCTTCAGCTATGGGTGAAATTCAGCCACCGATTGTGAAGAGACCACCTGGGAGGCCGAAAAAGAAGAGAACGAGGGATGTTGACGAACCTCAAGGTCAGAGTACATTGGGCAAGATGCGTAAGGTTATCAAGTGTAGTAAATGTCGGGGTCTGAACCATAATGCTATAACATGCAAAGGAGTGACTCTTGATGCTACCATGGAAGCCAGTGCATCAACATCACGAGGAAGATCAACTTTGTTCGGGTTTTCTGCAGCTTGCATCGGAACCCAAGTTAGTATTGTGTTTTCTCTTTTCCAATTTGTTACATCATACTTAATTATTGTTAACAATCAATTGTTTACATCATGCAGGAGTTTTCAGTGCAACCAGGCATTCACAGACACTGACCTTGTAATGCTGATATGAACTTGATTAGCCTTTGTGAATCTGTACTTATTATGGACAAATGTATGGAAGTATTTTATGGATTTATGGATAAGGGTAAAATGTATGGAAATGGATATTATGGACAAATGTATGGAAATGGATATTATGGACAAATGTATGGAAATCTTTTGTGGGAATGAATGAAGATTTATATTGATAGAAGTCTATTTTAAGCGTCGACACTTCATAATCAGCGTCAATTCCTGTCTCCATTTCTTCACAATTGTTGTCGACACTTTAATTCAAGTGTCGACACTTTATATGCCTAGTGTCGACAATTTCTATAACTTGTCAACACTTTATAAGCGTAAATTCCTTTGTCTCCATTTCTTCACAATTTTTGTCGACACTTTAATTTAAGTGTCGACACTTTATATCCCTACTGTCGACAATTTCTATAACTTGTCGACACTTTATAAGCGTAAATTCCTCTGTCTCCATTTCTTCACAATTTTTGTCGACACTTTAATTTAATTGTCGACACTTTATATGCCTAGTGTCGACAATTGCTATAACTTGTCGACACTTTATAAGCGTAAATTCCTCTGTCTCCATTTCTTCACAATTGTTGTCGACACTTTAATTTAAGTGTCGACACTTTATATGCCTAGTGTCGACAATTTCTATAACTTGTCGACACTTTATAAGCGTAAATTCCTCTGTCTCTATTTCTTCACAATTTTTGTCGACACTTTAATTTAATTGTCGACACTTTATATGCCTAGTGTCGACAATTGCTATAACTTGTCGACACTTTATAAGCGTAAATTCCTCTGTCTCCATTTTTTCACAATTGTTGTCGACACTTTAATTTAAGTGTCGACACTTTATATGCCTAGTGTCGACAATATCTATAACTTGTCGACACTTTATAAGCGTCAATTCCTGTCTCCATTTCTTCACAACTTTGCACTAAGGATTCTTCTTTGTATTCAACTATTAAACAGTTGATACATCTCATTTATTTACTCAATTTTTTCCAAAACAATAAGACATAAGCCAATATCAACTGAAAAATTATAAGTCGTACCATAATGCATTCAACACAAGAGTCGTACCATAATGCATTCAACACAAAGAAGATAGTATTTCCTATTTCCAATATCAACTGAAAAATTATATAACAATATCCAACACCAAACTCATATACAAAAAATTAAGATACTAGCAAACTAAGTGAATCACAACAAAAAAAATATCATTATGATGGAGCGTAACAGAGATCGTCGTAACAGGGATCGTCGAAAGGCTCGACTGGTGGATATACTGGAGGAATGGCTGGAGGAGAGGCTGGAGCACTGGTGTACCCGTGCCAATAATCTTGAAGAAAATCAAGATGGTTGTGAACCTCGACGATGTCATCACGGACATCCTTTATTTTCATTTCCAACTGATCAAAGCGATCGAAAACCACATTCTGAAATGAGTCAAAAGCACCGCCGATGCTAGCAACGTTTTCCACCAATAACTTAAACTGTTCCTCAAAGTTAGAGAAGTTGCCTCGAGATGCAGTGGAGGGGGGTTCCGTAGTGTGTTCAGGCTCGTCACCACCTTCATCATCTTCCATTTGGAATGGTCCAGCTTCAAGTGATCCAACTCGGTCTCCCTTAAAAATCCAATTACCTTCATCATTGAGCCCAAACCCCATCCGAGCTAGAGTGGATGTGGTGTATGTGTCAACTTTCTTCAGAGGTAATGAGATTTCGGAACTTGGAATTTGGACCCCATTCTCCTTAAAAATCTTCAATAAAAGAAGATTAAATGGTAGGAACTTTGCTGCGTTGTTATAGACTTGAATCATCCGTTTCAAAATCACATATCCCACATTAAATGATTCTCGTCGAACAATTTTATATAAAACATAGAGATCCATACCACTTATGTAATCTCTACGTCCATCTCTTGGTAAGAGATTGTACATGATCATATGGTGGAGGAGTCTAGCACGCACGTTTAAGTCATTTGCCTTTGGTTTCGTTGGAAGGCATCGGCGAGGATCCTTAACAATCATCCTTAAAAAGACAGTACCTTCACTGGTGCCCACAAATTCTGGATCCTTGTATGCCTCGTAATACCTTTCAGCCCCATTGTTAAATTCACAGTTTAAAATTGTGTTTATAGAAAATGAGGAAATTTCTATGTGTTTGTCATAAACATAGCTAAGAATTTTAAATGGCCTTTGACAAATTTCAAGATTGGCATAGAACATTCTCACTGGTTTCTCATAATACGGGCCATCACAGTCAAACAGTTCTATTAACCCCAAATTCCTCAAAGGCTGAACCAAATCTAAGCTACTTAAATCCTCGAATTCCACTTTTCTACTCAGAATCAAGGGCTTGAATTGAATTTCGTCTTCATACCTTTTCATAGAGTCAGCATTCTTGAAGAAAAGAGATGGCCAAGTTATTGGTTCCGCAATTTCATTAGCTGGAGTAGGATTTTTCGACCTTCTCTTGCTGCGGGATGTAGATGCCATTTGAAGTTTAGCAGACACTGAAAAGAAGAGATGTTGATTCGAAGAAAAAAAACAGGCGAATATTTGGAGAGGAGCATAAAATCGCCGAGGAAAATATGAGAAAAAGCGAGGCGGGGGTCTCGGGAGAGAGAGCGAGGTCAACAGAGCGCGGTGAACACGAAGAGAGGAGAAAGACAGGATTTCAGAGGGCAGAGGTCTCGGGAGACAGAGCGAGCAAGAGAGGGGGGTCTGCGTTTTGGCACTGGAAAATGAGAGGGAAATCTGTCTTTCGAAGAGGAGAAAGACAGATTTCCCTCTGGGTTTTTCAGAAATTAATCGAACCGATCCGGTCTGGTTCTAATTCCATGCAGGGGCATTTCTGGAAGAAAATGTGATCACGTGAAAAAAACGTGATTTTTTAACTGAAAAAATGACGGTAGGGGCCAAATTACATATTACCCAAGTTGTAGGGGCCAACTTGCCCATTATTCGAGTTTATGATGTAATTTGCCCATTTCACCTAGTTGTAGGGGCCAAATTGCACTTTACCCTAAATTTTACAATGTAAAAAAGCTTTTATTTCACCAACAATAACTCTCAATGTGTAATATCTACTAATTTTATATTGATTATTTTATGAGTTTATTTTTTACGTTATTCAAAGTCAACTTATTTCGTATTGACTCAAATTATCTTCTTCCATTGGCTTGTAATTTTTTGTTCAAATTGGTCAAACGATTAAAGGGCCGACCCTTGTTGGGAGCGGTCGACCACCATATACTGATTTTGTTTAAAGAAAATTTTGTTGTCGAGACAAAGTTCATGACCCTTTGTTGTTGTTGCTTGGTTGGGTTCTTAGTGTTGCCTTAAATAGAGCTTAAGTTTAAATATGTGTTTGACGATTATGATTAATAAGAAATATATAAACAGATGAATATGATTAATATGAAATATATGAACTGAATAATTAGATTATTGTGTTTATTGCATTTATTTGGAAAAGCCCTTTAAAAAGGGTATTACGTTTCTTACGATTTTTAGTTAAGTTTTATTAGTCTAAAGTCAATCGTCCAAAGTACTATTAAAAGACAGTCGCATTCGTCCACGTGAAAGACAGACGCATTCGTCAAAACAGAGAACGACGCAATCGTCCAAAGTACTCGTCCACAACGCAATCTTCCAAAGTACTTGTCCACAACGCAATCGTCCAATGTACTCGTCCAACGAGCAAGCATCCACAATATTCGATCGAAGTGTTCCAAGATAGAACAACAAATTCATGCAAAGTATTAGTTCGACGAGCATTCATCCAACATCAGACTAAACGAATTCCTCCAAACTCGAACGTCTAGAGTCTTAACGCCAGACTATTAAAGTCCACGAGCGATAGCGACTCCATAACTCAACGGCTAGTTTTGTGGGTACGGACTCATCTCCAATGGTCATAGTTTTGTACGAAAACAATGAGCTTTTTGAATGAGACGCGGATTAGAGACAAGAGTATATAAAGAAGAATGAAGCTCAGAAGAAGAACTCTTTGCCAATCTTTTAAACAGTCACGCTATACTCCTACGAGCTTTAGCGATAAACTCTGTATACACCTCTCTAGATCAGAACTTGAGATTTAGCTATTGAGAGAGTGTAGCCTTGTGCTAAATATCTTCATCGTGTAAAAACTGTAAGGTAGTAGATTGACACCCGTGTGAAGTTCAATCAAGAAGTGTAAAGGCAGTAGATCGACGCCCGTGAAGTTTGATCTAGATTTCTAGTGAGGAGAAGGAAAAAATCTTCAAGGAGAAACCTTGTAGCTAAAGACACTTGCTTTTTGGAAAACTTTTATTTCAAGATCACATGAATAATGGGATGCTTTCCTAATTTTTTGGATGAATATCCGAGTTGCTAGAGATACTTTCCTAAAGTGTCACACGGTGTGTCACACAACCAAATTTGTTAAAATTTGTTTTCCTTATTCCTTGCGGCGTTAAATCTAATTTGGTAACTGAACAAATTGAAGATATGGAGGTTACCAAGGTTATTTAAGGTTTTCGTTTTCTGTGAAAGCCGATTGACGACGGAGTTTTGTTTTTCACGAGAGAAGGTTTCTTCGTTCTTCCAAGCCGTCGATTTTCTTTCACTCCCTACGTTTCTGCGTATGGGTTTGTGATTGTTTTACACACTCTACCTAGTCTGTGGATTTCATCGTTCTATTGAGTGTGTTGAGTATTGCATCCGAAGACAACGTGTTGGTGTTCCAAGCAGTGTCCCAGGAGGCAATTTTCTTTGTTCTTCATTGAAGCACAGTCTCGGGAGGAGACTGCATCTGAACTCGGGAGGAGTTTTTATTTTAGACAAGGGGAGCTTGTCACTCTGAACGTGGGCGAGAGGATCTTGCCATAACACGGATTTCGGAAGGAATCAACAATAAGGGGATCTTGTTGTTTTCTAGATCTCGGGAGAGGTCGAGGGGATCTCGCAAAAACAGTTTCGTTGGGGAAGTTAGCTAGAGGCGGCGACAAAGATAAGAGGAAGTCTTTATTTGTATAAGTCCGATTGTCTTGTAACTTTGTGAACTCAAAGAAATGTTTTTATATCTGGGCGTGGCCCCGCAGACGTAGGCTTGTGTGACATCGCAGAACTGATCGTAATCTTTCAACATCCTTGAGTGTGCTATCAACCAACCATCCCGTCTCGTTCAGCTTCACCATGTCCATGTTGTTCAGGTCCTTTGTTCCGGTTAGGCAGTCGAACATCAATTGGCGAGTCTCTTTCTCTCGGTTCTCCTTCCTTTGCTTCTTCGACATCTCTTGCGCTCTGGCGATCCGTTAGCGAAGAAAGCTCTCCTGGTTCACCATCTTCTTGCTCTGCTCCATCTCTGGGATTTTCTTGAACTGAGCCACCACGCGCTGGAATCCCCCGGCAGAAGGCCACACCTCAGGCTGAGAGTCGTATGGGCTGTAAATGATCGCGCAAGCATCGATCCCGCAAAGGGTCGTGAGTTCGCTCACCTTCTTCATCTGTCCCTTTTTCCTTTTCTTAAACGTTGCTTTTCTTGCTGAATCATTTGATATGTACGAAAGCTTCACCTTCTTTCCAGTCATTATGATAGTAAAAACTCACCATCTAACTCTTTGCAGTGAACTATCTCGATGATATTATTTATACGCAGAGAAGGAGTAGCTGAGGGCTCTAAAACAACAATGACATCGCTAGATTAAATGACATTTCAATTGTAGTATCTTCTCCGAAAAGAAACTACCGATTTTGTCATGATGAAGCCAACCAGTGACCGTAAGATATGTATGAGAGTTTTACGTTTTTGATAGCATGAATCTTAGAAAAATAATTAGATGTTTTAATCATCATTAATGCAGTGATTAAATCTATAATATTGACATGAAATCTACCTATCCTTTGCCATGCTCTCAAATTGATTGTGTTAGATTTGGAGAAAGACAATCCATTCAAGCTTCTTTATTTGAATTATATATCACTTGGTTTCTTTATATAACCAAAAACAGTTAAGCCCTCCTTATGTTGTAAATATTTTCATATCTGTTAGGTGTGGGTCCAAAAGTTAGTTCAAGAGATAATGATTTCTCTCACACTTATAAATTGATCACCAACCCCTTCCACAATCATCCACAATCAATATGAGATAACCCAACAATCTTCCTCTCACACATCAAGTCTTGTGTCGGAGAGCTGACAACTCAATTTCTCCAGCCAGGCTGAGATTTTGTTGTAAACCTGAACTTTAATACCACTGTTAGGTGATTTTGGGTCTTCTCAATCCCAAAAGTTAGCTCAAAAGATGAGAATTTCTTTTATACTTATAAATTGATCACCAATCCCTTCTACAACTGATGTGGGATAACCTAACAATATAAACTTGCTTATCACGTCACATCTAAAATATTTAATAATCTTAATGAGTGTGAAGCTTGAATGACATGATAATTTCCATGAGTACATCACATAGGTTGTTCTTCTCTCTCTCTCTTTCTCTCAAGCATTTGAGCCTTGATTGAGAAACTGGAAATGGTCATTGTGTGAAAAAAGAAGCAAAAAAGACAAATAAGCTCAGGGGAATTGGTCAATTCCATGTAATATGAAGTCTAATCTCAACCAGTAAAAATCCATCAGGTGGAGAGCTTGATCAAATAATTCATTTTTTTTTTATTTATTTAACCCATAAAAAAATGTAATCATATTTAATTGGAAATGCACATATTCTGAAGCTAAATATCACGAGCCTCGTTCTCCTGCGCCAGTGTCTTCTTCAACTCCTTTTTATTCACCTGCAACTTACCATGAACAAGAGATAAGAAACTTCGAGGGAAATTATGAATCCCAAAGCTATTTTTCACCTTTCCCATAGCATTTCGCAGGAGGGAATTCCACAGCAATAATCAGGTCGGTAGCTGAAATAAGAAAATACGAATCAATGACGAGGAAATCACTACCACCGTTTCACACAATTATGAGTTTCATTTCGTTGTAGATCATGTTGCCACCTTCATCATTGAAAAGAAAAATAATGTGACAGAGATTGTTTACCTTGTAAGGGGTTAGCTTGTCATAATCTCAGTTCTAGAGTTCCTCCAATCTCGCTTTAATTTTTAAAAAATACAAAAGATATTGAATTTATTTGAAAATTTTTTCACACTCACTACATAATGGTTAAATAATAGAAAAATTTCGTGATTTTCTAAAACTGTTATGATTTATTTTATTATTTTTATAAAATATTAAAATAAAATTACAATAAATTGTACATTTGTTAAAAAATCACGAAAATTTTCAGATTATCTTCTCATTAAGTAATGAACATGTGGTAAAAATTTCAACTGAATCCAATATCTTTTGGTAATTTTTTAAATGAAGGTTTAACGAAATTGTTGATTGAAAATTAAAACTGATAACAAAATCAAACAACAAGTTTTGATTTTTCAATTTTTTTTAGTACAAAAGGCTATATGAAATAAAGTGTATAGTACAGGGTTAAAATCGATAATTACCCGTAATTTTATAAGGCTAAACAGAATGATGTGAATAAAATAATTGAATTAAAATGTGAATAGATAAACAACTTTCAAATTATTTTCTTATTTTTTATTCTAAGATCCTTAGTATGAGATCATCAACAATTAATAAATAAATTATTTCATAAATTTGTAACTAAATTGTCGCAGTCCACCTATGAATGTGAGATTTGATTAATTGTATTGACCCCGCTCATACTAGTGGAAATGTACAGTATCGCATCGTTTAAAAGAGTGAAAAATAAATAGTTTATAAGTAGAATTATTTTTTTTACCTATTATAACGCATTTTGGACTAACCTCAAAAATAAATATACGTGAGTTCCAACTCAAAGCAGACAATATTATCATAATAAAAGTCTCTCGTTAGATTAGTTTGCTATATAAAGAGAGAGACGGACAAAGATTGAAGAGATACCTAAAAGACGCTGTTTTACCCTCGAGTATATGTCATGTAGGGGTGTGCAAACCGAACCGGAACCGACGAACCGAACCGGAACCGGTGAAATAGGTTCGGTTCAGATCGGTTTTGAGCCCCTGAAAACCGGACTTCGGTTTGGCAATGCTCAAAACCGACTTGGGCGGTTCGGTTATCGGTTTTGATCGGTGAAACCGATCAAAACCGAACCGAACCGTTGGTAATTAAAATTCAGTAATTCACTGAAGACTCTTCAGCGAACTGCGAAGCGAACAGCGAAGCGGAAGCGAACAGCGAAGCGAAGACCTCAAAGTCCTCTGCGGTGTTCATTCCACACGGACCTGGTGCTGTTAGGGATGTTGCTTCTCAGATCCGTGATGGGCTGCTTCAGGGCTCTGTTTCCCACAAGTAATTTCTTCTGTGAAGGTTGGTTTATATGCTAATGGCGTCTGGAAATCATCAGGGATGTTTATATTCTTATAGTTTATCTAATACTTGTGATTAGCTTTGAAGATTGGCCGCTTGTGATATTGGATTTGGCTTATAACTATGATTTATTGATTTCAAATGTTTATTCTACTCCTCTCTGTTCCTCGATTGAGAACTATATTGGAGAATATTAATTTTCTCTTCGTTAATCTGAAGTTTTTTTTTTGTTTTTCAAATATGTGCTTTGCATCCCTTGACATGTGTTCCAGAGAGAAGTTCGAACTGGCTCGTTCCTCTCAATCAGAATCTTCTTCTTTGGAGACATGGAGATCTTGGAAGAAGCTGAGATTGTTGGAGACATGAAGTTCTTGGTGCAGTTTGTGATTTTTGTTGATCGAATTCTTCCAATTCTAGGATTGTGATATTTTTTAAAAAATAAGTTGTAAAACCGAAACCGAACCGAAAGTTTAGGTTCGGTTTAGGTTCGGTTTTGGTAGGCTCCAAAACCGGTTTCGGTTCGGCAAGTCCGAAACCGAAACCGAAACCGATTGGTTCGGTTTGGTGTCTCTCCAAAACCGAACCGAAACCGGTTTTGCACACCCCTAATGTCATGGAAGCCTCAAACCAACTGAACTCCAGCTTGGGCTCAAGGGTTGGGCTAGCAGAAGGACTCGAAATACCACTAGGAGATCCAAGCCCAGTTGAAGAGAAAGGGAATCCAAGCCGTTAGAGAATGACAGAATAAAGAGAGGAGGGAGGATGAGAGAGGGGGTTGATGAATTGTCTGTTTACTTTTTACTGTTTTCTATTTCTGTATTTTCCTTTTTCTCTGTAAAACTCTAAGAACGAGTTGATGAATGAATACCCACTATCTGAGTTTTCTGAATTCTTTACTCGTTCTGAGTTGTGAACCTTGGGTTACACAACAGTGGTATCAGAGCAGCAACGATCGAGACGGAAAAAAAAAAAAATGGCGGAAACGAGAACCAAAACGAACGAGGAAAACATACGAAAGCTTACCGACGATCCTGCCATGGCCGGCATCGCAGCGCAGGTGGCCACCGCCGGCCAAAGTTTCCAGAGCCTTCGAATCCAAACACGACCGATTGGAGGAACGCTTCCGTCCTTCGTGCAGGAATCGACCCAGGAGCTGAAGAACGAGGAGAGTCTGAGGAAGCTCACCGAAGAGTTTCAGGAGCTGAAGAACGAGATGACCAGCATGGCAGCGCAGGCGACCACTATCGATCAGAATCTCCAAGACCTGAAAACGACTCAGGAGGAGCTGAAAAAAAACCCAGGAGGCGATGAAATCGACCCAAGAGGCGATGTTAGCTCTGCTGACGAAGCTAACTCAACCCAAAACAGATTCGGGGACGTGGTCAAACGGAGCAACGGACCCAGGCGAGAAACCCAGGACGCCGGGAATCCAACCTGCGCCCTACTTAGCACCTCTAATCGCGGAGGAGCATCCACGATTCGGTTTCCAGCCGCCACCAAGATTTCCAAAAATCGACGACGGCGATTCTTCTTTCGACTCAAGAACGATGGATTCAAAGCACACTCGAGCTTACCTTGTTGCAGAGAAGGTAATGGTCACCACAAAGCACAATGATGATGAGCAGTATGTCTGGGAATCCCACGCAGGTGGTTCGTTGACAGTAACCAGAGATTCCTCTGGAGAAGTTCTAGGCAGGGGTACAAATATTACACCCCACCTCAAGGAAGACCAGCTTGAGTATTTTGAGGAGAAACATTTTTCTGCTGAGGAGATTTCTTCGATGGTTCTGATTTTTGACCCTGGTGGTGGTACCTTTGATGTCCCTCTCCTGACTATCGAGGAGGGAATTTTTGAGATTAAAGCCACCGCCGGAGACACCTACCTTGGTGGTGAAGATTTTGATAACGGAATGGTGAACCACTTCGTTCAGGAATTCAAGAGGAAGTACAAGAAAGACATCAGTGGCAATCCTCTGGCTCTTAGGAGACTGTGGACCTCGTGTGAGAGGGCAAAGATAACTCTCTCATCCACTGCTCAGACCACCATAGAAATGGATTCTTTGTATGAAGGCATTGATGTTTACTCGACCATCACGAGAGCTAGATTTGAGGAGATGATCATGGATCTCTTCAGAAAGTGTATGGAACCAGTGGAAAAGTGTCTGAGAGATGCTAAGATGGACAAGAGCTCCGTCCACGACACACCGTCATATGACCAGCTCACTTCTTCTTCTCCGGTAAATTTAGCTTCTGCAACGCCAAAACTTCAGCTCCCTCGGGACTTCACAACAAAGCAGCTTCTTGATGCGATTCGTCGCCAAAAGGACGAGGTCTCAGCACTACTCATTTACGATTGGGCGTCGAAGCAGTCCAATTTCGTTCATGATTCCTCTATATACGAGGAAATTCTCCATAAGCTCGGACAGGTGGGTTCTTTCGATTCAATGAGACGTGTCTTGGAGATGACGAAGGCGGCAGGTGTCGGGATGGGTAGAGGTACTTTCTTGATATTTGTGGAGAGTTTTGCAAAGTTTGAATTACATGATGAAATCATCGGTGTTCTTGAAATGATGGAAGGCGTATTCAAGTTGAAAGCCGATGCACATTTCTATAATGTGGTGTTAAATGTTCTCACTGATGGTAATAAGCTTAAGCTAGTCGAAAAGATCCATAAATACATGGTTGATAGTGGAGTTAGACCAGACGTTTTGACATTTAACATTCTCATAAAGGCACTTTGTAAAGCTCATCAAATTAGACCTGCTATTTTGATGATGGAAGAGATGCCAAGCCATGGCCTGTCTCCAGATGAGAAAACTTTTACTACAATAATGCAGGGATATATCGAGGAAGGTAATCTTAAGGGTGCACTGAGAATTCGACAACAAATGGTTGAATCTGGTTGCTTGTATACCATGATCACGATCAATGTACTGATTAATGGGTTTTACAGGGACGGTAGAATTGAAGAAGCCTTGAGTTTTCTTCAAGAGGTAGCCGATGATGGCTTCTTTCCCGACCAATTCACCTTTAATATTCTCGTGAATGGTTTATGCAGAGCGGGTCATGTTAAGCATGCATTGGAAATGGTCGATATGATGCTTCAGGAGGGATTTGATCCTGATATATACACATATAACTCTCTAATTTCTGGCTTGTGCAAGATGGGCGAGATTGAAGAAGCTGTCGAAATTCTGTACCAAATGGTCTCTAGGGACTGTTCTCCTAATGCAATTACTTACAACACTCTTATCAGCTCGTTATGTAAGGATAACCGAGTCGAAGAGGCTAGTGCACTTGCACGAGCTCTTATGAGCAAAGGAATTTTACCAGATGTCTGCACATTCAATTCCTTGATCCAAGGGCTCTGTCTGTCCAAGAATCAAAGAGTTGCGATGGATCTTTTCGAGGAGATGAAGAGTAAGGGATGTGAGCCTGATGAATTTACTTACAGCATGCTGATTGATAGCTTCTGTGCTAGCAAGAAACTAGACAAAGCTTTGGGTCTGCTCAAAGAAATGGAGGCCCGGGGCTGTGCAAGAAATGTTGTCGTATACAACACCTTGATTGACGGGTTCTGTAAGAACAAGAGGGTCGTAGAAGCGGAGGAGATATTTGATGAGATGGAACTCCAAGGAGTTTCGAGGAATTCAGTGACGTATAACACCCTAATTGATGGGCTTTGTAAGATGAGGAAGCTGGAGGAAGCTTCTCAGCTGATGGACCAGATGATAATGGATGGTTTAAAGCCTGATAAATTTACCTACAATTCACTTCTCACATATTTTTGCAGGGAAGGAGACATAAAAAAAGCGGCAGATATTGTTCAAAACATGGCTTCAAGTGGCTGCGAGCCGGATATCGTAACATACGGGGCCCTTATTAGCGGTTTGTGCAAGGCCGGAAGGAATGAAGCTGCAAGTAGGCTTCTTAGAACGATTCAAATGAAAGGAGCTTCAATGGAGGGAAGCAACGAATTACTTGATGAAATTTTGTGCATTTTGACATGGACGTTTCCGATTAGTTCAGAAGCTCAAAATCAGCTCGGATCTTCATCCTCCTTGAATTGTCTAGTGTTGTTTCTCAAAGGGAAAGATCTTTCAGCAAAGCAGAACGCAGTTTTGGTACTGAAACAGCCTTTCACTCGCCAAGAGAACGCTGTGATTCAGACCTCCGTCGTCGCTTCTTCTGGATTCGCATTCAGCAGTGGAACTGCCAGTTATCTTCTGGGTATGAGCGCGAAGGTAGCTGCTCAAACAGACGAAGGAATCAATCCAGTCATTGTGAAGGTATTCGCACTGGGTTGGATAATTGGATTTCTCTTTGCTGACAACTTGGTGGGTTTGTTCTACATCATTCCTCTTAGAAAAATTGACATACCCAAGCGGAACTGCTTCAGCATATCTCATCAACAGTTTCCACACACCATAGGGAGCCAAGCTAGCACTCAGCAGAAGTACGAGGAACTCTTGTTGAACCTTTTCAAAAAGGCTGAAAGCGCTTTCAGCCTCGGCTTTCCAGATTTTCAACCTTGGGGACAAGGTTGTTCTGAGGGGGTGCCTGTCATGGAAGCCTCAAACCAACTGAACTCCAGCTTGGGCTCAAGGGTTGGGCTAACAGAAGGACTCGGAATACCACTAGGAGATCCAAGCCCAGTTGAAGAGAAAGGGAATCCAAGCCGTTAGAGAATGACAGAATAAAGAGAGGAGGGAGGATGAGAGAGGGGGTTGATGAATTGTCTGTTTACTTTTTACTGTTTTCTATTTCTGTATTTTCCTTTTTCTCTGTAAAACTCTACGAACGAGTTGATGAATGAATACCCACTATCTGAGTTTTCCTGAATTCTTTATTCGTTCTGAGTTGTGAACCTTGGGTTACACAACAGTATACCTTGCGTTGAGAAATAAGTTGTTCGGGGATTCGGAGATACAGGAATGGATAGGAAGATGAACAACTTCTACGAGAAGGTTGAAGCAGGAGATTTCCTGGCCGGAATGAAAGTTATGGTAGTCGACGATGACCAAAAGTCGATGACTTTGCAGGAGAATGTGCTTACACAGTTCGCGTACGATGGTCAGTTTGATTTCTTTTGCATGAATTATATGATATGGTATTTGTTTCTCCTTTCTTTTTCAAATCTCAAGGTTCAAATCAAATTGTAAACCTTGAAATTCCCAGCAAAATCACTGTTATTTTGTGCCATTCTTTGCTGCAAACTCTCTCTCTCTCCAAGGCAAAAAAAAAGCAGATCGGCGAGGGGCGGATTCTTGGCCGGTGACCTACGGGTTCTACTGTGAGGCTGTTTTTTTGGCTCTGTGAACATTCTTCTTGTTCTTGACATGCTTGCTGCTTTGTCAGCAAGATCGTTGTTTTCCATCTTCCTTAATATTCTTCTCTTTTTTCTGCAATTACCCTCTACAAAAATCACGACTTTGGATAAAGAAACCCACCTTTCTCTCTCTAGCTCTTCTCTTCAGTGTCGTTAAACCCTAACTTGAACTCCCCGCTCCCTGCAACTTTCTGCATAGTCTCGAATAAATCGGGAAAAAAAAAACAGCAAACTTGCTTGAACAAGAAACAGATACCCGCTTGGAAAATATTCCTCTCTTTATTCTCTCTTTCTAGTTTCTTGCGAATCAAACATGGATTTTTTTTTTTTTTTTGAGAATTTCTTATATATTTATTTTATTTTAAATCTTGGGTATTTCTTGTAATATGCCTTCATGTTTTTGACTATTTTTGTTGCAGTCACCACTTGCTCACAGGCGAAAGATGCTCTGAAGCTTCTGCGAGAGAAGAAAGGGAGTTTCGATCTGATTTTTGTTGATGTCAATATCCCAGATATGGATTGCTGCACTCTGATTAACCATATCACGGAGGAGATGAATATCCCTAGTATCAGTGAGTTTATTAATTCAAATTATATTTAAAAAACTAGTAGTTCAAGCTTTTGAGATACAATCTGCCCTCGTGCAGTGATGTTGGGCGACGATAACGAGAACATAAGTTCAATCATGCGAGGCATTACACATGGAGCCTGTGATTTTCTAATCAAACCCATGGACAAAGAGCATGTCAAGAATATATGGCACCATGTTGCGAGGAAGAAATACACTGAAACAATGGAACTTGAGGCAAGCGGATTGAAGAACAAGGAAGATGGGTCCCCTTCTAATGGAGCAACAGAAGAAATAGCGAAGAAGAGCAGCTCAGAAGATGAATCCACAAACGGTGCCATTACTGTTGGGTCCGGCTCAACCACCACTGTTGGGTCCAGCTCAACCACCTAGTTGTCCGGTCGTATTAATTTTCATCCGAGATGTTTTATTTTCGTCTAGTTGGTGTTGTATAGATGTAAAGATACACGGCAATTGAATTTACTTTTTTCTTCACTGCATTCTGTTTCTTGTTCTTCAACTGGTATCAAAGCAACCTTGAAGACCAGAGAGTGAGTTCCCAGGGAGAACAGACTGAGAGTAACTCTCTGTTGTGACTGTCTTCTTCAACAGAGAAGAAAACGTTTCTTTCACGCTGCCAGGGAAGAAGAAAGGGAGTCGCCGCGGAAGAGGACTCCGTCTATCTCCTGCCGCCACCGAGAAGAAGACAACTGTGCCTCCCAAGCCGCCGCTGCGCCGCCGTCGCTGAGCTGAACCGCGACGCCCATTTCTTGCTGTCGCCATTGTCCACAAAGAACAGAAGTCGATTTGTTCTGTTCAGTTCATAGTCGCCACCGTCGCACAGAAGACTTCCGTTCGCCGTCCGCCACTCGCACGCTGCTGAAACAATCTTCAGCACTGCTGTTTCGTGCACAGCAACAGCAATTCGTCACTGTTTGAGTAACGATTATTAGACCAAATTAGTTACTGTTTCTCTTTAGTTTAGTTATTGGTTTTAGTTACTGTCTTTTCATACATTTATTACTTTCTTGGTTGTATACAAATTGTACATAAACCATTGATGGATAATTTCAAGCAAGGACGTTTTCCCTCCTTTCGGTTTTTCTCTTCTCTGTTTCTCCAAGGATCTCAAATCCTTACATGGTATCAGAGCCACTAAAAGATGGCTTCCTCTAGCTCAATCGATCCTCCCAACCCTATTCCTTCCACCGGAGTCATTCCCCCTCCTCTCCCTCCCCTACCCTCAGCTAACCAGACACTCACAGTCAAACTCACCAATACAAATTACCTGGTATGGCGAGCTCAGCTCCTTCATGTGGCGACGGCGAACGGCATTCACCATCTGCTCGATAGCTCTTCGGTTCCACCTCCTCAGTTTCTGGATTCCACCGAAACTCAGATCAACCCGGACTTTTCCACCTGGCAGCGCTACAACAGTCTTCTCCTCAGCTGGATTTTCGCCTCTCTATCAGAGGATCTTCTTCCCCAAATGATCTCCTTCTCTGCAGCTCATGCCGTTTGGTCCGCCTTAGACAAAACTTTTGCTTCCTCATCTCTGGCTCGCATCACCAATCTCCGGGCCCGGCTCCACTCTCTGTCCAAAGCTGGCCTCTCGGCTGTCTCCTATTTCCAGCAGTTCACTACGATTTGTAACACACTTGCGGCGATTGGAGAACCCGTCTCTGACCGAGACAAGATCATCTATTTTCTGGGCGGTTTGGGCAGCGAATACAACTCCTTCGTCACAGCGATCACGTCCCTTACGCTTCGCTCAGAACAGACCTCTCTGGAAGAAATCCAGAGTTTGCTCCAGAGTTTCGATTTTCGTCTGGAGACACAAAACGCCGTGGCTACTCTTCCGCCGCCTGCTCTGTTTCAGGCGAATCTCGCTGCTCACCGATCTCGCCCGCCTGCTCTTTTTCGCCCGCCTGCAACCCCACCCGGAGGTTATCTTTCTCCCCGCCCCGCTTTTGCCAACCCGCCCGGTTCGTGGCGCCCTCGGCCCAACCCGCAACACCGGCCCAGATGCCAGATCTGCAACAAAGTGGGCCACTCCGCCCTAAAGTGTTATCAGCTCCAAACAGCCCAAGCCCACCAAGCTCCATACCCATACCCAACAGCCCAAGCCCATCTCACCCACTTATCCCCTGACCCGACCCAGGTCTCCTACCCGGCTCCCTCGGCCCACACCCGGCCCTCTTACACCTCATACCCGACCCATCCACTTAACCCCTCACCCGACCCGGTCCCCTCTTTTCCCCCTCACCCGATTCTCCCTTCCCAGAATCCTTATTCCGGTCTGCTCCCGACGCCGACCTCCTCCTCACCAACTCCACCGTGGGTGCTCGATTCAGGGGCAACTCACCACTTTACTCCACAACCCGAGCTTCTGAGTCATCATCAACCAATTCCGTCGTCTTCCCAAGTTGCCACGGCCGACGGTAAATCTCTCCCCTTATCTTCCTCTGGTTCTGCTGCAATTCCGGCCCTCGGCCGTTCTCTGTTTTTGCCCACTGTTTATCACACACCGTCTATTTCGCACAATCTCCTAAGTGTTTCCCAGCTTTGTCGACAGAATTCTGTCTTCGTTGAATTTCACCCGAATTGCTTTTTTGTCAAGGATCGGAGTACTCGCCGAATCCTGCTTCGTGGTTCCCTCAGTGACGGTCTCTACCGCACGCCGTCGGCACCTCCTCTTTTGTCCCCTGCTGCTCGGCTCCCCTCCCCGTCGCCGGCAGCTGGGCCTCACTCTCTTTATGCTCGGCACGGAGCTCCCCCAGGCACTGTTTTGGAGTCCTTGTGGCACTTAAGGCTTGGTCACCCAGCCCTTCCTATTTTGCACAGAGTCCTTAAGTCCTGTAATTTACGTTTGAACCATGCTGATACTCATTTTTGTACTCCATGTCAAATGAGCAAAAGTCATAAATTACCCTTTCCAATTTCTGAATCTCAAGCTCAATTTCCTTTTGATCTAATTCATACTGATGTTTGGGGCCCTTCTCCGGTAAAATCTATTACTGGTGCCCGTTATTTTGTCTTGTTTGTGGATGATTGTACTCGTTTCACGTGGTTTTTCCCTCTTAAGTTAAAAAGTGAAGTTCACGGTACCTTTGTCAATTTCTATCAGTTTGTTCTAACGCACTTTGGCACTAAAATCAAAGTCGTTCAATCGGATTGGGGTGGCGAATTTCAATCTCTCACCCCCTTCTTTCAATCTTTAGGCATTCAACATCGTGTCTCTTGTCCATATACCCCGAATCAAAATGGTCGGGTCGAACGCAAAAATCGTCATGTCGTTGAAACCGGTCTTGCTTTACTTTTTCACTCTTCCGTTCCTCCTCATTTTTGGACCTATGCTTTTGCTTCAGCTACTAGTTTGATAAACCTCTTACCCACTCTCGTTCTCCGTCACAAATCTCCATTTGAATGTTTGTTCCAAAAACCTCCCGATTACACTTCCCTTCGTGTTTTTGGTTGTCTTTGCCTTCCTCTTCTCCGGCCTTTCAACCAACACAAACTTCAACCTCGCTCTCTCCCGTGCGTCTTTCTCGGCCCTAGTCTTCACCACAAAGGTTCTTTATGTCTTGACCCTACTTCCAATAAGATCTATGTTTCTCGTCATGTCACCTTTCTGGAGTCTACTTTTCCGTTCTCGTCTTCCACAGCTCCTACATCCACACCTTCTCCTGTCCCACTTCAAATTCCCTTTTTACCTTGCCCTCCCCCAACCTCAAATCCCACCTCCTCGGCTCCTCCCCTCCCAATCGTACCCCTCCTATCTCCTTCTCATACACCCCCTTTTATTCCTCGCTCACCTTCTCCTTCTTCCCTCCCCTCGGCCGCTCCTTCTTTGCTTGACCATTCCTTTACCAACCGCCACCCCATGATTACCAGGGCTAAAGCCGGTGTGTTTAAACCCAGGGCTCTTATACTTGAACCGGCCCTTGAGCCAACAACTTTCAGTCAAGCTGCCAAATCTCCTCACTGGCTCTTTGCTATGCAAGAGGAAATATCTGCACTCAGGGACACACGTACCTGGTCCTTAGTTCCTCTCCCGAAAGGTGCTAAACTTATCGGCTGGAAATGGGTTTTCAAGACCAAGTTAAATTCTGATGGCAAGGTCTCTCGATATAAAGCTCGTCTTGTAGCTAAAGGGTATGATCAAACTGAAGGTGTTGATTACGATGAAACTTTTAGTCCAGTGGTCAAACCTACCTCAGTTCGAACAGTGCTTTCCTTAGCGGTTTCCTCTCACTGGCCTATCCGACAGCTTGATATCAGTAATGCATTTCTACATGGCGACTTGATCGAGACTGTTTACATGCAACAACCTCCTAGTTTTGTTGACTCGACTTCTCCTTCAGCTGTCTGTTTACTCCATAAAGCCCTTTATGGCTTAAAGCAATCTCCAAGGGCTTGGTACACCAAGCTACACACAGCTTTGACCCAGTGGGGGTTCTTGGCCTCAAAGTCAGACTCATCTCTCTTTATTCGCCGCACATCGTCCTCTATTCTCATTATGATGGTATACGTTGATGACATTATTTTGACTGGTAGCTCCACCACCATATTAGATGAGTTGTTGGCCTACCTTCATTCCGAGTTTAAGGTACGTGATCTTGGACCCCTCTCATACTTTCTCGGCATCTCAGTCACTCAGACACCTTCGGGTATGACCCTTTCCCAGTCACGTTATATATCTGAGCTTCTTTGCCGTGCCGGTATGGAGTCTTGTAAACCTGTTCCGACTCCGATGGTGGCTGGTCCCATTTTATCCGTACATTCCGGCACTCCTTTACGTGATGGGTTCTTATACCGCAGCATAGTTGGCGGCCTCCAGTATTGCTGCCTTACACGACCTGACATTGCTTTTGCGGTCAATAAGGTCTCTCAGTTTATGCATGCCCCCTCTGACACCCACTGGCAAGCCGTCAAGCGGATTCTTCGTTACCTCAAAGGTACGCCCTCTCTCGGCATCTCCTTCACCCCATCTGCTACTCTTGATTTGACTTGCTATACGGACGCTGATTGGGCCTCCTGCCCCGATGACCGTAAAAGTACTAGTGGCTTCTGTGTGTTCCTCTGCCCAAACCTCATTTCTTGGTCCTCCACCAAGCAACAAGTAGTCTCTCGCTCCAGTACTGAATCCGAGTATCGCAGCGTGGCAAATGGAGCCGCTGAACTTCTATGGCTTCAGTCTCTACTCAGCGAGCTAGGGTGCCTTTCCCCCGCTGCCCCTCTCATTCTTTGTGATAACCTCAGTGCCACCTATCTCGCTTCTAATCCAGTTTTGCACTCCAAGTCAAAGCACGTCGAGATTGACTTCCATTTTGTTCGGGAAAAAGTTCTTCAACGGAAACTTTTGGTCAAGTTCACTCCGTCCGATAATCAACTTGCGGATGCCCTGACTAAACCTCTCCCACCGGCGACTTTCAACATCTTCTTATTCAAGATCTTTGGCCTCCGCCCATGATCTTGAGGGGGGATATTAGACCAAATTAGTTACTGTTTCTCTTTAGTTTAGTTATTGGTTTTAGTTACTGTCTTTTCATACATTTATTACTTTCTTGGTTGTATACAAATTGTACATAAACCATTGATGGATAATTTCAAGCAAGGACGTTTTCCCTCCTTTCGGTTTTTCTCTTCTCTGTTTCTCCAAGGATCTCAAATCCTTACAACGATCAGACTTCGAACAGCAAAGAGAAACAGATCGATCCTCTCCCGTAACTCCGTCCAGAGTACTCTGTCGACGGCCAAAGACACAGAGAGAGTTATTGTTTGTTAACCTTCTGTTTCTGTTGATATTCAGAAATTCACGAAGGAGAGAGAATCAAATACCAGAGATGAAGTCATAAGATAGTAATTGCAGCAATAATAACCAAAATCAGATTAATAAAAACAACTATAATATTGTTGATAACAATAATAACCACAATCAGATTGACAATAACGACAATATAATGTTGTTAATAACAATAGTACTAAATGAACAGTGACAACATGTAACGTCCCCAATTATAAAATCTCCAATTTGATTTCCCCAATTTGAAACCCTAAAATTTATTCCCAAATCGATTTAGGTTAAATTTCGAATGTTAAATTATTAATTAAAATTCTAAATCAATTTATTAAATACGCGGAAGCTTTAATCAAAATTTTAAAATATTAAATAAAATTTGATGAAAATTCGAAATAATTGCATAATTAAATAGTTTATAAAAACTTTACTCACAAAATTAAACTAATGTTTTTGAGAGTTTCAATTATTAAAATAACATCTAAAATACTTTAAATCCCTTCAGCAGAAAATTCACGTTCTTCTTCTGTATGTTCGCTTGCCCCTGGAAAATTCTCGATCATAGCCAGTTTTTCCTCAGATAAAAATTTATCTACATCACAAATTACAAAATATAAGATTTAACTCAGCAAGCAAAAATACGTGTAAGTGTCAAATTTAACATTTAACTTTTACCGAATCCTGATTACAAACTGATTGAAATTCATTTTTCAACCTTAGACTTAGCCATCTCATTGTCGTTCAGGCGTAGTCAAAACAGACTGGTTGGAACTCTTTTCTCAACCTTAGGCTTTTCGCCATCGTATTCATACACATACAAAATGTCCTACAAATTTTATCTTCATAGTATCTTATGTCAATGCTTAATCATGTGTGCTCAAATATCAGTAATGTGTACGAAATCTTTTATAAGAAAATAATATAACCTTTTGTGATGTAGGGCCGTAGCCAAAACATTAAAAAAAACAGTATTTTTACTTACCTGAATTCCGAGCGAGTAGGGTTATCGAGATTTATGAAATTCCAAATAATTTCCTGCCTAAAAAATATTTAGGTATTAAAATCCTACTTAAATAAATCCAATTATATAATAATTTAGGCAGAATTTCCTTACCAGTAAAATCTTAAATCGATTCGGGTTGAAATTCGAGTCGGGTCAAATTTGGGTTGGTTCGGGTCGATTCGGATGAACAGTGCCCGGTTGTGAACAGTGCCCGGTTTGGTTCAGTTTAACTATTCTGGTCTGGTTCGTCAATTGGGTTGAGTTGGGTTAGGGCTAACCGGTTCGGTTTGGCTTTTAAAAGGACCGGTTCAGTTTTAAAAATTAAACCAAACCAACCCTCTTCTTCTTCTTCTTCGCGAGGGCCAGGAAACAGAGGGGAGAGAGAGAGTTTCTGCAGAGAGGGATTGAGAGACAGAGAGAGGGAGGGCCGAAGCGAGGGGGAGAGCGTGAGACCGAGAGAGAGAGAGAGCCGGAGCGAGATCGGCCGGCGAGTGAGCGCCGAACACCGAGCGAGGGAGAGAAAGCTCGGCCGAGGGAGGGAGATTCGCCGGAGAAGAGCTCGGCCGAGGTTTGGAAAGGCGATTTTTGGCGAGGTGAGCTCCGATTTTTGGTGTGATTTCTCCCTTCCCGAGCTACCCAATTTATAGGGTTAGAACTTCCAATTTTTCACGTTTCTCCCACTGCCGATAGTCAATTTTCATCGGCCAATTTAGGGTTTTGTCAAAAAATTTAGGCTAGAAGGAAGTTCTTCCTTCTTTTTGTCAAAATTGGTTTGCTGCACGTTTTAGATATGTTACACAACATAACATATAGCAAAATGCATCAGGTCAAGAAAGAAATAACAATAATACTAAATGAACAGTGACAACATAACATATAGCAAAATGCATCAGGTCAAGAAAGAAATATCAGTATTGTGAAAATTTTATGATGGAAATTGTAGATACTGCTACAAGGGATATTTAATGAGTATCTCAAAAATATATTGGTATAAGTAAATCATTACGAAATTAGTTACGATAGTTTTATAGCAAAAAAGACCTTTCAGCGTATGAGTCTACAATTTACATATATATAACCTATTAGATTAAAAACACGACCTTGGAAAAAAAAATATATTGATCACTCTTTTATTTTACTCTCTTAAAAAACCGGTCAAACAATGTTTATTGCAATTAATGTAATAATTTATTACATTAATTGTACTATTCATTGTTTGACACGTCGGCAAATTTTTGAAGAGAGTAGAATAAGAAAGTAAACGCATTACTTTTTTGGAACACAATTTGTTTTATCACGTGAAAATAGCATTATAGCCTACGAAGAAGAATGACAACACGCAAGAAAATAAAAATTTTGGCTCTTCCTTTTCCATCTAAAGCTATTAAGATAAGGTCACGAAGCAGTAAGGAAACAATATTCATTCCTTCTCGAACTGAAAACACAAGGATAGCTTCCTTTACTGGTATCATGAGTGGGTCTAAATTGTTATGATTCGAGAACTAGCAGATAATTCATATGAAACTATTAGATTTCACCGAGCCAATTTGGGGTCATTCAAGGGCAATTTTTAGAAAGGCATCTCGTCTCAACAAAATCAGAATTCAGAATAAGCTATTGTGTTTATAAGCAAACGCAGAAACACATAAACCCTCATAACAATATGCATTACTGTATTAGAAAAAAAATTAAAAAGGACAGATGTTAACCTCTTCGACTGCCTTTTCTCTAAGTCGCTCGGAAAATTTCAAGGCTTTGATCTCCGCCTGCACTTCTCCCAACTCTCGGTCCTTGTCTGCAACACAACAAGAGGAAACATTAAACATGAAGCAGCCAAAAAAGAGTCATAAGCACCGACTGATGAATTAATCAGCCAAAACAAGCACCAAATCTTGACAAACCCACCGGATCGAACCACATTCATACCTCGAACCTCATTCTCGAGCCTATTGAGCTCGACCTTGACCGGATCCGAGCCGTGCAACAAGTTCAAGAACTCGTCGGCGTCCAAACTCGGCCTCACTGAAGCTCTCCTCCTAGAGGAGCTCTTACCGTCCTTGAATGATCCCGACACGGTCAACGGCGGCGGATTGGGAGTAGAGGCCGCAAGCATCTCCGTCCTACCGTAGGTCAGTTCTCCTCCGTCGCCGGAAATGTCCGCCATGCCTGATCTAACCGATTCACTCCCCCCTCTCCTCTCCCTTCACATCCAAGGAAACGTCGCATTCAGGATCCAGAACCAGAAATGCTAGGTTTTTTCACATTAAAAAAACAGCTATCCATTCCCAGATACTATACAATCCAAACCAGATTTTTCATCAACACAGCAAACAAATACAAGGAGAGAGAATGGTTTTGAAAGTATAATCGTTGAGAAAGAAAGTAGCTGTTCGTTTTGCTTAAATCTGGTAGAGAGAGATAGAGAGCGCGTCTGGCTAAACCTAAATACAAATCCTAAATACATTGGGCTAAACCACGTATCGAACGGTGACAACTGACAGTGACTTCTAGATAGTAAATAATACAGACCCAAAGAAGAATAAATAATGTGCAATAAATGACTCCAAAATAGGCCCAATCGTATCAAGCTATACCCTAAATTTTACAATGTAAAAAAGCTTTTATTTCACCAACAATAACTCTCAATGTGCAATATCTACTAATTTTATATTGATTATTTTATGAGTTTATTTTTCACGTTATTCAAAGTCAACTTATTTCCTATTGACTCAAATTGTCTTCTTCCGTTGGCTTGTAATTTTTTGTTCAAATTGTTCAAACGATTAAAGGGCCGACCCTTGTTGGGAGCGGTCGACCACCATAGTGCATTTTGCACCGCCCCCACATTGATTTTGTTTAAAGAAAATTTTGTTGTGGAGACAAAGTTCATGACCCTTTGTTGTTGTTGCTTGGTTGGGTTCTTAGTGTTGACTTAAATAGAGTTTAAGTTTAAATATGTGTTTGACGATTATGATTAATAAGAAATATATGAACAGATGAATATGATTAATATGAAATATATGAACTGAATAATTAGATTATTGTGTTTATTGCATTTATTTGAAAATACCCTTTGAAAAGGGTATTACGTTTCTTACGGTTTTTGGTTAAGTGTTATTAGTCTAAAGTCAATCGTCCAAAGTACTATTGAAAGACAGTCGCATTCGTCCACGTGAAAGACAGACGCATTCGTCAAAACAGAGAACGACGCAATCGTCCAAAGTACTCGTCCACAACGCAATCTTCCAAAGTACTTGTCCACAACGCAATCGTCCAATGTACTCGTCCAACGAGCAAGCATCCAAAATATTCGACTGAAGTGTTCCAAGATAGAACAACGAATTCATGCAAAGTATTAGTTCGACGAGCATTCGTCCAACATCAGACTAACGAATTCGTCCAAACTCGAACGTCTAGAGTCTTAACGCCAGACTATTAAAGACCGCGAGCGATAGCGACTCCAAAACTCAACGGCTAGTTTTCTGCGTACGGACTCATCTCCAATGGTCATAGTTTTGTACGGAAACAATGAGCTTTCTGAATGAGACGCGGATTAGAGACAAGAGTATATAAAGAAGAATGAAGCTCGGGAGAATAACTTTTTGCCAATCTTTTGAACAGTCACGCTATACTCCTACGAGCTTTAGCGATAAACTTTGTATACACCTCTCTAGATCAGAACTTGAGATTTAGCTATTGAGAGAGTGTAGCCTTGTGATAAATATCTTCATTATGTAAAAATTGTAAGGTAGTGGATTGACGCCCGTGTGAAGTTCAATCAAGAAGTGTAAAGGCAGGAGACCGACGCCCGTGAAGTTTGATCTAGATTTCTCGTGAGGAGAAGAAAAAATCTTCAAGGGAAAGCCTGTAGCTAAAGTGACATGCCTCGGGATGCACATTAAAAGAAAATTAGTAGAATCCCGTGCCTTACCTAAATTCTCTATTTATTACGTGTTTTTATTTTTGTAGGAAAATTTATGAAGAAGGATTGCATTGGATCACTTGGAGGAGTCACTACTTAGCCCGATGGGAATTTGTCTTCCCAGGCCCCTATTTTTGTAATTTATTTTAAACTTATTTGGCATACATTCGCCTTTATTGTATGGATTATATAATTGCATCATGCATTAGATTGTGTGGTTAGGGTTAGATGTATCTTGGTGGATTATGGGTTGAAGAAATTCAACCAATTATTCAAAGGAAAAAGGCCTTCACAAGATCAAGCCCAAAGGAAGTCATGGCCCAAAGAAGAGCCACATTTAAAGGTATGGTTTTGCAAGTACAAGAGTTAGTGGCAACATGGATTGATGATGTGGCAAGATTCCCTCCATTGATCCCTTTAGGCATAGCATTCATCTCCTCCCTAGGATGTGTGCTTGTTTGCCTTGATCTTGGTCATCCATCCTTTTTCATCCAAGGCCCACCATTCATTCATCCTTATGGAATTGCAAGGACAAGAGATAGTGGTCTCATGGATTGATGATGTGGCAAGATTCCCTCCATTGATCCCTTTAGGCATGGCATTCATCTTCTCCCTAGGATGTGTGCTTGTTTGCCTTGATCTTGGCCATCCATCCTTTTTCATCAAAGGGCCACCATTCATCCCTTCCAACCCTAATCCACTCTAGGACTTCTATAAATGCATGGCATTAGTGTTTGTATGGAACTTTTTGCCAAATTCAATAAAATACCCTATTTTCCTAAGCTTTTTTGCTTGGTTTTTCCTTGGTTCTTTGAACCAAGAGGAGTTAGCCTCCATTGCTAACCTAGCTTGGGTTGCTAGGTTAGCTCTTATTCATTCCCTCACCTTCTCCATTGGGAGTTGGATCGAGGACGAAAATCCCCGGCCTACGGTGGTCGTTTTCCTCCCGGAAAACGTTTATCCGAGAGCTTAACCCGTAAGATCGCTCTACGGATCCGCCAAGGGTATTTCCTTTATTTTTTTTGTCTTCATTTCACACACAATCATCTCTACATTTTGGCATTCACTATCTCACACACTACACCTTTATTTCTTGCATTTTATTCTCTATATTATCTTCTAACCCTTCATCCCCTTTCTTTTATTTTATTCTTATTCTTCTCCATCATTTAGCATATTTAAATTTCGGACATCATATTAGCTAATTCCATTTTAGTTCTGCACTTTATTTTAACTTTTGCTTTATTATTTCATCCATTTTCACAACCACACACCGAGCACACTCTTGAATATTTTGTGGGTTTATACACGGGCCCCTTCCCTAAGGGACCCCGTGTCAAGTGGTATCAGAGCCACAAGGCTTCCCGTTATGCGTTTTAGTTGCATTTGGCTTTGGCCAAAATATAGCACAAAACCGGGATAGCGGCTCCTTTATTTTTCCGCATTATTTTCCATATATTGTTGATCTAATTTTGTGCTAACTTGGTGCTAATCTAACTCTTTTATTTGCTGACATTTTAATGCTATTTATTAACTTGAATATCTTGTTGAAATATGGTTGCAATAGAGGAAGAAATCGGCCAAGGTATAGTTAAATCTTTCCTAATTTATTCTTTTTTTTTTTTTTTCCTTTTGGTCTATTCTTCATCTTAGCATCGGTTCTTCTATGATATTTGCTGTATTTTGAATCATTATTTTCATCTAAATCTAAGCCAAAACTTTGCTGAAAATATTGTAGAAAAGCAAGCATGAAATCGACGTAAAGAAAATTACAAAATCGGTTCATAACTTGTTGAATATTCTTTACGGTTTTTGCTTCTTCTTGTTCTCGGTTTATCTTATCTTTAGCCACGGTTTCTTAGCACTTCTTGTTGACATTTGAGCCATAATTAACACTTAGATGTTGTCCAATAATTATATTAATTTTCTAGAATTTTTGGTGTTAAAATCGGCTTGGATTTATCGTTATTGAAATCGGATTATTATTGCCTTATATCATCGATTTTTGCATCTTCATGATATGTTCAAATTTGCCTACTAAATTGCTAATTATTGCTCTTGTTTTAACTTATGAACTCACCTATTATATGCTGTTAATTAAATGCACGAAAATTGGTTTATAAGAGTTTAGCAATTGCATGACTAAAAGTGGTAAAATTGAATGAAACACCCCACGAAAATTCTGCTTATTAATCTGAAAATTTCAGCATGTTTCTCTTGATTAAAGTTGTGAATTAATATTGTTGCTTGCTGTTTTTGGGAATAATTAAGTTTATATTAATATTGTCTTGAGTGGATTTGGTGTAGAATTGTAACTTGGTTAAATTGGGCTAAATTTGTGGTGTTTAGCATTTATTGAAAATATTCATTTCTATAGTTAATTTGTTAAGTGTTTAATGCTATCATTAAGTTGTTTCCTTAAGTGAGCATGATCCCTACTTTATTTTTGTCTTAGCTAAGAATTCCCCTTAGTGTTTGAAATTTTCCTAAGACATTAACCATATAATCACCTCACCAATTATGATGAACAACTTAGACAAGAATTGAGATTTTAATTAAACACTTAATTATGACTAATAGGAGTGGTTTTGCACGTGACACACCAAACAAAGAACCAAATCGTGCGAGGGGCACTTCCCCTCCCGAACCTATACGTCGCGAAGGTGAGACTAGTGCTCAAGGAGGCATACAAGAACAAATTGATGCCTTAACGAGCGTAGTTCATAACCTTGCCCAACAAGTTCAATCTCTTTTAAACAATCCTCCCCGTAGAGAGACCAATGAACAAGTCCCTTCTCACGAAACCTCCTCTAGGATTATTCCCGAGCGTCCTCGACGTCGTAATCATACCCTACAACCACCCATAGAGGAAGAATGGACTGAATCCCAAAGAAGGAGACAACAATATTATTCGGAGGAAGAGGATTGGGTTGATGATGAAGAGTATCGCCCAAATCGTCGTAGGGACATCGACGACCTCCGCAACATCAAGATTACCATTCCCCCTTTTTATAGAACGTGTGACGGGCACACTTATCTAGATTGGGTTGATAAAGTTGAGAGAGTTTTCGAGTGCCATGACTACTCCGAGCGAGTAAAAATTCAATTAGCTTCTCTTGAACTTACGGGCCACGCCGCTTTGTGGTGGTCCAACCTTAAAGCCCAAGAATTAGGGCCTTAGGACCTCCCGTTACAACTTGGACTTCCATGAAAGACTTAATGCACCATAGGTTCGTCCCTCGTCACTACAAGCACGAACTCTTTCATCAACTTCACACTTTAAAGCAAAATAGCCTCTCGGTAGATGAGTATCTTACCGAATTCGAAACACTTAACATGCGGGTGCGCAATTGATGAACCCCAAGAACAACTCATCGCTAGATTCATAAGAGGCTTAAATCGAGACATAGGAGATCTTGTAGAGATGCAACAATTGGAGACCATGGAATTGGTCATCCAATTAGCCCTCACGGTGGAGAGACAATTGAAAAGAAAGCGCAAGACCGACTTGCCAAACAAATTTTCTCCCCGTAATTTCAATTCCGAAAATATACCCAAAAACACGAAGAGAAGAGACCGTTCAACCGAAATTGGCCCCCGAAAACGCCCAATACCCCTCACCATCCCCCAAACAAAAGCCAAGAATTCCCACCTAAAGGACCAAGAGCACGCGATGTCCAATGCTTTAAGTGCCTAGGAAAAGGACATTACGCCAATGAATGTAAAAACCACCGGGTCATGGTTATTAAGGAGTCTACAGGAGAGTGGGAAAGTGAGGACGATGAAGGTCAATACAACAAGTTGGAAAAAGAAGTAGAAATTGAGGAAAGCGAAGATGACGCCGATGAATGCAAGCCCCAAGATGGACCTTTGTTAATGGTCATTAGGCGAGCATTAACATCAAAGCACGTGGACAAGGACTGTCAACGTGAAAATTTATTTCATAGTCAATGTGTTGTAAGAGATAAAGTTTGTTCTATGATAATCGACGGAGGAAGTTGCATAAATGCGGCCTCCCAAGACATGGTCGGAAAATTAGGACTTGAAACCCGTAATCATCCCACACCCTACAAGCTTCAATGGTTGGACGACAAAAATAAGCATGCGATCACCAAACAAGTAACCGTAGATTTCGTGATAGGAAAATACAAGGATTCGGTTATTTGTGACGTTGTCCCAATGAGTGCCAGCCACCTATTACTTGGACGACCATGGCACTTTGATCGAAAGGGAAACTATGACGGATTCCTCAACCGTTTATACCTTTAATTTTGGAGGAAGAAGATTAAGTTGCTACGATGACGCCTGACCAGTTGCTCAAGATGAGGCCACCCGCCAAAAGGGAAAATCAAAAGAAAATTTATTAGTGTCAAAATGCGGGTCTAGTGAAGAGCTCCCTCCTATCAATTGGTGTGACAATCCTTTGTACGAGGAAGAAGTGTCAATTCCTTTCCTACCACATCTTGAGAAAACTTCTTTTATCAAAGCACATCCAAATCCTCTATTTGCCAATGAATTTCCTTGCCAATTGAGGGAAGAATTTGTATGGTTTCATGAGAAGTCAAATTTAAATGATGACACTATTTTTGGACTAGGTAGCATGATCATCACTCCTTTTCTATCCTTTCCAAGTCTTGAGGAAATTTTCTCTCCAAACCCCCGATTAGGAAGATGTTGATTTATGACCTTGAGCCTAACTATTGTCTTCCTACAACTTTTCTTAGAGCTACGCCATCAAATAGGAATTTTATCCCATGTAGCCCAAAAACCCTCCACCCTTCAATTTGGTGGCTTACCAACACCTTACTTTCCACCATTCATTACCACAAATTTTACCATAGGACTAGGGTTTAAGTTCTATGGTAAGTAAATTTTCTTTGCGGTCTTAGATTATTTTTGACTATTTCTTTGGTTGAAGGATTTTAGCATTTCCACCTTACTGATTATCGAATTCACCAACCTTGGAAAAATTCCTTCATTACCGAGCAATCGCCCCCCCAAAGTAGCTGTTGAATTCAATCTCACCACCCTCACCAAAGAAATTTCAGTAAGACCATCCATCCTCCATGTCACCTAGGATTTTAATGAAGAACATGTCCTCATTGCCTTCAAACTCAAACCTATCAAAATTAATAAACAAACTAATAAACGAGAAATTGTTGGAGTCATCCTTGAGAAGAATTCAACCAACGGATTTGAGGTCAAATCCTCAAATCACCCGGAGAGGATGACATGCCTCGGGATGCACATTAAAAGAAAATTAGTAGAATCCCGTGCCTTACTAAATTCTCTATTATTACGTGTTTTTATTTTTGTAGGAACAATTTATGAAGAAGGATTGCATTTGGATCACTTGGAGGAGTCACTACTTAGCCCGATGGGAATTTGTCTTCCCAGGCCCCTATTTTTGTAATTTTATTTTAAACTTATTTGGCATACATTCGCCTTTATTGTATGGATTATATAATTGCATCATGCATTAGATTGTGTGGTTAGGGTTAGATGTATCTTGGTGGATTAGGGTTGAAGAATTCAACCAATTATTCAAGGAAAAAGGCCTTCACAGATCAAGCCCAAAGGAAGTCATGGCCCAAAGAAGAGCCCACATTTAAAGGTATGGTTTTGCAAGTACAAGAGTTAGTGGCAACATGGATTGATGATGTGGCAAGATCCCTCCATTGATCCCTTTAGGCATAGCATTCCATCTCCTCTCTAGGATGTGTGCTTGTTTGCCTTGATCTTGGTCATCCATCCTTTTTCATCCAAGGCCCACCATTCATTCATCCTTATGGAATTGCAAGGACAAGAGATAGTGGTCTCATGGATTGATGATGTGGCAAGATTCCCTCCATTGATCCCTTTAGGCATGGCATTCATCTTCTCCCTAGGATGTGTGCTTGTTTGCCTTGATCTTGGCCATCCATCCTTTTTCATCAAAGGGCCACATTCATCCCTCCACCCCTAATCACTCTAGGACTTCTATAAATGCATGGCATTAGTGTTGTATGGAACTTTTTGCCAAATTCAATAAAATACCCTATTTTCCTAAGCTTTTTTTGCTTGGTTTTTCCTTGGTTCTTTGAACCAAGAGGAGTTAGCCTCCATTGCTAACCTAGCTTGGGTTGCTAGGTTAGCTCTTATTCATTCCCTCACCTTCTCCATTGGGAGTTGGATCGAGGACGAAAATCCCCGGCCTACGGTGGTCGTTTCCTCCCGGAAAACGTTTATCCGAGAGCTTAACCCGTAAGATCGCTCTACGGATCCGCCAAGGGTATTTCCTTATTTTTTTGTCTTCATTTCACACACAATCATCTCTACATTTGGCATCACTATCTCACACACTACACCTTTATTTCTTGCATTTTATTCTCTATATTCATCTTCTAACCCTTCATCCCCTTCTTTTATTTTATTCTTATATTCTCCATCATTTAGCATATTTTAAATTTCGGACATCATATTGCTAATTCCATTTTAGTTTCTTGCACTTTATTTTAACTTTTGCTTTATTATTTCATCCATTTTCACAACCCCACACCCGAGCACACCTCTTGAATATTTTGTGGGTTTATACACGGGCCTGGCCTTCCCTAATGGGGATCAAGGACCCCCGTGTCATAGAAGGCATTGCTTTTTGGAACACTTTTATTTGGAAATGGCGTTGTTGTATGAGATTTGGTCTAAATCTGTTGGGACTTCGAGATCACATGCATAATGGGGACTGCTTTCACTCTTAATGTTTTTGGATGAAATCCGAGTTGGCTAAATATAGTTTCCCTAAAGGTCACAGCACGGTTGTCACACACCGAATTTGTTAAGATTGTTTGCCTTATTCTTCTTGGGGCATAAGCGTTAATCTATTTGTTACTGAAGCAATTGAAATATGGAAGTTACTGCAAGTGTTATTTAAGGTTTTCCGTTTTCTGTGAAGTCCGATTATGTACAGAGTTTTGTTTTTCACGGAGAGGTTTCTTTCTTCTTGCTTCCAAGCCGTCGCTTTTCTTCACTCCCTACGTTTCTGCTAGGGTTGGTATTGTTGTTAAACATCACTCTACCTAGTTTGTGGATTTATCGTTCTATTGAGTGTGTTGAGTATTGCGTCCGAACAAAACGTGTTGTGTTCCAGTCACCCCCCCCCCCACAACAAACCCAAACAAAGTGTCCCAGGAGGTAAGTTTTCTTTGTGTGCGGTCATTGAAGGGGGCACAGTCTCGAGGTAGACTGGCATCTGAACTCTAGACGAGTTCTTAGTTAAGGAAACAAGGGGAGCTTGTCACTTCTGACATGGCGAGGGATGCATTGCATAGACACGATGTAAACCACCAGACAATTGCAGGGCTAGGTTATTTTTCTAACGGATTTAACTGTCACCGTTTATTTTGACCTTATGATTTTAATTGAAATGCGGCAATACTTATTGATTTCTAATTGGTGGTGAGCAGAATTGTAATTAAGAAGGATTTTGTTGATATATATATAAAATAGAAATTCTTAAACCTCATTTAAACCTCACTGTATCCGAATATACCCTCCCGGCTGATTTCTCACTCTCCTATCTCGCTCCTCTTCCCTGCCACGCACGAACGTTTCTCTGTTTCGCAGCTCCGACAATCCAAACGCTCTTAAGGTAGGGGGAGAGAACTTTTGATCAATGTAGCTACTGGTTTAGTTAGGCTTAAACTCCTGTTTTCAGCTAGGAGCTTGAGTTTCAGATTCTTCAATGGCAAGGGTAGATAATAGTAGCATTTTAATGTACTTTAGTATTTCATTTCCGATTCGATCTGGAGCATTTAGATACACGGGTGCGACTGAGATTAGTGCACTCGTCTAGAATCTAGTTATTTTATGAGTCTGGAAATTTAGCTGATGAGGGTTCAAGGAAATATGTATTTAGGTGTTTAATTCTAAAATGCACTTTTGATTAGGACTTTTAGATTTGTTTTAACTCTGTACATGAGTAAATTTTTAGGTGAATCGAGTGTTTGGAAGGAGTAAGTGGCTCACTTGTTTGTCTAGGAAACCAGGTAATGCATGTGTAGGGGATTAGTCCCGGCCTTTAGGACGCTTAGCGATGCACAAGGGATCTTAAGAATTTGTTTTCGATGTAAAGGGTATCTAACTAATGGGGGGTTGTGTGTTGGTTATGACTTGAACTGATGGAATGTTTTTTTATCGCTTTAGAGTGTATGATTTGTTCAATAGAATGATGAACCAAAAGTATCATCTAGCTCATGCTCTGGATGTTTCTTTTTCTCAAGCAGATGAAAAATGTTTGTAAGTGCATGTGTTCTCTGTCATGAACGCAGGCTATGAACTGAATAGTTATGTCAACAGAAAAAAAAAAAAAGGATTAAGATAGGGTTGGAGGCGGGCGGGTTTTACGTATGTCCTGTCCAAAGACGGACTGCATGTATTACGTGCCCGTAAGGGAGTAGTATCACATTCAGCTGTCAACCCGCCTGTACCAGGACAAATCGCTCCGTTAATCCACTAAGATGTAAACGCTGAATCGAAAAACATGAATAAGAACATAGAACTAAACAAGAGACATGAACTATGTGTTTCTTTAAAGCTGTGCATTCATGCATACTTGATGATCTTGCACTCCTTACAAAGCATTAGCTTATCTAGTTTAAACCTTAGATGTGTTGAAGAACTCCTGCTAGGTGAGAATTTCAAACTCAGTGTATGATGTCTGAGTCTGGTTGCTGGGTGGTGTCTCAGGGTGACTGTGTGTGGCTGGAAAGGCGAATATGACCAGATGGTTTCTGCTCATCAAGATGTTGTAAGACATAAACTGAGTGCTAAGTAGGATGGATTTTCTATGTCGATGGATTCTTAGAACTGTCTGATTTAGTTTTAAGCACTGTGATTATTATAAGAATTTAGATGTCTCTGTTTTATATAATTCTTTCGCCATACTATTCTGAAGGCAGTCTTGATTTTATTCGTAAAGTTATGTCTATCAAGTTGAAATCTGTGAGAGTCAAGAGTATTTTTCTTTCTGTCTGTTGAAGTGTTTGATGATTATCGTGTTTTACTGCTGAGTATAGAAGTTGGATGGATGGACCATGCGCGCTGACAGTCCCACCCACCCCCCCCCCACCGCCCCCCGCCCACTCAAAAAAACCCCCCACCCCCCCCCACCTCGTCCTCGTCCAAGCTGCGTTATATAAGTAGGATGAGTGTATCATTCGCGACTGACGTCACCGGTTTGAGTTAATGATAAAGGTGTATGAATGAATCATGCCAGCTGACGTCATCCGTGTCGAGTCGAGTTATAAATTCCATAGGGATGTCTCCATCGGGTGAGGCGTAATGGGTCACGAGATATGCACTTGCCCATCGGATGATGTCCCTCTGATGAATGAGGGAATCATTCGCTGACGTTTCATCGGTAGATGGTGAAAGATTGTTTCTTTCGATGAGGTCCCTTATCGGATTATGTCCCTTATTCGGATGATGTCCTTTCTATAGGGGTTGTGTAGTGAGCACGTGGAATCATCAGTCAGCGGTATCTATACGATTCTGCTTTTGACAGAAGTAAGGTAATATGTTTTGTCCTTTTTAGCTATCGGCAGAATTAAAGTATAATTTTTTGTCGTTTGGCGTTTTGTGGCGAGGTCTAAACCACGTGCATTGCGTATGCCCATCGGTAGATGGCCCTACGAGCGCCGGCCATTGAGTCACGCGACGTACACGTGCGATTGGGCGACGATGTGTCTCTGTCCCTAAAAACCGCACTGCATATCCCGGTAGCCCCCTGAGAACGATATAGTCAGACAGTCTGAGGGTACTTCAGGCTGCCCAATTATGATATGGAACCGAGACCTGACCATCGTCCTCGATTTATGTGTTTTTGAATTATGCGATGGTTTTATGTAGAGGTCAGGTTTTGAAGGGTGTCAGTTTCCATATGGATGGGAACTGTCTTTGAAGCTTTAAACGAAATAAAAATATATAGAATAATAGAAGTAAGTTAGTATAAAGTGATCTAAGATTATTTATGAATCAGTCTCGGCCTTACTGGGTCTTCACACCATTCCGAAAATCAACAACAGGGATCTTGTTGTTTTTCTAGATCTCGGAGAGTCGTCTGAAGTCCAGAAGGGGATCTCGCAAAACCTTTCGTTGGGGACAGTTAGCTAAGGCGCGACAATATAATTGATGGAGTCTTTATTTGTATAAATCCGATTGTCTTGTAACTTTGGTGAACTCCAAAGAACTATTTTATATCTGGGCGGGTCCCCCAACTAGGCTGTTGCAGAACTGTGTTAACAACCTCCTGTTTGTTTAGTTTTTCTGTATATTTATTTGTCCCGACTCATTGCAGTTAATAATCGTTCACCGGGGATCTTGTGTGACATCACAGAGACTGATGCGTAATCGTTCAACTATCCTTGAAGTGTGCCTATCAACCAACCATCAACCCGTCGCTTTCATCTTCACCATGCCCATGCTGTTCATCCCTTTGTCCGGTTATGCATTCTAACAATAGCTTGGCGGTCTCCTTCGCTGGTTCTCCTTCCTTTGCTTTTCTGACATCTCTTGCGCTTTGTCGATCCTTGGCAGAAAGCTCTCCTGTTCACCATCTTTCTTGCTCCTCCTCTCTGGTATTTTCTTAACTGAGCCACCACGCGCTAGCCTCCCCCTGGCAAAGGCCCACACACCTCCATGCGGAGAGTTCGTAGGGGCTTAAATGATTCGCGCACAGCATCGGATCCCGCCAAGGGTCGTGAGTTCACTCTCCTTCTTCAATTCTGTCCCTTCTTCCTTTCTTAAACGTTTGCTTTTCTTGTCTAATCATCTGATAGTCGAAAAGCTTCACCGTCTTTCTAGTCATTGATATTAAAAACTCACCATCCTGAGCTCTTTGCAGTGAACTATCTCGGTGCTATTATGTATACGCAGAGAATGGCGTAATCTGAGGGCTCTAAGAGACACACCAAAAATGGGGAAAACAGCGCTGGATCATGACATTTCATTGTAGTAGCTTCTCCGAAAAGAAACTACCGCTTTTGTCAGAGAGCCCACCAGTGACTTAATATATGTATGATGAGTTTACGTTTTTAATAGCTGAAGCTTAGCAAAAAATTAATTGTTTTAAATCGTCATTATGCTTGATTCAACATCTAGAATTCAACAGAAAATCTACCTATGCCTTTGTCATGCTCTCACATGATTGTGTTAGATTTTGGAGAAAGACGATCCATTACTCTTATTTGAATTAGAATACTCACTTGGTCTTTATATACCAAAAACAGTTCCCTCCTTACGTTTAATATTTTCAATATCGTTAGGTGTGGGTCAAAAGCTAGTTCAAGAATAGGATTTTTCCTCACCACGTATAATAATCACTAACCCTTCCACAATCATCCACAATCAATA
>CM039515.1:41378162-41531904 GCA_022432975.1 Begonia masoniana
GGATGTGTGATGTAAAATTTAGTCCAACAAGATCTTGTTAAGTATCAGAATTTTAAAATAGGGTAAAGTGCAATTTGGCCACTACAACATAGGTGAAATGAGCAATTTACACCGTAAACTTGGGTAAAGTGCAATGGCCCATACAACTAGGTGAAATGAGCAATTTAATCATACCGTAACTTGAATATAGGCAAGAACAACCTTATGTATTGATAATGGGCAATATGGCCCCTACCGTCATATTTTCCATCAAAAAATAATATTTTTTCACTTGTTCATTTTTTTTCCCTAAATGCCCCTCACTGGACCGAACCGAAAGGGACCTGTTCGACTAATTGCACTTTGGTTTTTTTTTTTTAATTCTATTCATCTGTCTTCTCTTTTCTGAGAAATAAGATTTAAAAAAAATAAATAAATAAGAGTGGAATTAGTTGAACCGGTCTGGTCCGATTCGGTCCAGTGAGGGGCATTTCGGAAAAAAAAAATGAATAAGTGAAAAAATATTATTTTTTGATAGAAAATATGACGGTATGGGCCATATTGCCCATTATCAATACATTAAGGTTGTTTTTGCCTATTATTCAAGTTTACGGTGTAAATTGCCCATTTCACCTAGTTGTAGGGGCCAAATTGCACTTTACTCAAGTTTACGGTGTAAATTGCCCATTTCACCTAGTTGTAGGGGCCAAATTGCACTTTACCCTTTAAAATAAAAAACCTTGTAACGAAGGCGTCATGGGAATTATTATTGAGAGGTTGTAAAGCTCTTAGTGTTGTATTTTAGTGTTTTTTCACATAGCATGGTAGATAAAATAAAATAAAATGAAGAAACTAATCTAATAAGAAAAACTAACGTAATTTGGATAAAGAAACAACAAATTAAGTATTGATTAAAATTAGAATACATAAAATAATGGTTAAAATATTTGAATTTATTTCCTTTACTATGCCCCACAAGATGGAGCTTTGTGAGGATAATCGAATTTGTGGAGGTCCCTGGTGCTTCAAGTACAGTTTGTCTATTTTTGGTCAGATCTAGCACAGATTTGTTTTTGGAATTAATCTAAAATGCGTTGTACTAGGTAGGGAGAAAAACTGTATGTATAAATTACTTAATTTCTACTATCTCAATCGATGCGGGATTGTGCACCCCCACTCGTATATACTAGACACTCACAATCAATAGATTATTGGGTCGTTTTTGTTAAGAATTATATGCACAAAAAGCAAATGTAATAGAACAATTTTATATTATATGAATAAATTTATATTGATTAATATTATGTTTGTATTTTAGATTATACTTTATAAAATTCATCAAAAATTCCTTAGTTATTTATGCAAGCTTTATATTAACATATATATTGTATATATGTGGAATAAAATATAAATAGTAATAACCAAAATAAGCCCGTGACTTATATATGAAATATGAAATCTTTAAATAATTTATAGTCATAAACATAGTTTATCTCATTAAGAATGTATAGTCATATCTCAACTATATATGTAGTGACATAAGATAAATATGTTTTATATAATATGACTATATAGCATTGGGCTAAATGAAAATATATTGTTATGATAATTTTCGTTAAATATAGAATAATTAATTCTATCATAGTGATAGTCATATATGTATGATCTTATTTTATTGTATTTAACATATTCCTATTTTATTTTAATTTATTCGGTAAAATTTTGTATGATTTACAATTTATAAACCTTGTATATTGGGGCTGAATTAAAATAAATAGTTGAAAATGTTAACATCGATACAATGAAATTCATTTATATAAATTCCATTGTTTGTTATTTTAGACATCGAATATTAGTGCGTAATTCATAATCATTATGAATTAATTATTCAATCAAGATTAATGGTAGTCAAGGAAAAAATTATAATGTGAGAGATTAACAGATAATAAACCTACCTCTATCATGAATCTAAATGAAAGGTTAATACATATGTAATGCTTATATCAATGGATATTACTTTGAGTAAATATATTCTATAGTTTTAACAATGCAACTCTAAGTATTTAGTGAAATTACTTTAGAGTTAATAATTATATTAATTGATGTAAAAAAGTTATATTAATTAATGAAAATTATTGGAGTTTTAAACTATAAGTCCATCGATCCCTTCATCACCTTCTATCATTATTCTAGTGATAGAAAAATGAACAAAGAAAATTAAATAATTAATTATGAATTAATTGTGTAATACATTCAATAATCTGTCTGTTATTTTTCATTAGATAGAATAATTGAATAACTGATTATTCAATTAATTAAAAAACTTATAAAGTTATTTTTGAAAATTGTTTTTAAAAACGGATTATGCCAAAATTTAAGTAGATGTCATGGTGCCAAGTGTTGAGCCATGGTGGCAAGTTTGTTTTGATTTCTGTAACCTGTTTATTTTGAATAAATAAATGATTGCTACGAAATAAAAATTTCAAATTAAATGAGAGATAACTTTCGTAACTGTTTTGTATTTGTTAAGATAATCTTTAGGAAATCAAATTTTGAATTTTAAATGGAAGATAGAATTCCGTAACCGTAACGAAATTAGATTTCATCTTTAAAATTAGATATGATAACTTCATTATAATAATAAAGTTGAAAAACTATGAGTTAAGAGAATCAATTTTTGAGAGCAGATTTGTGAGTCTCTCGTGTTGGTTTTAAAGAGTTGTTCTCTAAATCCTACTAGATTGTCTTATGTGTTGAAAATACAATCTATCTTATATTGAGTGTGATCTTGTTCATCATGCTCACACGTGTTCATTCGAGGTGAAGAGGATTGACGAGAAGATCGAAAGTTTCAAAGGCCAAGAAGATCATTTTCGAATCGCGTTATTCTCGTACTAGTGTGAAATGTATTTTTTCTTGATCCCTTATATTAGATCTAAAATAAAAATAAGATTTTTGATCACGTATGATTATTAAAATATCATACCAACGATCTGTTTAAGTACATGATAAATTATTTTTTACGATACATAGGTTTCGCACATTAGCGGTTTTATAAACACTAGTAATTTCTCCGTGCGAGAGAACCCTAAATTCTAATAGTCATTGCTTTCAAAGGGTGGACTGCCACAATCTTTCTTCTTTGGAGGCTCGACATTCCTGTTGGCCACACTTTTGGTTAAGAATTGGCTCTGATACCATTTGTGGAATCCTTGATGCTTCTAGTATATTATTGTCTGCTTGGGGCCAGAGCCCGTGCAGATTTATTTTTGGAGTTAGCCCAAAACGCGTTGTACTAGGTAGGGAGAATAACTCCACTTATAAATTTCTCAATTTCAACTCTCCCAAGCAATGTAGTATTGTTCAACCCTACTGGTATTAGTTGTGTCTTCACAATCAACAAAATCTTGGGTTATCTTTGCCTTCACAAGGTGGACTGTCACAGAATCTCAATTTGAAGAAGTGATGAGAACCACAAGTATATCAAACCCGAGACGCTTCAACAACGTGGAATAGAAACTAAGGAACACCTTTAAATTAAGTAAAAAGGAACTTGACCACAGTCGAATCTTACTGACGGAACAAAATTCATCATACAAGAAGCTTACAAGAAGCTTGACTCGTAACTAAATTTATGCTCAGAACCAAAACTATCAATTTGATCTTTCAAGTTTTGGTTTGAAGAAGATCTAGTTCTTAATAAAGAACCCAAGAGATATAAAACCCAAGACCCTTCAACAATGTAGAATAGAAACTTAAGAAAGCCTTTGAATCAAGTAAAAAGGTATTTTACACCAATTGAACCTTGCCGACTGAACAAAAGTTATCAAACAAGGAGCTTGACCCGTAACCGAACTTGTGGTTAGAACCAAAGCTATAACGACCCCTTTTTCCAGTAAGATATTGTCCACTCTGGGGATTGGACAGTAGCCCAATATCCTTCCCTCACGGCTTAGTTTGGCGAGGACTTTCCAGTCGGTCACCCAACATGGTACTGCTCTCGCCGGAGCACTTTTAACTTCGGAGTTCTTATGGGATCCGTTGCCAATTGTGCTCCAAAACGCGTCTTACTATCTTGGGAGGGTTTCCTTACATATGTTTCATTTCCATATATTTCCCTAAGCGATGTGGGATTGTGACGACCCCCTTTTTACGACTCGAGATTTGCCTATACTCGAGTTCAGGATTTGCCTACACTCGGCTTAGGTCCTGAGGTTTTTCCCGCAACTCGAGGTTTGCCCTGCAGTTGTACTCATACGTACACATTCGGGTCATCACAAAAGTTATCAATTTGATCTTTCAAGTTTTGGCTGAAAGAAGATCTAGTTCTTCATAAAGAACCCAAGAAAAAATTCTCTAAAAAACTCAAAGTTTATTCATCATAATTGTTTTTAAAGGATTACAAATATTGTGTTTAAATAGAATACAAACAAACCCTAAAAATAATAGTAAATAGTCTAAAATATCCCTAAAAATATGACAAACCCTAATAAGTGTCAACATACAAGATATAGAAATGCTAAAACGTCAAACAATTGAAAAAAAAAATTAGATTTTGGAAAGTTGGGGCACAGATGGCCACGCGACACGCACGCTACGCCTGCGTGGCGACCGCGCTCTTATCTCTTCTCGCGCCGCCAACGCGCCTTTTGCGTGCTCCACCATGTTTTTTCATGCATTTTGTTCTTTTTTTGGCAATTTTTCCTTCATGGCTTCCTTCCATATTTTTAAATGATTCATGATTCTTCATTTTGAGCTTGGTTGTACCTTAGTTTGTAATTAAAAACTCTTATTTTACACTTTCAAAGACATTATCTTCCTTTAATGAGTCTTTATCTGTGCTTGAAAAATATTAGATTGTAGCTTTAATTCTTGATCCTCCTTGGTTCGTATCATTTCCTTTCCTTTCGAAGAGATCCATCCTCGAATCTCCTAGATCATACACAAAGAAATTCACACTAGGAACCAAGTTAAGATTGTTTGAAAAAAATCAAATTTTTAGAACAAGTAATAAGTGCTTGATCTCTTGCCAATATGATACTATTTTTCTGACTTCCTTCATCAATTTCTTTCACCTTTTATACCTCAACTTTGTACTCTTTTGGCACATGGGTCAATAAAACTTTTTCTTCTTGAATTTGATGGATTTCTTGGACAATTTCTTCCATCTTGCAATTATTTTCCTCTTCTTGAAATTTCATAAAAATTGGATTCTTTTGAAGAAAACTAACCTCCTCTTTTATGGGCTTTTGGGTTGGTGGCTCTTGGTGTGACAGCCCGAATTCCAGAACTCCAATCGGAGTCCGAGAACCAAGCCGTCACTCCGGGACAGTTATCAGAAAACGGTGACTATTTTTTTCTAAACGTTTGTACCTTTAAAACCTTAACAGGAAGTATAAACTTTCTCTGGGAGTGAAGGCTGGAAGACATATTTTTTTTTTAAAACAAACGGAACAGACTGGACTTTTAAAACATACCCTTAAAAGTTTTACAGAGAAACAGGCAGCGGTGGGTGTAGGCAAAAATGAACAGTAACCGGTGGATGCAGGCATAAATGAACAGTGACGATCGGTGGATATAAATTATAAGGCAACGGTGGATGAAGTTTTAAAGAGAAACAGGCAGCGGTGGATGTAGGCAAAAATAAACAGTAACCGGTGGAGTAGGCAGAAATGAACAGTAACCGGTGGATGTAGGCAAAAATGAACAGTAACCGGTGGTTGTAGGCAGAAATGAATAGTGACCGGTGGATGTAGGAAAAAATGAACAGTGACCGGTGGATGTAAGCAGAAATGAACAGTGACCGGTGGATGTAGGCAGAAATGAACAGTAACTGGTGGATGTAGGCAGAAATGAACAGTGACCGGTGGATGTAGGCAAAAATGAACAGTAACCGGTGGATGTAGGCAGAAATGAACAGTAACGATCGGTGGATATAAATTATAAGGCAACAGTGAATGAAGTTTTAAAGAGAAACAGGCAGCGGTGGATGTAGGCAAAAATGAACAGTAACTGGTGGATGTAGGCAAAAATGAACAGTAACCGGTGGATGTAGGCAGAAATGAACAGTAACGATCGGTGGATATAAATTATAAGGCAACGGTGGATGAAGTTTTAAAGAGAAACAGGCAGCGGTGGATGTAGGCAAAAATGAACAGTAACCGGTGGATGTAGGCAGAAATGAACAGTAACGATCAGTGGATATAAATTATAAGGCAACGGTGGATGAAGTTTTAAAGAGAAACAGGCAGTGGTGGATGTAGGCAAAAATGAACAGTGACGATCGGTGGATATAAATTATAAGGCAACGGTGGATGAAGTTTTAAAGAGAAAATTGACAACTTTTAACAGGAATTCATAAAAAACAAAAGTCGTGAAAACAGAAGGTATGAAAGCTTCAAACTTCAGAAAACGATTCAAAACATGATTTTGGACATATCAGGGAAACACGACAGAATTGTAAGGAAACAGATTGCATGGATGGCTCTAAAATCACAGATAATCCATGCACATCCTAAAGGAGAAAATATTCCAAACAATTCCAGAATACTTCAGAACATAAATTCAACTGTCAAATACAGAAGTTTTAAATACATCAACAACAGAACCTATACATTTCAAAATTCCCAGCAGAGTTTTTAAACAAAACACAGGACTATAACAGAGTTTTAAAACAAGACACCAGAATTCCAGAAGAGTTTACAAATATGAACTTTACTTCAAAGACTTAAACCTCAAGACAGAAAACTATGTCTGGCTGCAGCAAGCTGAAATGTCTCGGAATGGACAGATCTGTAACATGCACGAAGAGGAATTAAACAAGCTGCAAATGCTTACTAATAACTTGGAAGAATATGCAGCTAACTCCATTCAGACTTGTAGGAAACAACGAGTGTGTTTCCATACAAAAACCGAGAGTTTTCTCCCAAATATTTTAACCTAAAACCTCAGCAAACTCATACTCTTTACCTATCCAAACTTATTAGCGTGAGTAGATGCTTACCTTTGCTGAAGGAAATAGAGGAATGCAGGAGAAACAAAGTGTGGAACTTTGTTTCAGTCGCCTAGAAGAGAGAAAACAGAGAAGGAAGGGAGGAAGCAGAGAAGTGAAATGAAGATTTCATGTAGGAGGAAGAATATAACTTCTTCAACAAGTTGTCAAGTGTCAACTATCCATTGGCTATCTCCCACCAACCTTAATTTCTCTCCAATTTACCCTTCCATGCATTTTAAACTTAGTGTTTTGTTTAGTTACACATTAGTTTGGTTCCCAACAAAATACTTATTGATTTAATATTAAATAAATCCCGTAAAATGATTTGAGAAATAATTACAGACAAAAGGCCGGGTTCTACACTTGGGTTTATGACTCTTTGGTTGGTGGCTCTTCGGTTGGTTGCTCTTCGCTTGGTGGCTCTTCGGCTTTTCGTTTAACCTCTTGTTCTTTCAACTTTTGTGTCTTCACCTTTTGTTCCATCAACTTTTGTTTCTTTGTCTCTCGTGCCTCCTCTTATTTCTCCATCATCATGTCGCAAAATTGTTCAATCTTTCTCAACGAAGCATTGCACTCTTAGATTTGCTTTCATAGATAGTATCTTTCCTCGACCTTTTCTTGGGTTATGTATTGCATTTGAGAGATTTGGTGGAATCTAAGCATGGTGTAATCAAGACGAAGAAACAATAAAAAAACTTGTTAAATACAAAGTTAGTTTAATGGATATCTTTAACTCCCTCACCTGTTTACATTCAAACAAATCAATCCACTCGTATTTCACTCAAAATATGACTTTTTATAATTTCACCATCTTGTTTTTTACCTCTTAATTTCCTCTTTAATCTCTTTATGTAAAACTTTGATCAAAAGAAAAATATTCAATAAGTAAATCAAGAAAGATCGGAGTTTTAAGCTAAGAATTCCAACCTCCAAGAATAGTACAATCATACTATTTTGAAAGAAGGGAATATAAATAATCAATGAAGGAAACTTTGTTACTAATCAATGAAGAAAAATAATAAAGTACAAGAACGAATAAGAATTGATGAGAGTAATGATATCAAAGGAATTAGAATCAAAATTTTAAAAATAAAATTAGAGACTGAAAATTAGAATTTAAACTTTACGGACAAAGTTCGAAACTTTAAGAACAATTCAAAATTTCAAAAATAAAATTCGAACTTTAAGAATGTTAATCAAAGTTTTAAGAACGAAATACGAAATTTTAAGAATAATAGTTGAAATTTCAAGAACGAAATTCGAGGCCTTAAGAAAAAAGAATCAAACTTTTAAGAATAAAATTCGAAACTTTAAGTATGAGAATCAAAATTTCAAGAATGAAATTTAAAACTTTAAGAGTAAGAAAAAAATAGATTTTTTTTTTATTATGAAGAATTTTTAAAAAAGAAATTTGCGGGAAGAAGAGATTAAAAGAAAAAATGAAGATAGTGCTTGAATCTAGGAGCCTTTGCTCTGTTACCAAAGAATGAGAACTGCGAGTATATCAAACTTGAGACCCTTTAACAACGCGGAATAGAAACTCAAAAACGTCTTTGAATCAAGTAAAAAGAACTTGACCCTAATCGAATCTTGCTGACGAAACCAAATTTATCAAACAAGGAGTTTGACCCGTAACTGAACTTGAGGTTAGAATCAAAGCTATAAATTTTATTTTTTAAAATTTGGCTTAAAGAAGATCTAGTTTTTTGCAAAAAACCCAAGACAAAATTTTCTAAAAAACTCAAAGTTTATTTCATTATAATTATTCTCAAAAGTTACAAACATTGTGTTTAAATATAATACAAACAAACCCTAAAAATAATAATAAATAGTCTAAAATATTCTTAAAAATACGGTAAACCCTAATAAGTGTAAAAATACAAGATATGGATTATTTACTATAAAATACAAGATAGGTTATTGGCTGAATTTTATGGGTTTGATCTACAAGCGATGCGCAGTTGAAGAGGGAGAGGGAAACAATAAAAAAAAAGTCAAGTTTTTATTAGAGAATCTGAGATTAAGGACGAGAAGAACCTAAAATAACATTTTTTTTTGTAGGATAAGGTGAAAGCTTGGAATTATTCAATTATTTTCATTTGATTGGCTTAGAAGTTGCACTTCAAACATCTTTTGGGCTTATATTTATAACATTTGACTAAAAAAATGCTTCTTTTACACTTTCAAGGGCATCACCTTCCTTTAATAAATCTTTACCCGTGCTTGTAAATTCTTTGATTGAAGTTTTAATTTCTAGTTTTCCTTAGTTCATATCATTTCCTTTCCCTTCGAAGAGATTTATCATTAATCTCCTGTATATTTCACAAAGAAATTCACACTAGAAAATGAATTAAAATTATTAGAAAAAATTAAATTTTTTGGCTCATGGTTGAACAACACTATTTTTTAATGAATCTCATGGATTTCTTGTAAATTTTCTTTTTCGGACAATTATCTTTCTCTTGTTGAAATTCCATAAAAATTAGATCCTTTTGAAGACAATTATAACCTCCTCTTTGATGTGCTCTTCGATTGGTGACTCTTCTTTGTGAAGTTATTCACACTCTCTAAAAATTGCTTCTTCCTCCAAATATTGGATTTTTAGAAGAAAAATAATCTCTTCTTTTTCGTGCTCTTCGCGGCCTCTTGTTTCACCTCTTGTTCTTTCAATCTTTGTTTCTGTGCCTCTTGTTCCTTCGACTCTTGTTTCTTCAACTTTTTGTTTCTTTTCCACTTGTGCCTCTCGTAGTCCTCCATCATCATCTCAACAAGTTGTTCGATCTTTCACAACGAAGTTTTCATCTCCTAGATTTGCTTTCATTGGTAGTATTCCTCCTCGGCATCTTCTTGGCTTATGTATGACATTTGAAAGAATTTACTAAAACTAAGCATCGTGTATATAAGAAGAAGAGAACAAAAAAGAAAAAAACATTTGCTTTTGAAAGAAAGATTGAAGTTCTTTCTTCCTTTTTTTTTTTTTTACTAATTTGCCTTTTGCAAGAAAGATACAATTTTTTTTTTTAAATTTAAACAATTTCGAAAAGAAAAAACTTAGGAGAAGAAGAAAATTGACAGAAAATAAAGATAACGACTTGAAACTAAGAGCCTTTGCACTAATACAAAATGATGAGAATAATAGGTATATCAAACCCGATACCATTGGACAATGAAAAATAAAAACTCAAAAACGCCTTTGAATCAAGTATAAGAAACTTGACCCCGATTGAACATTGTCGATGGAACCAAAGTTATCAAACAAAGAGATTGACGGTTAACCAAACTTGTGGTTAGAACCAAATCTATCAAGTAAGGAGCTTGACGCGTAACCAAACTTGTGGTTAGAACTAAAACTATCAAGTAGTTTGACCTGAACTAAACTTGTTGGTTGAACCAAAGTTATGAAGTTGATCTCTCAAGCTTTGACTGGTAGAAGATCCAGTTATTCACAAAGAATACAAGAGAAATTTCTCTAAAGAGTAAACTCAAAAATCTTGCATATTCATTAATTAAAAATATTACAAACTCGGTGTTTAAATAGAATACAAATAAATCTTAAAAATAATAGTAAATAGCCCAAAATGTAACACCCGGGAATTTCCTCTAACTTACATAGCTTTAGATTAAGGTATGTTATGAGAGTTTAACATTTATCCTAGGGTGATGCTAAGTATAAGAGTTATAAAGTGAGAATTTTAGTGAAAACCATAAGAATAGAGTAAGTATTGGTGTAAGTGATGTTCTAACTTAATAGAATGGAAATTGGATGAAGAAAAGTAGAGGTAAGGAATGCTTTCCATGTTGGATTAGAGGAAGAGAAAGGGGAGGGGGTTGCCTTTGAAATGCCTTTGAAAATGACAAAGTTTAGTGGTTAATTTTAAAAGATGAAAAAGATGGAGTTTAAAAGGTGTTAGGTTTAGGGTAAAAAGACAAAAGTTGCCTTTCTTCTTCCTCCATCCCACGAAGGAAAATTGCAGCACCATTAGAGGAGTTCTCCATCTCCATTTCTTCAAGTTTTAGCAAGGAATCAAGGTTAGTTTTGAATGAGTTTTATGTTATATGCATATAGGTTGCGGTTTTTGGTATTTTGTGAGGGTTTTGGTGAGGTTTAGTGAAGGTTTGGAAACCCTAATGGTGAACCTCCGAAAATTTCTTTTCTTGGTGAGTTTTCTTGTTATTTTTGGTGGTTTAAGCTTAGGTTAGGTTGGTTTAGGTTGTTTATGTAGATAGATTAGAGTTAGAGGTGAAATTGGTAAAAAGTCGGTTTTGGTACATTATGTCGCCGATTCTGTTTTTATATAGTTAGATCGGCCATGGTGTTTGGTTGGTAAATTGAATGGATTCATTGGATTGTAGACATGTAGAGGTTTACAGAATGGGTTGGATAGTTAAAATCTGATGAAAAACGAGTAAGTTATGGCCGATTAAAGTTTGGACACTAAAAATGTGGGAATTTTGGGTTTTAGGGGTTTAGACTTTAGAATTTGTTAAATGTGTTGTTAGTTTTAGTTTAGGCATTCCTTAGAAGTACTAGAGAGTTACTAAGTGATTTCCTATATTTATTAGGTTGACGAACGAGCAGTTAGCATAGCTGAAGTAACTGAACACGTACGGAGTATCTAGGTAAGTAGAGGATGTTTGTGTTTTGCTTTCGGGCCTACACCATTGGACGGTAGAGAATTATTTGTTTGTTTGGTTGCTTTGTTTTGTTTTGTGGTTAAGCATTTGTGTGGCATGCATGTGTTTTCGAACTACGAAAAACGTGGTTTTGAGTAGAGTCGCCTCGTCGGGGAGTAGTGCTTGTGTAGCACCTCATGAGGGTCTCTACGAGAGATGCACCGTGGTTTCGAGTAGAGTCGCCCGTCGGGGAGTAGTGCTTGCGTAGCACCTCACGAGGGTCTCTATGAGAGATACACTGCTGAAGACATGTAATGTGTCGATAGTATGAACGCCTTGTCGGGGAGTAGTGCTGGTATAGCACCTCGAGAGGGTTCTATGATCGATGTGAAAAGGGAAAGATTAATGAAGTGTAAACGAAACGAGAACAACCGAATGTGTAGAAACTGCATTTGTTAGGGACTGAGTATGCATTATGTGTTTGACATTCATTATTCCCTACTTGCTAAGTATTAGGTTTACGTTTTTTGTTATATGGTGTAGGTGACGATGAGATACCAGGTGAGCTAGTCGAGGGAGGCTAGGGTTAGGACGCAGTCGGCGACGTACGTGTCATGCTGCAATTTGTCGGGGCGTCTTGACCATGGTATTGCTGGGAGGTGGGATGATATGTATTTTGATTGGGATGTTGGTTTGTAAATAGGTTAGGGGAACTTGAATTCTTTTTGGTGTGTATTTTGAACATATTATATAAATGTTTGATTTTTAGGATTTTGGTTTTAGAAAATTAAACGTTATGTTGCTCGGATTTTGGGTGTTATGTGCCCGTCTGTCGGGTCGATAATGTAAAAGTGTTTAAATGAGGATTTTAGTAGTAGGGTCGATATATCGACCCCTGGTGATATCGACCCTTGGTGATGTCGTCCTCTGGCGATATCGACCCCGAGCGGTATTGACCCCTGGCGAAATGGACCGTTGGTGATGTCGTCCCCTAGCGATATCGACCCCTGGCAAAATCGACCCCTGATGATGTCGTCCCTTAGTGATGTCGACCCCTGGCGATATCGACCTCTGGCGATATGGGCCCTTGGCGATGTCGTCCCCTGGCGATATCGACCCCTGGCGATATCAGCCCCTAACGATATCAACCCCTAGCGATATCAACTGAGTAGTGCAAAATCAGTCGAAATTGGTGTGGAGATGTCGACTGAAACTCTCAGCTAACTTTGCTGATTTTCAAATTTATAACCAATTGATTTAATAACTTAACCGATTTTTCTTTTAACATATTTTATTAGTTTTCTGCTGGAAGGGAGTCTAGTTATTTTCAAACAATGAAGTTTTGAGTAAAGAATAAAGTTTTAAATTTTCACGTATTTCTAATACTGTCTAAGGGTACGAGTATACCATAGAGTGTTTTAACGACTTGAGTTAGAGCCAAGTAGCGCACCGAGCCGGGGTGGGTTCGAGGGGCGTTACACAAAATATCCCTAAAAATATAGTAAACTCTAATAAGGTCAAAAATATAAAATATGAAAACCATAAAATGTCAAAAACTTAACAAAATTGAAATTTGGAAACTTTTTGTGTCGTGTGGCTGTGTTGACGAGGCAGCACGGGCGATGCGTCATCCCGCGCGTGCTGCGTTGCCTGCTGCGCGCACCTGCAATGCCTATGCACACGCCTCCAGTGCTCCCAATGTCTTGCTGCGTGTACTACATCATGTTTTTTAGTTGGTTGGCTTAGAAGTTGTACTCCAAACATCTTTTGGGCTTCTATTTATAATATTTGACTAAAAAATGCTTATTGTACACTTTCAAGAGTATCATCTTCCTTTAATGAATCTTTACCCATGTTTAAAAAATTTTTAATTGAAATTTTAATTTTTGGTCTTCCTTGATTAATAACAATCTTGGTTGCGTGGACATAGTTGAGGGATTGAGAAAAAACTTCAAAGACAGAGCTACAGCTACCAATGGGGACTTATATTTTCTTCTTCATGACTAGGAAGGACTCTAAGATCATAAAGATTTAAGGGAGCTTGGACACCAAAGAATAGGGAGGCTTGCGTACCATGAAAAGCTTAAGAAAAAAAATAAAATATGGCGTATATTATATTGAATCATAATTGATATTATAGAGTACATCAATAACAAGGACACTAACTAAATTTAAATAAGGAAATTAAGGAAAATAAGAAATTACTAAAATTGAAATACATATAATAATAATTAAAACATTCTAATTTATTTCTTATATTATATAAATAGCAAGTGTACATAACGCTGACTACCTTCGTCACGACGTCACCCACATGTACATTGAAAATCATTTTCAAACATAAAGTTGAAAGAAAAACGATACTTCTAATATGATCAATAATAATATATGACTGAATAATAAAGAAATCTAATTTAATATAAGAGAATGAGATTTGCCCTTGGAGTGCGCCTTACACACGATCTAATTCAATTGATCTTATTGTTTTATTTCACAGCTGGATCATGAAGGGTTGAAACCTAGAAACTACCAAGATCCCCGTCAATCTCTTCACTTTGAGTATAAACGTGTGGCATTATCATGAAGATCACTCTCAACTGCGTGTGTCTTTGTCTGTGACGAAATGTAGTAATCAAATATAATTTAACAATGGCATAGTGGGTTTATTTGATAATAATTATATATTCGTGACCATAAATTAAAATTCATTAAAGTAATCAAATATGATAAAGATAATTAAGCTTTAAGCATCAAAAGTGTGAGACTTTAATATGTGGATACTGTTGTCTAGATTTAAATTTAATAATGAGCTGAATTTAAGAATAGGTCAGACGTTTAGTGATTTATTGTTTTCTTGATCTCTCGTCAACTTATTCTCAAGAGAAAGTCATTCAAACTAAGAGGATCACAACCACTGTTCCAGACTCAACAATAGACTTCAGTAGTCTCGTTTTAAAGTCGATTCAACTGTTTCACACATTCATTTTAGTTTTATGATTTACATAACGTTTGAAATTCTTTGGAATATAGAATTGAGAAAGTAATGAACAAAGATTTAGGTTTAACATCACAACACCGTTATGCTAAATAGTTAGGAGTAACATTAAAACTTTTGTTATATTTTAGTTGGTGGAACTTTTTAGATTTTAGATTATGATTTTAATCAATATTATGTATCGTGATATTGAAATTTTGATTTTTAGGTTAAAATGTGATGACCCGGATGTGTACGTATGAGTACGACTGCGGGGCAAACCTTGAGTTGCGGGGTGGATCCCGGACTTGAGTATAGGTAAATTTCGGGTCGTAAAGAGGGGATCGTCACAATCCCACATCGCTTGAGGAAGTATATGGAAATGAAACATATGTAAGAAAATCCTCCCAAGATAGTAAGACAAATTTTGGGTTACAGCCCAATCTCCAGAGCGGACAATATCTTACTGGAAAAAAAGGTCATTACATAAAATTTTCAATTTTTTTCAATACATATGTAGGAGTAAAATTGAAATTTATTTTAAAGTCAATTTGAATTAAAACTTTGTTCGTTTAATCTATCAAAAATTTGCAGAGTGTTATTTTTCATTTGGATTCTAACTCTGGACACTGATATTATATAGATTTGATATTTAGAATAAAAAATCCTAACATCCAGAAAGAAGCACTAATGAAATCAAAATTTTTATTGGATATTTAAATTTTGTATTCTTATTTGTTTATCAAGGGGATTTGAATTTTTATGGTTAAAAGTTTCGATTGTTTATGATAAGTATGAAATTAAAATTAACTTTGAATTCAATTTTGGATTATGATCTATGAAACTTTTGATTTAATGTGTTAAATTTTACTCTCAATCTGGACTATGTTCTTAGGTTTTATTTTATTTTTAGATAAGTATGTTTGGTTGAATTTTTAACTTCAGGATGAATTGCACGAACAAAATAAAAGTTTTAGGATTTGTTAAATTTCATATTTTTGGGGTAATTATCGATTTTAATAATGTACTATGCACTTTATTTCAGTTAGCCCCCTATACTAAAAAAATCGGCAAACCAAACCCTGTACTTTGATTCTGTTATCAGTTTTAACATTGCATCAACAATTTCATTAAACCCTCATTTAAAAAATTACCAAACGATATTGGATTCACTTTGTGACAGCCCGACACCGGAACCCGATCGGAGTCCGGGATCGGAGCCATCACCCCGGGACAGATAACAGAAAACGGGGACTATTTTTTTTTGAACATAAACAGGATGAGCTTTTAAAGTAAACTCGTAATCTTTTCAGAGGAAGGGAAAGACGGGCTTCAGAAATACATGACGGAATTACAGGATAAAGCAGGAAGCAGAAATAAATAAACTGGCGGAAGACTTAGTTTAAGAGGGGCAGCGGTGAATTCAAATAAGACAAAATTGAACAGTGACCAGTGGATTAAAATGTGAACAGTGACCGGTGGATTAAAAATGTGAACAGGGTTCAGCGGAAGAGACTGGATAAAACTGGGTAGAAGAGGTGGTGACGTCAACCGGAAGATGGGTGACGTCAGCGGAAGACACAGATGGTAACTGAGATCGGATGAGGAGATGACGTTAGTCGGAAGATGGACGACGTCAACCGGAAGATATAAGCATTATACTGGCAGAAAAACTGGGATGACGTCAGCCGGAAGACATATTTACACTGAGCGGAAGACTTGGGTGACGTCAACCGGAAGACGGGGTTTTAAACTGGGCGGATGACTAAATTGACTTTGACTGGGGCGGATGACTAAGGCATATAACTGGGCGGATGACTGGGGCGGATGACTGGGGCATATAACTGGGCGGATGACTGAATTGACAACATTTAACAGGATGACATATCAACAGAAGACATAACAACAGAAGGCATAAAACTTCAAAATTTATTAAAAACCCGATTTCAAAACATAGTTTTAAAACAACATATTTGACAACATGACAGACAACATGACAGAGATTCGAGAAAACAAATTGCATGGATAGCTCTAAAACTCGAGACAATCCATGCACACACTAACAGAGAAAACTCAAGGCAGTTCCAGAATATTTCAAAATATACATTCAACTGTCAGACAGAAGTTTTAAAGAAAAACATCAACACAGATTTTATACCTCGTTTTGAAGATCCCAAAAGTTTTACAGAACTTGACATACACTTCAAACGTTTTAAAACCCCAAAACAACTTGTACAAAACTTGACATAACTTTACATAAAACACATTCTCACAGGAATGACATTTGTCTGACTGCAGCAACCATCCCGTGAGCTCCTCCCGCTAACTACATCAACTCATCAGTTTGAGGCTCAAGCTCCTCATCTGGAGGATCCGTACCTACAACAGGGAGTTCAACTATGAGCCTAGAGCTCAGCAAGAACATACAATGCAGAGTGATGAACGTGCTATGCATGAATCTTTTTCAAATACATGAACATTACATTACATTTCACTGGACAGGAAGGTATAAGTGGGAAGAGGAGCTGGCGCAACAGGAGTACATGCCACAACAGGACATAACAGGAGTACATGACAGGATGCCAGTCCTCGTCCACACTTAACCATACATTACATTACAGGTTTTATCTTACTTAACTTCAAACCGTGTGCAGAAAACCTTTTCATGACTTTCAGAGAAAAACTTGTATGCATGAACATTCATAGACAGGCAACAGGATAATAAGCAGAATATAAAACGGAACACACTTAACCTAAAACATAACCTTGGCTTAACTACCCAACAGAAATCCCGACAACATAAAACCTAGTACCTCCGTATTGTAGGGCCTTAAGGGCCAAACCTATACGTATGAACTTACCTGTTTTCCTCGATGCAGACAGCTGGAAAGTCTCAGAAATGCTCGAACCTGTTTGCTGCAATGTAGTGAAATTAAACAAGCTGCAAATGCTAACAAATAACTTGTAGAATATGCAGCAAGCTCATTTCAACTTTTTAGGAAAACACACTAACGTATTTTCGTCCAAAACAGTGGGTTTTCACAGAAACAATAATCCTAAACCTCAGTGAAAACCCGCATTAAACTTGTCCAAAATCGATAACTTTAGTAGATGATTACCTTTGCTGGAGAGACAGAAAGAAATCAGGAAAAGGATTGAGGTTAAAATCGTTGCTGGTCGCCTGGAAAAGAGAAAACAGAAAGGGGAGGTAGAAGTGAGCTTCACGTAGGAGGAAGAGAAGACATATCTTCTTCAACAAGTTGCCACTTGGCACTCATCCATTGGTTTGCTTCCACCTACCTTAATTACTTCCACATTTACCCTTCAATTAGCTTTTAACCTAATTGACTTGTTTTGATTACACTTAGTTTGGTTTTCCCTTAAACATTCCATCATTTCAACTAAAACATACATTGTATTAATATAATATTAATCGCGATTAAATGACCCGGGAAAACTATTACATGGCAAAAATGCCGGGTGTTACACACTTGAAAGTTTTACCACATATTCACCACTTAATGAGAAGATAATCTGAAAATTTTCGTGGTTTTTTAATAAATGTACGATTTGTTGTAATTTTATTTTAGTATATTATAATAAATCATACAAGTTTTAAACAACTACGAAAAGTTTTCTATTATCTACGCATAATATGATGAACATATGAATTTTTTTTAAATAAATCCAATATCTTTTGATATTTGTTTAAAATTAATCTCAGTTTCTTCTTTACTTTATAAATTAATTTTTTAAAAAATACCAAACGATATTGGATTTATTTGAAACGTTTTCCACATATTCACCATATCATTTGTAGATAATAAAAAAATGTTCATGATTTTCTAAAACTTGTATGATTTATTATAATATTTTTATAAATTAGTAAAATAAAATTACAATAAATTCTACATGTGTTAAAAAATCACGAAAATTTTCAGATTATTTTTTCATTAAGTAATGAACATGCGATAAAAATTTCACGTAAATCAAATATCGTTTGGTAATTTTTTAAATGAGGATTTAACGAAATTATTGATAGAAGGTCAAAACTGATAACAGAATCAAAGTACATAGTTTGGTTTGCTGGTTGTTTTAGTATAGGGGCTAACTGAAATAAAGTGCATAGTACAAGGTTAAAATTAATAATTATTCATATTTTTATTATGTGGTTGTTCAACGAATATGATTTCAAATTCATTAATTTTTCAGATTTAAAGTTTTGTAAAAATTTTGGAGTTTAAAATTTGTGACTTTTGGTTTTTTTTGTCCCAAATGTTTTCAAGAATTTTTTGGAAAGGCAACACTTTTACGATGGGGCGCCATAAGTTTAAGGAACAATTGTTGGACGCCACGACATATTTTATGTGTAGCGCTAAAGCACTAAAGAAACAAATTCGTCGTGCTGCAGGTTTTACTCCCAACATCCCAACATCAAGTCATGTATACACTTTCGGTAGTAAATACGTGAAAATTCTCAAGTTTTCAATGTGAGCAATAAATCGATCAAAGATAGATTTATTATTTGACATGATTTATTGGTAATATTTAATTACTGCACCAAGGGTACCACTTACTAGTTAATATTTTTATCCAAAGATTAAACTTCAAGATTTAGAAACTGAATATTAGGATAGTTCTTTTTTGCATGAACTAATTTATGCCTTAAAGAATGTGTAGGATTGTTATAACCATAAGGAGTGTTGAATTAGATTATCTAGCCTTTTCGTTTGATTAAAAATCATTTTAGTTTGCAATCTTTGGACTAAATATTTTCTCTTTAATTTAATGAACTAATTATAATATGCAAGCACTCAATAATAATAGAAAGAGAGAAAGAGAGAAAGAGATAGCGAACATGCTTGTTAACGGGGTTTAGTAGTTTGCACAACGGAGAGTGCATCCATTTATAGATAGCTTTGAAATAAGATTAAATTCAACAACTTAAAACACATTTATCATCAAAATAATTAAACTTAAAATCTATTAAGTCATTAATCTACACTTATTTGATGATGACAACTTTTAATCTCAGTTATTCAATGAGTATCCCTTTGACATATGCAAGAAATAAAGTTTTCCCCTACATACATGCATAGAAGTTAAGTTTAAAAAGTCATTATCTCCCCCTTAATTGATTTTCCCTCTTTATTTAAGAAAAAATAGTTTTGCCCAAAATCCTCTAAGATTTGATTTATCTAAAGCACTTAAGCAAAATAACTAGCCGCAACGATATACTAACTTTCAGTCGTAGAAAGTGTCTCCAAGTTTTTTTAATTAAAAAACTAAGACACTAAAGATTTTTCAAGAAATTGACATGTCTTACTTGTCTTTTCCATATATACTAGAGTTTTGGCATAATGAGAGTCAATGTATCTCTTTGACTCAAACAAGTTCCCTTGGGATGGTAAAGTCATATATCACTAGTGCAACTTAAATATTTGAAAATCCTCTTTACAATATTCAAATGGGACTCCTTTGAATAAGCTTGAAATCTAGTATATAAACACACACGACAATATTTAGCCTACTTGCTATTATTAGATATAGTAATGATCTAATCATACTATGATATCTCTTTATGTCCACATTCTTTTCACTTTCATCTTTATCCAATTTTGTGGAAGTGCTCATAGGAGTGCAAAAAGATTTATAGCCGTCCATGTCAAACCTCTTAATAAACTCTTTCACATACTTCTCTTGGTTTGAGAAAATGCCTTATTTACATTGTCTAATTTGTAAATCAAGAAATAATCTTAGTTCACACATCATGCTTATCTCGAATTCACTTTGTATCAATTTCACAATTTTTTTTTTTTGCAAAATGATGCACCAAAAATGATATCATCAACATAAATTTGAATTATTAGCATATCTTATATAAACTCTCTCAATGAGGAATATACTCAACCTTCCATACCATACTCTAGGCGTTCGCTTAAGTTCACAAAGTGTTTTGTTGAGCTTATATACATGATATATCTTATCACGAGCTTCAAAACTCAATGGTTGCTCAACATAGACTTCTTTCACAATGCTACCATTTAAGAAAGCACTTTTTACATTCATTTTGTGACAGTCTGCAACCGAACCCGATTGGGGTCCGGGATCGGAGCCATCACTTCGGGGCAGTTAACAGGAAACGGTGAATATTTTTTTTGTACATTATACTTTTAAAACAATGACAGAGAGAGTTCTCTGAAGTTGAAAGCAAAACAGATTTCAATAATGGATAGCAGAAGAAAACCGAAATGTAGGAAGGGTGACAGAAGGAAAGCAGGAAGACAGGGACATTAAAGAGAACTTAAACTGGGGAAGGAACATACTGTGGAGGGCTACGGTATATAACAGAAACCATGAACAATTCGGAAATGGATAACAGAAGAGAAGAAGTGGCGAAGAAAATAAATAAACAGAATAAACAGGAATTTAAAACAAAAAAAAAAAACATAAGCATAAGGCTGGCGGAGAACTTAGTTTAAAAAGAGCATCGGTGGATTCAGACAAGACAAAATAGATGACGTCAGTCAGTAGATGCGATTTTAAAACAGACGGAATTGCACTACTCACCGGTGGATTGTATAAGACAAAATAGATGACGTCAGTTGGTAGATGCTGAGTAAAACTGGGTGGAAGATAAAAGCTATCGGGGATGCAGATACGAAAAAAGTTGTACAGTGACAATCGGTGGATATGAAGTAAAAGGCAACGGTGGATGCAGGCAGCAGGTGAAATCGGCAGAAGGTGATGACGTCAGCCGGAAGATGGATGACGTCAACCGGAGGATACAGACAGTAAACGAAATCGGCAGGAGGCTATAACAGAGCTACTGTTTGGCGGTAGATGCGAATAAGACAAAAAGGGAACAGTGAAAATCGGTGGATGTACTTCTAAAAGGGCATCGGTAGATGTAGTTTTAAAGAGAAATGGGCAGCGATGAATGTGATCGGAAGATGCAGTCTTTAAGGCAAAATTTGACAGCTTTTAGCAGGAAGACATACAAACAGAAAACCTCAGAACAGAAGGCATAAAGGTTTCAAACCTTCAAAACCGATTTCAAAACAAAGTTTTGAATCATGCCCTACAAGTGACAGGGGTTCAAGAAAACAAACTGCATGGATGACTCTAAAACTCGAGACCATCCATGCACAACCCTAAAAGACAGATTTCCAAAACAGTTCCAGAATATTTCAAAATGTACATACAACTGTCAAATATAGAGGCTTAAAAACTTAAACAGCAGAAACTATACATTATTCTAATTCTTAACAGAATCCCAACGGATTTTTAAAACAAAACACCAAAATTTCAGTAGAGTTCACAGGAAGAAATTTTATTCTAAAAACTTAAACCTCATGACAGAAATATGCCTGGCTGCAGCAACCAAACCCCCATGAGCTCGAGCCACCAGCCACTTATTCATTAAACTGAGGCACAAAGTCTCCATTTTCGGGTTCAGTACCTACATCAGGGAGTTCACCTATGAGTCTAAAACTCAATAAGAACATATAAGAAATAAATGCAGTGATGCATATGCTATGCATGAACTTTTCAGAAATACAGTGACAGTACAGAACATTTATCTTCCAGTGACAGTGAGGTATAAGTGGAGCTGATAGGGGAACTGGCGATACAGTGAGTGCACTATCAGGCACGGTGCACTATCAGGCACATAACAGTAAACAATACAGAATCAGAACAGAACAGAGTGCCAGTCCCCGTCCCACACTTAACCGATATATTTCAGACAGTCAGATTTTTATCTTTCTTAACTTCAAAACCGTGTACAGAAAACATTTGCATGTCTTTCAGAGAAAACGTGTATGCATGAACGGTGCTTGAACTTAAACTGGCAGATAACATAATAAAACAATAGACAACAGAAAATAAATCAAAGCCAGACATTTCAGAACATAACTCTAATTCTTCTACCCAAAACAACCCGACAGAACAGAAAACCTAGTACCTCCATGATGTAGGGCCAAATCTATGCATATGAACTTACATGTTTGCTGCAGTGTCGGAAGTCTTGAACGTCTCGGTTTCAGTAGTTTGTGAACCTAAAACATGCTTATACAGTTATTAACCCTAAACTTCTCAAAATCAATAAACAGTGTAGTTAAACTTGTTAACTATCGATGGGAATTACCTTCACGGAAGAAAACAGAAGAATGCAGGAGAAACAAAGTGTGGAACTTTGTTTCAGTCGCCTGGAAGAGAGAAAACAGAGAAAGAAGAGAAGAAGCAGAGAAGTGAACTGAAGGTTTCACGTAGGAGGAAGAACTTAACTTCTTCAACAAGTTGCCAAGTGTCAACTGTCCATTGGCTATCTCCCACCAACCTTAATTTCTCTCCAATTTACCCTTCCATGCATTTTAAACTAAGTGTTTTGTTTAGTTACACATTAGTTTGGTTCTCCCCTCACTAAATGCTCCAACATTTTACAATGAAATTGTTATCGTATTAATGGCAATTTAAATCCATACAATAATTCAACAGATTATTACATGGCCAAAATGCCGGGTGTTACATTTCGCCCACCTTAACAGAAATTTTGTCCCCAAAATTTGCCTAAGCGAATAGGTCTGGATATTGTGCCCTAACATCCGCTTGTCTTTCCCATGTGGCTTCCTCCACATTGTGGTTGCGCCATAGCACTTTCACCAGTGGAACCGCCTTGTTGCGCAATACTTTGACTGAAGTATCCAGAATCTGTATGGGCCTTTCTTCATATGTCAGCGTCGGCATGATATCAAAGTCCACATGTTTCACGATCTGAGTTGGATCTCGTACACATTTTCTCAGCATCGAAACATGGAAGACATTATGAACTCCATCCATTGACGCTGGCAACTGTAGTCTGTAAGCCATGTTTCCCACACGCTTCAAAATGAAAAATGGGCCAATGAACCGTGGGCTGAGCTTTCCTTTCTTACCGAATCTCATTACGCCTTTGAAAGACGATACTTTCAAGAATACCTCATCGCCCTCAGCGAACTCTAAGTCTCTTCGTCTATGGTCCGCATAACTCTTCTGTCGATTCTGAGCAATCTTTATTCGTTGTTTGATAGCAGCTATCACCTCGGTCATCTGCTGTAATATCTCAGGGCCGATAAGCTTGGTTTCTCCGACTTCATCCCAACACAATGGGGATCTACACTTTCTGCCGTACAGAGCTTCATAAGGAGCCATGCCAATTGTAGCCTGATAGCTATTGTTGTAGGCAAATTCTACTAATGGCAGATATCTACTCCAAGGAGCATGGAATTCCAATACGCACGACCTTAACAAATCCTCCAGTATTTGAATCGTCCTCTCTGATTGTCCGTCCGTCTGTGGATGAAATGCCGTGCTGAAATCCAATTTGGTACCCAAGGAGTTCTGCAAACTTTTCCAAAACCTGGAAGTGAATCTGGGATCACGGTCCGAAACAATTGACACCGGAATACCATGCAGCTTAACAATCTCACTGATGTACAGTTCCGCATACTGATCCATGGAGTACGTTGTCTTCACAGGTAGAAAATGGGCCGACTTCGTCAATCTATCCACTATGACCAAATGCTATTATGGCCTTTAACTGTTCTTGGCAGGCCAACAACAAAGTCCATTGTAATGTTCTCCCATTTCCATTCGGGAATCGGAAGAGGTTGAAGCATTCCACTTGGTCGTTGATGTTCAGCTTTGACCTGTTGACATATCATACAAGACTCCACATACTTGGCCACTTCATTCTTCATATTTGGCCACCAGAAGTGAAGTTTCAAGTCTTGATACATCTTTGTGTTTCTAGGATGCACAGAGAAAGAAGATGAATGGGCATCCGACAAGATGCGCTTCCGTAGCTCTTCGTCTTTCGGAACATACCATCTGTTTTTGAACTTCAGAACTCCATCTCCCGAATAACTGAAATCGGAAGAAGCCATTGGTACTTTGCTCACCATATCAGCCATCTCCTTAGAATTGGTCTTCTGAGCTTCTTTAATTCGGTCCAGGACGGTGGGCCTCAGTGTCAAGTCCGCTAGTATGGCCGATAGCCCAGAAACTATCTTCATATCGAATTTCTGTATCTCTGTCCTCAAAGGCATTGATACAGCCAACATAGTCAGTTGCATAGTAGCTGGCATCCTACTCAATGCATCAGCTACCACATTAGCTTTACCAGGATGGTATTTAATCTCAACATCGTAATCTTTCACAAATTCTAACCACCATCTTTGTCTCATGTTTAGTTCTTTCTGGGTAAATATGTACTTCAGGCTCTTGTGATCAGAAAACACCTCACACGATTGTCCGTACAAGTGGTGCCTCCATACCTTCAGCGCAAATACGACTGCCGCTAGCTCGAGGTCATGAGTAGGGTAGTTTTGTTCATGGTTCTTCAATTGTCTGGATGCGTATGCTACAACTTTCCCTTCTTGCATTAATACACATCCCAAGCCAACCTTGGACGCATCACAGTATACGCTGAATTTGCCGTCTTCAACTGGCAATACTAACAGTGGGGCAGTAGTTAATTTCTGCTTAAGTGTTTGAAAACTCACCTCACAAGCTTCAGACCACTTGAACTTGATGTCCTTCCTCGTTAAGCTGGTCATAGGCTTTTCTATCACAGAAAATCCCTTGATGAATTTCCTGTAATAACCAGCTAGTCCGATAAAGCTCCGTACCTCGCTTGCATTCCTCGGCCTTGGCCAGTCTCTTACAGCCTCAATTTTGGCAGGGTCCACAGACACTCCTTCAGCAGACACCACGTGGCCTAGGAAATTAATCCTACTCAGTCAGAATTCACATTTTGATAGTTTGGCAAATAATTGATGCTGCCTCAGAGTTGATAGCACAATTGCCAAGTGCTCTTTATGCTCTTCCTCGTTCCGAGAATAAACCAGGATGTCGTCGATGAAGACGATTACAAATTTGTCCAAAAACTCCTGGAATATCCTATTCATCAAGTCCATAAATGCCGCGGCGGCATTAGTCAACCCGAACGACATCACCAAGAACTCGTAATGTCCGTACCGGGTCCTGAAGGCGGTCTTTGGAATATCATCAGCTCTGACCTTCAACTGGTAATAGCTGGAGCGTAAGTCAATCTTAGAAAATACCAGAGCCCCTTGTAGTTGGTCAAATAAATCATCGATTCTCAACAACGGGTACTTATTCTAGATAGTCAACTTGTTCAGCTTACGGTAATCGATGCACATACGTAGGGACCCATCTTTCTTTTTGACGAACAAGACGGGAGCACCCCACGGAGAGAAGCTAGGGCGCACAAAACCCTTGTCCACCAATTCTTTTAGCTGAGCCTTCAACTCCCTCAACTAAATCGGTGCCATACGGTACGGATTCTTCGATACCGGTTCAATACCAGGATGTACATCGATTTCGAAATCGATCTCACGATCGGGTGGCAATCCCGGTAGGTCATCTAGGAAAACCTCAGGGAAGTCTCGGACTACCGGAATATTTTGAAGTTCCACCTCATTTTGCCTTTGGACATCCACTACGAGGGCCAGGAATCCGATGCATCCTGACTTCATAAGTTGTTGAGTTTTCAAGGAAGATATAGCGGGCATACAGTGTTCCTTTGGTACTGCCTGATAGGAGAGTTCTACCTCGTTCGAGCGTTTAAACGACACAAGCCCAGACCTACAGTTGATGGTGGCGTGATGTCTAAACAGCCAGTCCATCCCCAGAATGACATCGTACCCTTTCATACCGATGACGATAAGATCGACATACAATTTCTAGTCCCCAACTGACACTATATCACCCCGTACAACCTGCTCGGAGTGCATAAACTCTCAGGACGGCAGCATAATGCTGTAGGGCTGATCTGACGACGTACTACAAAACTTCTGTCTAACTACGAAGTCCATGGCCACAAACGAATGTGTGGCCCCCGTGTCCCATAAGGTATAAGCAGGTGCATCATATACTGAAATTGTACCTGTAATCGCTGTGTGCTGAGCACCGTCATCAACATCCTCCATCATTGCAAACACCCTCGGCACGGCACGGCACGGTTCGGCCTCGTGTCTGGCACCGGGCAATCTCGGACTTGATGACCGCCCTTGCCACATTGGTAACACTGCCCGACAAGGAACCTACAGTCACCCTGGTGATTCTTCTGGCAATGTGGGCATACTGGCAATTGAGGAGCTCCCATAGGTCTCTTGCCCTTATCTTGATACAGGACAGTCTCATTGGGCCTCTTAATGCCCCTGTTTTGCTGCTGTTGAGGTTGAAAATTCTGACCTCTCTGCTGTTGCTGCTGAGGAACATTTCTAATAATTCCTCTTGGCGAATCTCTTTGTCTCTGGGACTTTATTTCTAAGGCCTCTAACTGATAAGTCTTGGCCACCACCTTAGCATACGGTGCCTCATCGAATCCTCCGGTTGTGATTCCTCGCAGAAGGTCCATCTTTAACCATTGAATGAACTGGTGTACCTTGTTCTCATCGGTGGCCACTAGGTATGTTGCATACCGGGATAATGACTCAAATTTCTGAACATATTCAGCCACTGACCCATATTGTCGCAGTCGAGAGAATTCAAGCAATTTCTCCTTCCTCACTGCACGGTCAAAGTACTTTTCGTAGAAGATTCTCTTGAACCCATCCCAGCTTAATGCCACTGTAGTCGACTGCACTGTGTCCCACCAAAATCCAGCACTTTCGGTGAGATAGAACGTGGCGCAAATAACCTTCTTGCTGTCTTCTACTTCTGCATAACTGAACATCTTCTCCATTGTTCGAATCCAGGCTTCAGCACGGGTCGGGTCTGTAGACATTCCATCAAATGAAGGCGGCTGAAGTCGCCGGAATCTATCTCCACTGTTGTCACGTGAAGCATTTCCATGGTTATTATTGTTATTATTTCCGCTGTCTTCTCTGGCCATCATACGTTCCACCATGCGGGACTGTACTCCCACCAGCTGAGTTAAGCGATCTATAGCACGAGAACTGTCGCTTACTTCTTCCTGTTGTCCTCTCACCATTTCTAAGAAACCCTATGAGCAGAATAACCTAATTTAATAAACAGAACTTTTACAGAAATTTAAACACTTACAGTTGGTGGAGCGATCTCACGTGGCCGATTGCGCAGTCAGACATTTCACAGAATCGGTTTTAAAACCTTGTTTCTCTGATACCATAACTGTGACAGCCCGCAACCGAAACCGATTGGGGTCCGGGATCGGAGCCATCACTCCGGGGCAGTTAACAGGAAACAGTGACTATTTTGTTTGTACATTATACTTTTAAAACAATGACAGAGAGAGAGTTCTCTGAAGTTGAAAGCAAAACAGATTTCAATAATGGATAGCAGAAGAAAACCGAAATGTAGGAAGGGTGACAGAAGGAAAGCAGGAAGACAGGGACATTAAAGAGAACTTAAACTGGGGAAGGAACATACTGTGGAGGGCTACGGTATATAACAGAAACCATGGACAATTCGGAAATGGATAACAGAAGAGAAGAAGTGGCGAAGAAAATAAATAAACAGAATAAACATGAATTTAAAACAAAAAAAAACATAAGCATAAGGCTGGCGGATGACTTAGTTTAAAAAGAGCATCGGTGGATTCAGACAAGACAAAATAGATGACGTCAGTCGGTAGATGCGATTTTTAAAACAGATGGAATTGCATTACTCACCGGTGGATTGTATAAGACAAAATAGATGACGTCAGTCGGTAGATGCTGAGTAAAACTGGGTGGAAGATAAAAGCTATCGGTGGATGCAGATACGATAAAAGTTGTACAATGACAATCGGTGGATATGAAGTATAAGACAACGGTGGATGCAGGCAGCAGGTGAAATCGGCAGAAGGTGATGACGTCAGCCGGAAGATGGATGACGTCAACCGGAGGATACAGACAGTAAACGAAATCGGCAGGAGGCTATAACAGAGCTACTGTTTGGCGGTAGATGCGAATAAGACAAAAAGGGAACAGTGAAAATCGGTGGATGTACTTCTAAAAGGGCATCGGTAGATGTAGTTTTAAAGAGAAATGGGCAGCGATGAATGTGATCGGAAGATGCAGTCTTTAAGGCAAAATTTGACAGCTTTTAGCAGGAAGACATACAAACAGAAAACCTCAGAACAGAAGGCATAAAGGTTTCAAACCTTCAAAACCGATTTCAAAACAAAGTTTTGAATCATGCCCTACAAGTGACAGGGGTTCAAGAAAACAAACTGCATGGATGACTCTAAAACTCGAGACCATCCATTCACAACCCTAAAAGACAGATTTTCAAAACAGTTCCAGAATATTTCAAAATGTACATACAACTGTCAAATACAGAGGCTTAAAAACTTAAACAGCAGAAACTATACATTATTCTAATTCTTAACAAAATCCCAATGGAGTTTTAAAACAAAACACCAGAATTTCAGTAGAGTTCACTGGAAGAAATTTTATTCTAAAAACTTAAACCTCATGATAGAAATATGCCTGGCTGCAGCAACTAAACCCCCATGAGCTCGAGCCACCAGCCACTTATTCATCAAACTGAGGCACAAAGTCTCCATTTTCGGGTTCAGTACCTACATCAGGGAGTTCACCTATGAGTCTAAAACTCAGTAAGAACATATCAGAAATAAATGCAGTGATGCATTTGCTATGCATGAACTTTTCAGAAATACAGTGACAGTACAGAACATTTATCTTCCAGTGACAGTGAGGTATAAGTGGAGCTGATAGGGGAACTGGCGATACAGTGAGTGCACTATCAGGCACGGTGCACTATCAGGCACATAACAGTAAACAGTACAGAATCAGAACAGAACAGAGTGCTAGTCCTCGTCCCACACTTAACCGATATATTTCAGACAGTCAGATTTTTATCTTTCTTAATTTCAAAACCGTGTACAGAAAATATTTGCATGTCTTTCAGAGAAAACGTGTATGCATGAACGGTGCTTGAACTTAAACTGGTAGATAACAGAATAAAACAATAGACAACAGAAAATAAATCAAAGCCAGACATTTCAGAACATAACTCTAACTCTTCTACCCAAAACAACCCGACAGAACAGAAAACCTAGTACCTCCATGATGTAGGGCCAAATCTATGCATATGAACTTACCTGTTTGCTGCAGTGTCGGAAGTCTTGAACGTCTCGGTTTCAGTAGTTTGTGAACCTAAAACATGCTTATACAGTTATTAACCCTAAACTTCTCAAAATCAATAAATAGTATAGTTAAACTTGTTAACTATCGACAGGAATTACCTTCACGGAAGAAAACAGAAGAATGCAGGAGAAACAAAGTGTGGAACTTTGTTTCAGTCGCCTGGAAGAGAGAAAACAGAGAAAGAAGAGAAGAAGCAGAGAAGTGAACTGAAGGTTTCACGTAGGAGGAAGAACTTAACTTCTTCAACAAGTTGCCAAGTGTCAACTGTCCATTGGCTATCTCCCACCAACCTTAATTTCTCTCAAATTTACCCTTCCATGCATTTTAAACTAAGTGTTTTGTTTAGTTACACATTAGTTTGGTTCTCCCCTCACTAAATGCTCCAACATTTTACAATGAAATTGTTATCGTATTAATGGCAATTTAAATCCATACAATAATTCAACAGATTATTACATGGCCAAAATGCCGGGTGTTACACATTTGATATAGTGAAAATTTTTTATGGCAAGCAAAGGCAAGTATCATACGGAGGACTCTATTCAAGCAACTGGTGCAAATGTTTACTCAAAGTCAATTTGTTCTTCTTCATTGTAACCTTTTGCAACCAATCTCCTGTTGTTCCTCACTACTTTTCCATTCTCATCCAGATTATTTTTGAAAATCAATTTAGTTCCAATGATTGAGTATTCTTTAGGTCTTGGGACTCAATCCAAAATTTTGTTTCTCTCAAATTTATTTAGCTCTTTTTGTACGGCCATTAATCAATACTCATCAATTTCAGACTCATCAAAATTTTTAAGAGATGATTTAGTCTTTACATTTAAAGAGGGAATGCTGAAAATATCAGTTATTGGATGACTCTTAACATATCTCGTATCTTTAGATATGTTCTCCTGGTTATTCCAATTGAAGCTACTTCTAGTTCATTCAGAGGATTTCCTTGAGATGTGATCCCTAGTTGATTGTTATCCTCCAAGTTAATGGTTTCAATTTCCTTTCTTAGCTCATCATTTGACTCCATTTCATTTGCTGATTGGATGAATTCATCAAAGGTTATGTGCATGAGTTCTTTCGCAACAATGTTTTATTATTGAAAACTCTATATGCCTTAATAGTTGAGTAGCAACCTCAAAATATCTCATTTAGCTCACATTTTAGTCCATTTCATTTGATAATTGGATGGATTCAAAACTGAAGGCGGACGATCGAAACATGATGATAGAAGAATTAGTGTTCAGAAGCAGGCGTCTAGAAAAAGAGGAGCTGCCCCTGATAAATGAATTAATACTTTCTACTCAAGCTCCATCATCAGTGACTGCAGAGGATGAAATTCAAAGTTTTTAGGGAGAATTTTGGATGAATAAAAAAAGTCAAATAAACAAATTTTGGAACGATTTTTAGATACAAAATAGGGTATAAATGAATAAAATATCTTCTAGATTTTGAGTGCAAACTTCAAGGGGAAATGGAGATATAGTCGAAAGAATGCAAGTTGATCAAAAAATGCCTAGCACAACTTTTTACTTCGATAGCTACCTTCAATCGAAAATAGCTCTCCAACGATGTATGTGTTTTTGCAATTTTACAGAAGATTACTCTTCAAGGATTGAAATGTGAAAATTGCAATAAGGAGCTAACTTCCTCAACTCAAATGAACAAGAAACCAAAATACAAGTCATCGATTAATAACAACCAATCAAAATGTGGTTTTGCTAGAAAGCAAGGGAAAACCGAAGCACATCTTTAATTTTTATTATCATCCCATTGAGTAAAAAGACCCTAAAGTTAGCTTAAATAGATCCAAAAAATATTAGGGTTAATGTCTTAAAGAAACATGGCACAAATTCCCTTAAAAGACACATAGATCTAGTCGAGTGACTCTAAAATTTGTCCTTAAACCAAATACATTTTAACATAATTTAATCAAACATAAAACATAAAATATTTTTTACGCCTTGAGCCAACAATGAACCATATGATGATTTTCAAGGTATTTGTTCAAGTGGATTTGGCTTCAACTCTGAGTAATAGAGATTGTGCTTCTTTAGAAGAAATGAAGCTCTCTGTTTACTGACCATTTGACATAGCTAATGATTTTCACTTCTTACCAAAGACATCATTCTAGAAAACTTGAGATGTCAGATACAATCTCTATGAAGAACCCATTTTTGATATAAGATTGTGAAAATTGCCAAATACTCCTTTAGGTAAGATGATTGATAGTTTAGGAATCCTTCATAAATATCCTAATGTTTTACCTTGAATAACTCATAACATATATATGGATGATATATGGTTGTAAATGATGCATTGAATACTCCATGATCACCTACAAAACAAATGCTAAAATTATTGTTAGAAAATCTTCATGCTTGATTGTGCGTTATAGGATCCCATAGCACATCAACATTAGGTCATGTAATGATAAATACCTTAGCTAAGATTTCTATAGAACTATTAGTTAGAGATTTCCTTAAGATGTTTTTTTTTTTTCAGAAGGAGATGGAAATCCTTGACTTGGAGGATGTTATTAAAGAAGCAAGTTCATCTCAAAAAGTTCCTCCCAATGCTTTATAAATAGTTCCTATTGAAGAAAATCAAGATGACTTATTCAAAAATTGACAATATGCTAAAAGTCATCCCATGACCTACATTCTAGGTGATTTACACTTAGAAATTAAGACTAGGTTCTTCAGTTAGGAATTATTTTGCGAAGATAACCAATGTAAAAGTCAATATTTTATTGTATTATTAATTTTAGAATAAATTTGTCGCATTGTTAATGGTCTATGGGTTGACCTATTTTATCGTTTAGCGACCATGTTGGATTTTGAGGTCAAATTCAGTAATTTGGAAAATTACTGTGTGGTTAATTGAAGGAAATCAAATTTAGGTAATTTGGATTTACCTCGAGTTGGAATTTTAGATAATGCTCGAAATTGTGAATGATAGAATTGTGAGGATTTTTATATTAAATAAATATTTGGGGTAAAAATATAAATAAGGAAAATATTATTAAAATAGGGTTTCCCAAGCCCTTTCCCCATTTTTCACCACGCCGCACAAAGAGAGGGAAAAAGGGGGGAGTGAATCTCCGTTGTGCACACCTATGGATCGAAGGCTAGAATCGTGTTCATTGTACTCCGTGCACCAACATTTGTGAAGGACATTTTGTAGGTAAGTTTGTGTTTCCCTCATGTTAAGGTTTTAAACTTAGGGTTTTGATTAGATTTGGATTCGATCTTGGAAACTCAAATTCGTGGTTTGCTTCTAGTTTATATGAGTAAGTTTAAGGTTTATTTAAGTTATGTAGTCGATTGGACGTAAGAATCGGCGAGGGATGACGTTTTTCGTGACTTTCCGTCACTAGAAATTGCCCAAGTGTCGACTACTATTGATGCCAATCAATACTTCTAACCCTGCTAGAAACAGAGACGTATCAAGTATTGACCGCTTGACTATTATCTATTATCTCCATATTGATGATGTGATGTTTAGACTATTATATCCATAGACTATTATGCTATAGACTATTATCTCCATATTGATGATGTGATGTTTAGATAATATGTTATATTATAACATCATAATGGGTGTAAGTGATGCCTGAAGGTGTGTGGTCTTTCGTCCTATATTACAAAGTGTTAGGTTATCTCTTTACGTTTTATTGATAGTCGAGGGTGTGATTTATTTAAATATTTATTATAATGTTGATTGAGAAATTCTATGAGTAACTTTATTGTTATTTGAAAATTTTATGATTGATGATGATATTTTGTTAAAGGATATGTTATATTATAAACTTTTGAATATGACACGTTAATGGACATAAATTCGATGATATGCTGTGTGACGTGTTGTTTCATATAATTTATTATTATAATTAAAATGATATTGACTCGAAGATTTGCTTTTATATTACATTCATAGTGATATTGACTCAAGCATGTTTTTAGTTTATGTCGTAATGATATTGATTCTATGATGTTCTTTAATGTGTTGTTATGCTGATATTACTTCGGAGATGATATTTAGGATAGGATACTATTATGATTGAAATAGGAATGTAAAATAGACTGTATGAAAGATATGTTTATGTTTACACTGTATGTTATGTATGACTAATGCATCGTGATTTATGAAAGATGACGAAAATATTTTCATACGTAAGATTTCATATACGAAACACTAAAACAGAACTATAATACGCAATGGACTGCCCCGAGGGAGGCCAAATGGTGGCTACTCTCTCTTGTAGTTGTTCCAACGATTAAACAATAAAATGAAACATAAAAAAAGACAAAAAGACTGAAGGACTAAAGAAATAAGTGAATAAAGAACATAAATAGTTGTTGAGGGGCAGGAATCGAGTTTGTTGTTCCATAGGAGGTGGACCAGATGATGCCATCTCCTCTCCTTAAACTGTATTACCTCCAACAACTAGAATATTAAGTGTAAGAAAAGAAAGAATAAAGACTGAAATGAAACAAATATTTTTACAAACTGCATTTCATGTTCATGACATTTATACATCTCTTACTAAGATTTAGACTCATAGGTAAATTTTGTGATGTAGGTGAGGAGATTGATTTTATTAATGAAGAAAACGATTGAAAGAGGTAGTTGAAGAGGTGTATCCATGGGCAAGGCTACCACATTTGTTAGTGTGAAATTAACTTATGTAGTATGGCTAAAGGAATATGTTTTCTTTAAAAGAGATATTTTTATTTTAAGACTTATTATTAAGTTTGCTTTTGATTTAGAATCATTCTAGTTAAATATTTTAGTTGTGAACTTCTTTAAAGGCCGTATGTTTTCCTTTATATATTGATTTTAATTTAAATGTCTTGAAAGTCTTCTGTTGTATGTTTTATTTTCAAAGATGCAATTTTTACGTTTTAAACAAATTAAAGAAATAATTAAAAAAAGTAAAACATGTATGGTACGGGGCGTTACAATGCTTGTTGGAGAATGTCGAGGCGTTATAATGTTGAGGCTTCCTAATTGGTAGATTGCAACTTTCTCACCATATTAGAACATGTTGTATTTTCAGTTCATTTGATTTTTTGAGTTGGTTCCTACCCCGATTGTGGGTTTGAAAAACTTTTCTGAGAGTTCTCAATGGTACTGATGCTGGTATAATGATGGGCATTGAGGGTTGAGTTGTTTATTAGACCTTCGGTGTTATTAGGCTTCTGGCATCTGTAGACCTTGTTGAGGTAGGGGACTACTTTTATATTCAACATTTAATACATGGTTTTTTTATAAAATTTTTGAGACATGTTCTCATATTTTTAAGATATGTCATGCTTTTAGAACATGTTAGTTTTTATTACATATATGTTTTCCACTACCTTGTTTTATTGAGCATGCATATTTATTATTTTGCATTGCTAATCAACTCTGTTATGCGAATCGCACTTGATCGACTCGAGTGGGTGTCCTTTATTTTACACAGATTTGATTGTTGGAATATGTGTTTTTCTTCTGCAAAATAAAGTAATATGACTGTTAACTGTGTCCTGTTCCCTAGTGTGAAACTGTAAACTTGATAACTGTTGTTATATTATTGCGATCACCACATATCGTCTTTTCCTTTCTTAGGCATATTGTGCTTGGATTTCGTGAGCGAATCCATTTCCACTGATATTTTACATTGTTACAATAGTGACATATTTTATTACGCGCCAGAGTGTAGCGTGTTATTTTTAACACTTGCCCTACTAATGTTTTTTTTATACAGTTTTTCTCATAGGTTTAGTCATAGCATGCTTATTCATTTTTTTATTTACTATACTTAGTTTAGTCTAACTCATCCCAAATACATACTCTTTCAGGTTTAAGTTATGATGACCATCATCAGTCGATGCAGGAGTGAGCTCGGGGATTATATTTCCTTTAGTATTTATGTTTCTTTGAGAGTTCCCATTTGTGATATGTAACTCTTTACTAGTATTTTCCATGAGCTCGATTATCATGTTATCCATTGTTTCGCTCAGTTTATCGTATGTACTTATATTATTACATTATCTATGATGTTACTATTGTAGTAATAGGTTGGTCCAATGTCATGGTTTCTATTTTAAATTAAGTCTTCTGCTACTAGAATAATTAATTATTGTCAAGAGTTGATAGTTTGATCAACTTTTTGGTATGTTGTTTTCCATTTCCATAACAAGTTTTGTTCAGATCGTGACAATTCAATTTGTGCCTCACATATTGCTCTTGTTGAATTTTTGGGCTGCTCATTAGGCTTGGTTCATTGGACTTGATAGTGTTGTTAGGCTCGACCCGTTTGACTCGCTAGATTGGATGACTTGAAATTTTTTTTCGCTCGTCTGACTCAATCATTTCATCTGACATTTCTCAAATAGTATGATTAATACTCTTTGATTTGTGGTGCAATTCAGAAGATATCTTTGCTTTTGTCCATTAGAGGTTCCAGAAGATATTTGTTGATTGAAGGTCTCGTGGAAATTATTACTTTGAAGATTTAGGTCTTAGTAGGGTGGGAAATATTTTGATGGAATTTTAGTGGGTTCTCACAATACTCTTGGAATTGTGCAAAGGAACTGCTCATTTGACTTTCAAAGCTTTTCGGCGAACTTCTTGTAATGTTTTATGGTCAAAAAAGAAAGACTCCAAGATACCCCTATCAACAACCACTTTTTTTTATACATTATTGAAAATTATATACAATAAATGTAGAAGGAATTTTAAAGGTTGGATTTTTCTTCCAATTCTTAATAAAAATTATGAGCAAGAAAATCCTATCATAAACAAATAAAATAATTAGTCATAATAGTTGAAGTAATATGCGATGTTAGATCTTTCAAGGAGATTGACATTTTGCCTATTCAGATGAAAACCCACTATGTTAGTGATGACTAGTAGGAATGTTATCTAGATATATGTATTGCTATGAAATAATAATACCACACTCAATCTAATCTATGAGCTCTGGTGTGACCATATAATATTAGTTCAATAATTTTATTAATTATTTTACAATATTAAAATTGATCGATCATTTTTAAGAAATTTATTTACAAAACTGTTTTTTTTTTCACAACTTATTACAAAGAACAACTAACATCGATTATTAAAAAAGTTACAGCAGTACCAACTAAGTTTTATTCTAGCATTATATTTATACGTAATATACGTCATGTGTTGATAAATGATATATAGCCAACAGTAAAATACATCCGTACAACTAAAACGAGTCTCTAAACTCTAACTATGATCATCATCTCCTTAAATTAACATTTTATTCATTAAAATGCAATTCGTCTTTCTAGTGTGACACCATGTATTTAAAATAGGTAAAAAAAAAATGTCATTTTTCTAATTAAAATAGAATAAACTGGATATAATGTTTTCTAAAAAATAATAAAATAAATAAGTTTAATGAATTTTAATTTATGTTACTCAAAGATGTACTTATCCTCTATATAATCCAGATTATTAGGGTAAGTTAGCCGATAGATCGGAATCCACAAAGATTTTAAAATAATTAAAGAAAATTAATAAAAGAATTCACCGAAGGCGGATTGGCATAAAATGGAAAGTTGAAAAGCAACAAAAAAGGAAAGAAATTCAAGGAATCTAACGTTTCAGTTGATGAGTTCAATTATGGTTATATGCTGTAGTATTATAGATTTTTTTAAAAAAAGTACAGTAGATGATAAAGTGGGTCTTCTCTCTCTCTACTGCCTATAAAAATCATGCATCATCATTTGCCATATCCAAAACTTATACAGAAGGAGATATTGCAACTAAGAAAAGGAAACAAATCTTCAAGGAAAATAAGAAAATGAGATTGAGTTGCCATGGAGGCCTTCGTCCATGTTCAAGCACTTCGCTGCTTTCCAATTCCAATCAAAATCTGGGTCTTCGTCTTCGCATCATCAAGAGCAATAAGCAGCCATTAAAGCTTCAGAAAAAGCTCTCTTCCTCTCTCAGAAACCCCAGAAACAATGCAGTTACGCCGGAGGGGGTCGGTCATAACCTGTCTGCGCAATGCAGCAACATCACAGACCGGTCACCAAAACCTCTCAAGAGATGGGAGGAATTGCAAGGGCTTCACAATTGGGATGGGCTGCTCGATCCTCTCGACGACCATCTCCAGTGTGAGATTCTACGGTACGGACAGTTCATCGAGGCAGCCTATCGGTCCTTTGACTTTGACCTTTCTTCTCCAACTTACGCCACTTGTCTCCACCCCGAAACATCGCTCTTTGCTTGTGCAGGGTTTCCCAAAACAGGGTACAGGATCACCAAAAATTTAGTTGCCACGTGTGGTGTCCGATTGCCAAGTTGGATAGACAAAGTGCCAAGTTGGATGACAACTCATTCTAGCTGGATTGGTTATGTGGCTGTTTGTCAAGACCCTGAGGAGATTGCAAGGCTCGGTAGGCGTGATGTGGTGATTGCCCTAAGGGGAACCGCCACGTGTTTAGAATGGATTGAGAACGTACGCGCTACTTTAAGTGATTGGCCTGGTCATTGCACGAGGCCAAGTGGAAGTAGACCGATGGTTGAGCATGGATTTTTGAGCTTGTACACTACACCGCGAACAAGTTCGAATCAAAGTCTACAAACAATTTTGAGAGAAGAAATTAAAAATATATTCGATTCATACGCTGACGAGAGACTTAGTCTAACAATCACAGGGCATAGTCTCGGCGCAGCATTGGCCATCCTAAGTGCATACGACATAGCAATGACTTTTCCCAACGGGCCGATGGTGACCGTTATCTCGTTTGGTGGGCCACGGGTTGGAAATCAGTGCTTCAGATCCACGTTGGAGAAAAGTGGGACTAGAGTGCTAAAAATAGTGAACTCTGACGATTTAATCACCAAAGTACCAGGATTTGTGATTGAGGATGCTGATGTGGCTGGCAGGGTGGCAGTTGGGAATAATACGTGGATTCAAAGGTGGATTAAGAAATTTGTGGGAGATGGTCAGTGGGATTATGCTGACGTGGGACAGGAATTGAGGGTGAGTAGCAGAGAGTCTCCTCACTTTGAGAAAGGGAATGTTGTGACATGTCATGATTTAAAGACCTATTTGCACTTAGTGAAAGCCTGCAGCACTTTCACGTGTCCTTTTACGAACACCCTACCTCAAGGTTTAAATATCGATGTTGACATTTGTGTAAGATTAAAACATTTTTAAAAATCAACCATTTTAACATATTTGAAAATACATAGATTATAAAGTTATGTTAGGTTAAAAGTAAACTCTTATTCTACCCTTCAATTTCATTTTGATGTGTTGCTCAAGTGTAATCTATGATAATATATTGATAGAAAACGTAATATCACTTTAAATAATAAACAAATGACACGTAAATTTTCACAAATCATTGACGAATCTAAATAGAAACTCTGGATTAAATACTCAATTTTTGAATACAACCCAATCGCCAAGCCCAAGTCATATTCATGTTTCGATACAGAAGATTTAAGTCATTGATCCATGTCAAATTCCTTCCTCGATTCTCCATCAATTGATGATGTTGATAGCTCCATGTTGATTCTCATTTTTGCATGTATTTCCTATTGTCTTCATCTTTTTAGTGGATTTGAGTTTCATGTTAGGATAATAGAGAATGAGCTTCTTAAGCGGAAACAAAGTTCTTTGCTTAGGGCATAGTTCTCATAGAAAAGGAAAATTACTGCTTTCGACCTCCAAATAATCGATTTTTTCAATTCAAACTTCAAAGTATAATATTTCACGATCCAAACCTTGAAGTATTAAAAACGTAACAAAACAAACATCGGCAGATGTCCTATCAGTGTCCGTTCCCGAAGTTTGCCGTAGAACAGACGGTCTCTTGAAAACAGAGTCCGTTTGGTCCACAGAATGGACGGACTCTTGTTTCAAAAGTCTGTCCGGTTGAGAAATTAGCCTAGAACGGACAATCTCTTAAAAGCACAGTCCGTACTTTCATAGAACAGACGGACTCTTTGAAGTAGCATCCGTCCATTCTTTAACTTAGTGCTAGAGAGAACGGTCATGACCTTCCAAGGCTGTGTCTGTTCTCTCAAATATATCAGACCAGAGAGCATTTTCGAATCTATTCGTAGTTCACACGAAGAAAACACTTCTCGGGATCCATTTTCTCTCCAACGTCCGACGATTTTTCTACACAAATTCACCAAAACTTACTCCAGGGTATGATTTTATCGTTTTTAAATTATTTGGTTCAATTTTTAGGTAACAAATTTGAGATATTCTCAATTTTTCAAAAAAAGGATAGTCATCATCGTTGGACAGTGTGTCCGTTCTCTCGGTTTACATAGAGGGGATGATCATCACCGTTAGACAGTGTGTTCATTCTCTCGTTTTTCATAGAGAGGATGGTCATCACCGTCCGATAGTGCATCCGATTTCTCTCGGGTTCCACAGAGAAGACGGTCAGCACAGTCCGACAGTGCATCTGATCTCTCATTTTTTACAGAGAGGTCGGTCAGCACTGTCCGAGAGTGCCTCCTATCACCAAATTTGCTAATCTCAAATTTTGTTTTCGAATTTTGCAGATTATTCAAATCGCCGTATATTAAAATGGCTGAGAGACTAATTGTTAGGCAAAAGGGTGGATCTCCGAAACGTCAGGCACCTTCAACGTCTTCACTGGCCAGACCGTCAAATAGGCACCACCATCGAACTGGCTAGAGTTTTATTATATTGAATATCACACCCTGGCTTGTGAAGAGCAGTTCCAGCTAGATTTGTTACACCGATCAGTTACACTTTCGAAGTATGTTGATTTTGCAGGTTGGGAGTCCTTGGGCATACAGGAGATGTTCGACAGAATTGGCCTGCAAGGGGTGTATAATGTGCGGGGTGATAGCTGTGACCGAATTGTTCGCTTATTCTATGCGAACATGAGCTTTTCTGGTAGGTCGGGAACGATAAAGACGTACATCTTGGGTATGAAGATTGTGATTACTCCGGAGACGGTCAATTAGTTGATCGGGTTTCCCAGAGTAGGGGCGGATAGATACTACCAAGCAGTTCGAAACTGTCCTTTCATGGGAACAGCTGAGGGAACAGAGTTGTTAAGGCTAATTAATCGAAACACTGACGTTGTGGGGTCCCTTAAGCCGAAAGCTACAGACATGAATACAAAAGATCGCGTAGTCCACAACATGGTGTGTCACACTCTTTTACCGCGGCATGGACATAGAGATCTCGTTAACTTCATGGATCTTTACGTGATGCACAAGCTATACATCGGCAGGATGTTGGTTTTGTGATTTTATGTCACATGTGTGAGATCGAGGGAACACGAAACAAGAACCTGCCTTACGGTGTGTTGATTATGCAAATTGTGGAGCATTTTGAGATTTAGTTACCGCCTGGAGAGCAGCTGCGAAAATAGCGGTCTAGTGAGGTTTTTGGAATGATTCATTTGGTTAGGATGGACCTCGCCGAAACAAACGGAATATGGACGTCTAGGGGAGATGAGGGGGCCTCCCAGGATGGCATTCATATAGAGCGGCCTACGGTCACTACGCTCCCAGAGACTAGTAGGGCGGATATAGTCTCTATCGCAGACAGAGTCGATCAGGTCGAGGCGAGGCTGATGGAGGTGGTGGACTTCATGAAAGTGATGATGAACTACCAAAGAGATATGTTCGCATACCAGAGAGAAACAAGGTAAATCATCCTTGATTGGATGGGGGGTCATGACGAGGGTGGCGAACAGATGGGGGCCGATGACGACGGCCAAGCAATGGAGGGCAATGAGGACGACTCCCAAGCCATAGAGGGCGATGATGAGGACGTCCAAACGATGTCTGACGATGATGCAGGTACATTTCAACTCATTTTTCGCTTTATTATTTTAATTATAACTATTATTTTATAATATAACTTTTATTGCGTGCAGATAAGAGATGATCTGCCTATGAAGCATAAGTCCAACCGGATTATACTTTATAATTCATTTTAATAGACACTAGTTGATGTACAGGAGTTTGAAGTACTGTACTTTAGTTGAATGCACTTATTTTAGTTAGATGCACTATAGTATGTACTTTTGTTGGATTTATTTTAGTTGGATATGTATATTTCTGATGCACTTTATGTTGGATGATGTAAATTTATAATTACATGTTTTTTTGTTGGATACACTTGATCTTTGGTGCAAAATACTGGACCTATTTGGGTAGTCGAATATGTAGGATGATACTAGCTATGGAGGAGTAAAAAAACAAAGGAAACTCTGTCCAATTTTCTATTTTTTTCTCACTTGTGAAAAAAAATTGAAAAATTAGATAGAGTTTTATTTGTTTTTTGACTCCCCCATAGCTAATATCATCCTGCATATTTGACTACCCAAACAGATCCAGCATTAAACATGAAAGTAACAAAATTATCATATAGAACTTACATACTAATTGTTAGCTCTCACTATAATATAAATTGAAGTTTAAATGAATTGTACATCAAATTAAATTACAATAGACAAAATCCATAAAATAAAGCTGCTCCAGAATGTCCTCGTCATTGCCTGAGATCCATCATCATATTCCATGGCCGCATGTAGTAGATTCCTACTCGTAATGACAGTTATATTAGAATATAATAATATGTTATATTAGAACATAATAATCTTAGTTTGTTTAGAGAATAAGGTGAAAAAATATACTTGAGTCCCATCAAATGTCTGGAAACCCATATATGTGTCACGCGAAGCAACAACACTTGAACTGAATCCCCTCTCAGGACATGTGCGACTGTTACCACACGACAACGTAGACTTCCTCTTAGAAATTATAGACGTAGAAGACTCATCGACATCGTACACTCTTTTTTTTTTCGGCCTACCGGTTTGGGGCCTTCTCTCGGGTGGAATGATTGGGGTCCGATTCTCTTGCTCGGGCCACATTTGTTGGCCATTAAGGGGACGAATGAAGTGTGAGTACATCTCCAAATATGTATCCCGATGATAGTATATATGGACGAAATTTTCCACCAACTCTCTCATGAAATAAATGCATGGAATGACATGAACACATGGGATTCCAGTAAGCTCCCACCTCCGACATGCGCACACGCCTTCATTCAAGTCAACGGAAAATTGTTCGTTGCCGTTGCTGACCTCAAACCGTGCATCTCCCGCTAACTTAACACTCCAACCGTGAGCTGCCTCTATGAGATTCTCTAGCTTTTTCCTAATCTTAGGACACAGGACATCATTTGACTTGAGCATATCTTCGTATTTTTTTACAATTTGAGTCATCATGGTCTTTCGAATCATTTCAAACATGGTCAGGATCGGTTTGTCCCTGGGTGGCAATATAGTTGAATTGAAAAACTCGCATAAATTGTTCAAGCCCAAGTCACACTTGGGAATTAGCAAAAACACATGAGTAGCCCAACTGCTAGGGGCGTTCATCAAAGCCATGCATGGGCATCCGGGTTTAGCTCATGCACTTTCCTAATTGCTATCTCAAAATATTTCCTTGTGGTTGCCCTAGCTGTGTTCCACATAGCATCTCTATATGCTATGCCCCGAAATCGTCCTTTGAAGTTTGCATACATATGCCTTTGGCAAAAACGGTGTTTGGCTAAACCAAATGTGTCGTCTATAATAGCCAACAACCCCTGAAATTTTAAAGAAAAACAAACTCAGTATAAAACAATATAACTACAACGCCCGAATAATAATAATAGTAATAATAATATATACATTTTGTCGATCCGACACAAATGTCCATCCTTGTCCCTGACCAATGCCTAAATCATCCTGCAATAACTCCAAAAACCATAGCCACGAGTCCTTGCATTCTGTCTCCATGTTGGCAACGACAATCAGATATACGCCATTGTTGCCATCAATACTTACGGCGGTGAGTAATTGGCCGGGGCAGGAGCCCTTCAGATGACATCTATCTAAACATATAATAGGTCTGCCCTGTTCCAACAAACCTGCCACACAAGCAGCTATACATACGTACATTGTTTCAAATATCATATACTCATCTCTCCCCTCACCCACTACGTGACCATGTATTTTAACTGTACTGCCTGGATTTGATCTGAATATTTCTTCTGAGTACGAACGCAGTAGTTTGAATTGTTCTTCGCCTCTCCCGTAATTAAGTTCTTTAGCTTCACTTCTTCATCTTCTCTTAAGACATAACTTAATGTTTACCTTATGTTACTTCTTCACTGTCTCGATTATATCAGGAATGGGCCAGTCAGGTTGACTTTTGAACCTATCTGAATAATACATTGCCAACCACTTTGCCGAAGCGTATTGATTATTAATTGTCCTTGCATAGTTGTGATCATTACGATAAGACTTTATTTGGAAGGTCACCTCATTTTGCATGACCGAAGCATGCAGATGCCAATTACAATCTCCTCCTTTCCATTTTACCGTGAGTCTCTTCTTCTCACTTTTAATAAATTTGATATCAAATCCTTTTTGCAAAGAATAATCTCGTACTTCGTCTCTAATTTCCTTTAAAGAACTATATTGTTTACCCACAGCAAAATCACTTGAATTTTTTGCCCTTACTCGTATGCTTTATGCCTCGTCATCATCTGAATTAAATGATTCACGAAGCTCATCGTCTAAGGTTTGCGATATTGAATGAACTTGTATTTCTCCTTCACCCTCTAAGTGATCAACTGGTTGAATATCACCGTATATGGGAGCGTGCTCCTCCATATACCACTCTATGTTCACTGGCTCATCTGCATCAACCAATCTCTCAGCCATGTACGATGAATATTTGTAAATTTTATTAAGGGCTTGAAAAATTAGCACAATTCAAAAATTTGAACCAAACAATTCAAACACAAACCAAACAATTCAAAATCAAAACAATTTTGGACGAATCGTCGGAGAACAGAGCACAAGGTTGGATTAAAAATGTGGAGATCGGACGCATTGTCCGACGGTGGTGACCGTCCTCTCTGTGAAAAATTTGAGATATCTCAAATTTTGTTAGCTAAAAATTGAACCAAATAATTTAAAAACGATAAAATCATACCCTGGAGTAACTTTCGGTCGAATTTGTGCAAAACAATGCCAGACGTTGGATAGAAAATAGATCCTAAGAAGTGTTTTCTTCATGCGAACTTCAAATAGGTTCGGAAATGCTCTCTGGTTTGATATATTTGGGAGAACGGACACAGCCTTGGACGGTCATGACCGTCCTCTCTAGCCTTAAGTTAAAGAACGGATGGACGCTACTTAAGAGAGTCCGTCCGTTCTATAAAAGGACGGACTGTGCTTTTAAGAGACTATCCGTTCTAGGCTAAATTCTCGAACGGATAGTCTCTTGAAACAAGAGTCCGTCCGTTCTGTGGACCGGACGGACTCTGTTTTCAAGAGACCATCCGTTCTACGGCAAACTCTGGGAACAGACAATGATAGGATATCCGCTGAGGTTTGTTTTGTTACGTTTTTAATACTTCAAGGTTTGGATTGTGAAATATTATACTTTAAGGTTTGAATCGAAAAAATTTGTTACTTGAAGGTCGAAAGCGGTAATTTTCCCATAGAAAATGATCTCTAATTCTTAGGAAACACCCTATTCTAGAAAGCATGAGATTTCTCATATGTTTTAGTTTCACGTATGTTTAATGATAATTCATTCTAAACTAGTAAAACAACATTAGACAATTTATAATATTTGACATTTTTGTATGAGTAATTCTTGAGTTAATTTTTTGCGTTATTTAGAGTCTAACTTGTTTCGTGTTAACTTGGATTTGTCATGATTTTTTAACATTTAGCCACGTGTAAATTTTTAGTCCATTGGTATAATTACTTTAAATTTGATAGTTATTCGAGGGTATATGTAGTAACCGGTATTGTCCACCTTATTTAATTAATAACGTCATTTTGTAACTTTTATTTTTATGGAATTTAGTGAATTTGATTGGTTGGTTAAATAGGTTAAAGTTGGTTAGACAAGGGCATTTGAGTAATTGTGAAGCAGTGTTATAAATGGAAGGTTTAATGAAGGTTTAGCCACCATTGTTTCTCATTTTCCTTTCTCGGCATTCAGCTCAGCTAAGCAGAGTTTCTCTCGGCGATTTTCTCTCCCATTTTCTCCAAGCTAGGTGAGTTCTACTTCGATTTCTTGCTACATTGTAACTATTGATGTTAGAGGGGATTTTATATGCGAGTTTTGAGAATGCTGTAAGTGAGAGTTAGTTTGGGTTTGGGGCAAATCGGGAATGCACAATGAACAGAGCTCTCAAATTAGTTTCCTTAGATTTCTGGATGGTTAGAATGAAGTTTAGTGAAGATTTAATTAATGCTCGGTTTATGGTTTTAGGTTTGAGCAAACTTCCGAGGTAGATTTCAACTAAGTTTTTCAGGAGACCAGGTAAGTAGAGTATGTGTGTGCCTTCGGGTCTACATCACAAAACAGTAGGTTTATGCTTGTTTGAATGTTTTCTGTATGTCATGTATCATGTTTTTGGAAAGAACACGAAAATGAATTTACATGTAATGACATGCTAAGGCATGAAGAGATTGTAAAAGACCAACGGTTAAGGGAACTAATCCGGCCTTTAATCGATGAAGAGGATGTATGACTTTGGGAAATTGATCCACTTCCCAATGGAATATAGGATCAGATCAGCTGTTAAGGGAACTAATCCGCCCCTCAATCGATGAAGAAGATGTATGACTTTGGAAAAATTGATCCAACTCCCAATGGAACCGAGGGATCAGATCAGAGAAAGAATGTGTGTAGCACCCGATTTCAATTAAACCAAATTTAACTTATCAATTAATGATGTGCAATTTCATGGAAGAATTGGGAGAGTTATTAGTTAGGTTAATGAGTGACTAAGCGAGGGCATTTATGTAAATATGACAATTTAAAAGTAGATGACCTATTTAAGGGAAGGGGTTTAGAGATTTATGCACTGTAGCCGCCACTGTTTCATCATTTATTCCTTTTCGGTGTCCAGCTCAAGCTCAGGGGAGCTCTCGACGAATCTTCCACCAGACTCTTCTTCTATCTAAGTAAGTTTTCCCCATTTCTTATATTTTAGCAGTTAGATAGCCGAGGGAGTCCAATGCGAGGGTTTCGAGGATGCTATAGATGAGTGTCAGTTTTAGTTTAGTGCAGTATCGAGAATGCATTATGACCAGAGTTCTCAATTAGTTTCCTTAGGTCTCTGGTTGAATAGGATGAAGTTTAGTGAAGGTTTAATTAATGATCGGTTTATGGATTTAGGTTCGAGCTAATTCCCGGAGGAGATTTCAACCAAACCATCCAGAAGACCAGGTAAGTAAAGTATGCATGTGCCTTCGGGCCTACATCACAAAACAGTAGGGTTATGTGACAGACAAACTATTAAGGGAACTAATCCACCCCTTAACTTATGAAGGGATTTATGACATTGAGAGAATTGATCCCACTCCCAAGGGAACAGAGGGATCAGATCAGCTATTAAGGGAATTCATCCGCCCCTTAATCGAGTAGAGGATGTATAACATTGGAAAAATTGATCCACTTCCCAAGGGAACTGAGGGATCAGATCAGCTTATGAACGTATGTGAATGCAACTGAGATGAGAAAGTAGAAATTTGCATGTTTAGGAATTTATGTTTCAGCATATCATTTCATTACTGCTTTACTTGCTTAGCATTAGGATAATAGATGAGTTTTGTGATGTAGGTGAAGAAGTGACAGCAGGTGAGACCTTTGAGTTCATTGAGGGATAGATTGGTTGGGGGTGCATACTCATGCCACGGATCTGGTACTTGATGAGGCGGTTTAACTGATGTCTGTTGGAGTGAAGGTGTAGTTGATAATGTTTCGATTTGAATAGGTTGAGTTCTCATGACAGTAGTTGTTTCAATGTTTTGAAAATGTTTTGAGTTGTCTTTTCTGATAATAGTATTCTGCTGAGATTTGATGTTGGCACTTGTTAGATTGTTTTGAGTAATGCATTGGTTAGAATGGTATTTGAATGATTTCAGTAATGTAAGTAGATTCTTTTCTGTAGTTAGAGTCGTGTTGTATAGCAAGGAGTTGTGGGCATGTCGTTCTGTTCTACATCGGTAGATGATGTCTATCGGTAGCTGTCGAGTTATAGTTATGTCGTCTATCGGAAGATGTCCTCAGTAAAGTCATCGGATGATGTTTTAGTAAAGTTATCGAAAGATGTCTTTAGTGGAAGCCATCGGATGATACAGAACGAAATTTGTCGTTTAGTGATCGGTATATGTAGCTTGTTTTATCGGAAGATGTTGTTTTGTTCACTATCGGTAGATGAAGTCTACCGGCAGATGTCGAGTCGTCATTCTATTCACTATCGGTAGATGAAGTCTATCAGAAGATGACGGGTTATAGTTAAGTTGTCTATCGGAAGATATAAGTAGAGAGTTTGTCATTTAGTGATCGGCGTATGCAGTTTACTCAATCGGAAGGTGTAGGTTTAAGTCCATCGGATGATGTCTCTGCAAACTCATCAGCAGATGTGTGCTGACATCATCGGTAGATGTAGGAGGACTTTGTCGTTTAGTCGCCGGAAGAAGCCTTCTATTTCCTGTTTCATTCTTTTCCGTTGACTTTATTCATCGGCAGATGAATTTGACTTCTATGACTTCTGAAGTATTTTACGATTTAAACCTCTATTTCTTTTTGGCCGATTAACTCTTAACATTCCGAACGATTATCCTAGCGACGTTTTTCACAGTTTTACTTATCTCTATTATTGTCCAAATGATTTCCGCTGCAAGTTTTAAATGTTTATTTATTTTGGATTCTAACTTATGTCAAGAGTCGATTGTTGAGAGAATTTTTAAAAATACGGATGAAATTTCTTAGTCATGTACGGGCTTTTGAGTAACGAGCCGGGTTCAGATAACTTGGGGCGTTACAATGTGAATGCAACTGAGATGTGAAAGTAGAAACTGCATAACTAGGATTTATGTTTCATCTTATCATTTCATTATTGCTCTACTTATTTAGCATTAGGCTAATAGATGAGTTTTGTAATGTAGGTGCTGAGGTAACTACTGGAGAATTCTCTGAATTTAATGAAGACTAGGAGCAGTTGATGGAGCACACCTATGCCTCGACTTGGCAATCTGATGGGGCGGTTTAACTAATGTCAGTAGGTGTGAAAGTCTAGTTCTCAATGGTTTAGTTTTAGTATGCTGAGAATGTTAATGACAGTAGGAGTTTAATGTTTTTAATAATTCTGGAGTTTTTCTGATTATGAAAACACGATTTGGTTTTAGTTGTAGATTGTTATTCTGGATTTATAAAGTTGTGGATTTATGTTGTTTCGAATAGCTGCTGTTAAAATTTACAAGTTCTTTTAGTAGGCAGAGTTGTCCGTTTGTTTAGAGTGTTACTGTTCACCGGTGGATGTTGTCTATCGGTGGATGTAGTCTATCGGTGGATGTAGTCTATAGGTGGATGTAGAGTGTTATTGTTCACCGGTGGATGTTGTCTATCGGTGGATGTAGTCTATCGATGGATGTAAAGTGTTACTGTTCACCGGTAGACTTTATCTATCTGTGGATGTTGTCTATCGGTGGATGTAGTCTATTGATGGATGTAAAGTGTTACTGTTCACTGGTGGATGTAGTCTATCGGTGGATGTTGTGATCGGTAGATGTGAGTAATAGATTTTTTCGTTTTGTGATCGGTGGATGTCAGTAATAGATTTTGTCGTTTTGTGATCGGTGGATGTGAGTGGTAGATGTGGGTAGTATATTTTGTCGTTTTGTGATCGGTGGATACGAGCGGTGGATGCCTTTTGTTTTTGTTTCTATCGCTGAAACTATTCAGCGGTAGAGGTGTTCTGTTTTCTTTCAATCGATTGACTTTAATATTTTAATTAAATTAGTAAATGTTGTTTTATACAAATGAATTTCCGCTGCAAGTTTTAACTTTTTTAAGGGTAAAACTTTGATCGTTGAGTGAAAATTTGAAATTTTCTCAGAATGCCATAGTATGGTTCAGTATTATGAGTAACGAACCGGGTTTATATAATTCGGGACGTTACAGTATAATTGAAATTATTTTTTTCCTCAAGCTATTTTTGGAGGAATTTCAGGCAGCGTTTGAATTTTCCTCGTAGATTTGTTTAATATTATATTGTAAATGCTAAATATTGATTGACATTGATTTTTTGGCAATTGACAATTAACATAGCTTGCAATTTATTCTATATTATGCAAAAGAATATTTGAAAGGTTGTTACTTGGATAGCAAGTTATCACAGCATTAAAAGAAGTTATTATTTTGGAAAGCTAATTTGAAAATTGTGATTCTGTTAATCTGGATTATGGCAAGATACATGATTAGATTTTTTCCAGATTCATTGCCAGTGTTTTTCCTGATTTGTGGATCGGACTTTTCATAAATGTCACAACTGATGTTAGAGATCCGAATTTCGTGGATTCGGTTTCTTTCTTCTGTGCATTTTTGTTTGGATAAAATATTTGAAGTAAAAAACTGAAAGAGTTGTTGCAAACGATATTTAAGCATTATTCTCTCACAGAATGCTTCGGGTGGTTTATTGATTCTTCTCCAAAATTTCTTGCGCCACAAGTTTTTCTTGGTAGCAGGCCGGATATTTGTTACAATGTGGGTTTATGTGCTCGGTATCAAGCAAATCCTCAAGAGCCACACCTAGTGTCAGTGAAGCGGATTCTCAAATATATTAGCGGGACAACTGACTATGGGATTTGGTATTCATTCGATGTAAATGTCAATTTAATTGGTTATTGTGATGCTGACTAGGTTAGAAGTTCAGATAATCGAAGAAGTACTTCCGGTGGATGTTTCTATTTGGGAAACAACTTAGTATCCTGGTTTAGCAAGAAAAAAAACTCAATTTCTTTGTCTACAGCCGATGCAGAATATATTGTAACTGATAATAGCTGTACTCAGCTTCTCTGGATGAAGCAAATGCTGAAAGACTACGGTGTCACACACGATGTCATGACACTCTATTGTGACAACTTGAGTGCTATTAATATTTCCAAGAATCCAGTTCAACACTCTCGGACAAAGCATATTGATATTCGACATCATTTCATTCGATCCCTTGTAGAAGACAAAATCATTATCTTGGAGCATGTGGTAACAGAAAAGCAAATTGCCGATATATTCACCAAGACTTTGGATGATGTAAGATTTGAAAGACTACGGTGTCACATAGGATGTCATGACACTCTATTGTGGTAACTTGAGTGCTATTAATATTTCCAAGAATCCGATTCAACAGTCTTGGTTAAAGCATATTGATATTCGACATCATTTCATTCGATTCCTTGTAGAAGACAAAATCATTATCTTCGAGCATGTGGTAACGGAAAAGTAAATTGCCGATATATTCACCAAGGCTTTGGATGATGTAAGATTTGAAGAGCTGAGGTCTGCCTTAGGCCTCTGTGTCATGTGAAGAAATTTCTTCCGGTTGTAAGTATTTATTTGCTTTAATTAAAAAAAAAAAAAATTCGCCACTTCCTTTAGGCGATTTTCTTTATTAGCTAATGTTTTTTTTTTTCCCATTTTGGTCTACAACACCTTACATGACACGAAGATTATAGATGACTTTATGGAAGTCAATCTCTTATGAATTTATGAAGAATTTGTTTGTGATTTTCGATTAAGGAACTTTGGATTTATTTTCCAAATTCTATGGGAAGTAGGAAATATTCTTGGAACTTAAGGAAATATTTATGGGATTTCAAATAAGGATTTATGATTTATTTCCGCAAAGTTATTGGGTTTATTTTCAAATTTATAGAAGTTTTCATGGTTTATTTCCATAAAACTCAAACACCTATTTCTCTCTCCCCGCCAGTTGAGGGTTTACGATTTTCTAATCTTCTTCTTCTCAAGAAATTAGGGATTTCTGATTTCTGCTTCCTCCATGGCAATTATTGAAGAAATTATTGAAGAAGCTCATGTAAGTGAGATTCCTAAGTCAAATACAGGAAGCGATTCGAGCAAAGAGTTCCAGAATTCAGAAATGGTGCTTGCAAAGTTTGTGATGCCGACTCTCAAGGACCAATCACCTGTCTTCAAGGGCGACTTTTTGAAAACTGTCGTGGATGTAGTTCCCATTCGGCAAATGGATTCTTCAGGTGTGAAAAGGCGCTTCAGTCGATCAAGTGGTGATAGATTCAAAACTAGTGCCACTCCTCCTAAGGCACCTGACACTTCTAGGATTTCTCGAGCATCAAAGGGAAAGAGGACTCGATCGAAGAAAGACATTTCCTCAGATGAAGCTTGGTCTAGTAAAGAAGAGATTGAAATAAATTCCTTCGATGATGAAATTGAAGAGATTCCAGTTGCAAAGCCTTCCAAGACTCTCAGGTCTAAGTCTAATAAATCAATTCCAAGCCCTGTTTCTATGAAAACTTCAAAGTTCAAACACAGGAAGTTAAATACAAGTCTTGCGTCAAGATGCTCCACTTGCTCTTAGTCCATGTCACAGGCAAAGTCAAGAGCCAAAACGAGTAAGCCTTTAGTTCACTCTGTAGTAGAGGATTTTAAATTTGATTATCATGTTAGCCTTTGGGATAGAGTATCTCAAAGAAATATTTGGTGTGAAAGAAATATCCATGAAGGAGATTTTAAAGATTGTAAAAGTATTTTGAATCTTCATACTAGTCAAAATCTGGAGAAGACTTTCAAGGGATTGAAACCTTTTGTGTGGAAAATTGTCCTAGAATTTTACTGTAATGTAGACTCGGAGGTGAAGAATTTTGATCATTCGAATTATGGGCATGTGTATGTGAGAGGACATTTATTTGAATTCTCCCTGTCTGTGATCAGTATATACTTAGGTTGTCACCGAATAAATTCTGTAGAGTTAACTCTCGATTTCAGTAAGATTATTGCTGATATCACATGGGGTGTCAGACGAGTTTGGTCTCCAAGCAAAGACTTTCCTGCTTCACAACTTACGGTGAAATATGCCATTTTGCACAAAATTGCCATGAGAAATTGGTTACCAATGGCAGTTTTATTGTACAAAATCAGGAACTCTATTGTATTTGACATTGGACAATTTATTTTTGACCAAATTGTAAAGCATGCAGACGGCAAGAATGAAAGGTTAGCTCTTCCGTTTCCTTGTTTAATTTATGGTATTTTGACGTCTCAACAAACTATGATTCGGGATAAAGAAGTTGTTTTTAAAGATAAGAAGGTAATAAGGATTAGTTATAAGCTTCTAAAAGGGGAGCATATAAATGATTTGGAAGAGAGTGTTACAACTTCTGACAACATCTCTGACTCTGTTATGCTACCTCGCTCCATCAAAGTAATTGAAGATGAGTTGAAGTTCTTGAATGAACAACAAGCTCTCATTGACAAGAGGAAGTCGGTACTTACTGGGTTACTTAATGATTTGGTTGGACTAAGGTCAGCTAAAGTTGAAGCAGAACTTGTTTTCAAGGAAAAGGAAACCGATAATCTGGAGGAATAGGTTAAAGAAGCCAATGTTGCTGAACCATCAGGTATTTCACTAGAGATGTCATGGAGTGGCAGAACAGAATACTCCTTTTGAAGATTAAATTATTCAAGATAAAGATACCAGTATGGATATGCCAACAGCTCTAATAGGGTTGGTTTATCGAGATGATGACTCTGCTTTATAATTATTATGGATTTTCTATGAATTATTAAAACAATCTTTTTTGTTGGATATTTTCTATACCCTTTTGTCCTTTTGTGGCAAAAAAGGGGAGTATTTTCTATTTGCTTGCGTATTGTGTTTTGTGCAATATTTTTGTAAGTTTCTGTTCAGGGGGAGCTTAGTCAAAATTACCTTCAGCATACAGGGGGAGTTTTGAATTTTGCCAAAAAATGCCAAAGAGGGAGATTGTAAATGCTAAATATTGATTGACATTGATTTTTTTGGCAATTGACAGTTAAGGTAGCTTGCAATTTATTCTATATTCTGCAAAATAATATTTGGAAGGTTGTTACTTGGAGAGCAAGTTATCACGAGATTATAGGAAGTTATTATTTTGGAAAGCTAATTTGAAGATTGTGATTCTGTCAAGCTGGATTATGCAAGATACGTGATCAGATTTGTTCCAGATTCGTTGCTAGTGTTTTTCCTGATTTGTGGATCAGACTTTCCATAAATGTCACAATTGATGTTACAGATTCGAATTTCGTGGACTCGGTCTCCTTCTTCTGTGCATTTTTGTTTGGATAAAATATTTGAAGTAAAAAACAGAAAGAATTGTTGCAAACGATATTTAAGTATTATTCTCTCACAGAATGCTTCGGGCAGTTTATTGATTCTTCTCCAAAATTTCTTGTGCTGCAAGTTTTTCTTTTTCTCCCTAACGCTTTTGCGTATGAGTTTGTGATTATTCATTAGATTATTGAATGAATGTTTACACACTCTGTTTATGGTTGGAATTTATTGTTATCTGAGTGTGTTGATTGATTGCATCCGACAACAGGGGTTGGTGTTACAAACGGTGTAAAAGGTGCAGTCTTTGTGATCTTCATTTAAAGCTCAGTCTCGGGAGGAGGCTGCCTGGAACTCAAGAGGAGTTCTGATCGTAGGCGAGGGAATCTTACTATACACAAATTTCGGGAATAGTCATCATCGACAAGGGGATCTTGTCACATTTAGATTCAGGGAGTCGATCTCAAGACGAGGGGAGCTCGCAAAAACAGATTCACTAGGGAAGTTAGGAAGAGGCGGCGACAAAGATAAGAGAGAATTTTGCTTTGTGTTAGACCGGGTGTTTTGTAACTTTGTAAACTCTGTGAATTGTTTTTATATATGGGCGTGGCCCCGCAGACATAGGTAATTTCCGAACTGCGTTACCAACCTCATGTCTCTTTACTTTCTGCATTTTTATATTGTCTATCATCGCGTTTATTATTGGTGTCTCACCTAGTGTTCCAACCTATTAGAACACCCCGTATCTAATCACGATCTTTCAAATATAATATAATATTTTTAATATATTAAATAAATTAATAATAATAATATTATTATTATTGATTATTTAAAAGTTTTGTTTTAAAGGAAGGAAGGAACCCTCCTTCCTTGAGCCGATTTAAAAAGAGAGGAGGAGAGCAGGGAGAGAGAGGTCGCATGAGAGGGGATTTTGCTGCCAAAATTGAGTTTTTGACATCCTGATTTTCAAGTTTTGTGAAGATTCTTCGAGGATAAGTTGTTTTCTCTCCCCGTTTTCAAGTTTAAAAATTTAGGTTAAATATTGATTGTGATTTTGAGCTTGAAAATTTGAATCCCTTAGTTTATTGTGGAATGCTTGGCTAGATTTGAGGTTTTACTGTAACACCCGGTTCTATAGAACCAAGTCTTATTTCTTTCTAAATTAATGACACACTTTAATGACAATAGTATGGATGACTAGGCAAGGGCATAAGAGTAATTGGAAATTTAAAATGGATAACGTATTTAAGGAATAGGTTTTTGGATTTAATGTATTGTAGCCGCCACTGTTTTCCAATTCTTTTCGACTCTGAGCTCCTCAGCTTAGCAGAGTGCTCTAGGAGGCCCTCCCTTCGATTTCTCCAGCGATTTCTCCGACTTAGGTGAGTTCCTTCATTTTTCCTTATGACTTGACGGTTAGATAACAGAGGGAGTGCAATGTATGTGTTTTGGGAGTGTTGTGAATGAGTGTAGTTTCGGGTTAAGTGCAGAATCGGGAATGCACGAAGATCTGAGCTTCCAAACTAATTTTCTTAGACTCCTGGATAGTTTAGAATGAAGTTTAACCAATACACTGTCTATGGTTTTAGGTTTGAGCAGAACCCGAAGTGGTTAGCAACTAAACATTTCCCCAGGAATCCAGGTAAGTGAAGTATTGTGTGTGCCTTCGGGCCTACATCACAAAACAGTAGGTTTATGCATGCTTGAGTATTTTCTGCGTGTTATGCATCATGCTTTTGAAAGAATACGAAAATGAATTTATATGTAGTGGCACGGAAAGGCAAGTACAGATTGAAATGTGATAGCTATTAAGGGAATTCATCCGCCCCTTAATCCAGTAGAGGATGTATAACATTGGGAGAATTGATCCCACTCCCAAGGGAACTGAGGGATCAGAATAGTTATTAAGGGAATTCATCTGCCCCTTAATCGAGTAGAGGATGTATAACATTGGGAGAACTTATCCCACTCCCAAGGGAACCAGGGGATCAGATCAGTAAAGAAGTGAATGTACATCTGAGATGAGAAAGTAGAAACTGCATGTTTAGGTTTTATGTTTCAGCATATCATTTCATTATTGCTTTACTTGCTTAGCATTAAGCTAATAGATGAGTTTTGTGATGTAGGTATTGAGGTAACTACTGGAGAGTTCTCTGAATTTACTGAGGAATAGGCGAAGTTGTTGAAGCACATTCATGCCACGTTTTGGTATCCTGATGAGACAGTTTAACTGATGTCTGTTGGTGTGAAGGTTTAGTTGACAATGTTTCAATTTAAGCGTGTTGAGATTTCATGACAGTAGTGGTTTCAATATTTTGAATACGCCTTTGAGATCTTTCTGATAATAGTATTTTGTTGAGTTTTAATATTGGTTCTTATTGGATCTTGAGTAATGCAATGTTTTGAATTGTTTCTGAATAGTTACAGTGAAGTAAGTAAATTTCTTTTCGTAGTCAGAGTTGTGTTTGTATAGCAAGGAGTAGTTGAAATGTCGCTCTGTTCTCTATTGATAGACAATGTCTATTGGCAGGTGCTGAGTTGTTGTTCTGTTGTCTATCGGAAGATGTCTTCAGTGGAAGCCATCAGAAGATATAAGTAGAAAATTTGTCGTTTTGTGATCGGTGGATGTCGGGTGTTAAATTCATCGGATGATGTAGAATGTAATTTGTCGTTTAGTGACCGGCGGATGTCGAGTGTTAAATCCATCGGATGATGTAGTAGAAGTTTTGTCGTTTAGTCACCGGTGGATGACGTGTGTTAAATCCATCGGAAGATGTAGGATGTAAATTATCGTTTTGTAACCGGATGATGTCGAGTATTTTACCTACCGGAAGGCGTGAGTAAAAGACTTGTCGTCTAGTGATCGGCTGAGGCGGGATGAACGAATCATCCGGCTGACGTTACCGGTAGATGCAGTAGCAAAACTTGTCATTTTGCGATCTGCTGAAGCTAGAAGAATGATCCTCCGGCTGACGTCATCGGTAGAGACCTTCAGTTTTATTTCTGCCCTCTTGTTGACTTTGTACAGCGGCAGATGAGTTTGACTTTTGCAACTTTCAAAGTATTTTGCGATTTAAACCTTTATTTCTTTTGGCCGAATGTTCCCTAACATCTTAACTGATTATTCAAACATTGTTCTATAGTTTTGTTTAACTCTATTTTTGCTCAAATGATTTCCACTGCAAGTCTCTAAATGTTTTGAGGTTTTAGAAAATGTCAAATTTAGACTTTCGAGCGAAATTTTAAATTTGGTCCAAAGTTTCTTAGTCAAGTCGAGTTTAAGAGTAACAAACTGGGTTCAGAAAACTCGGGGCGTTACATTTACGCAAGTTGTTGTATCAATTAGAGATGCAAAATGGTGAATTGGGGCGAGTTTTTGCGATACCCTTCGTTGGGAACGTCGTAAGGGTCAACCCCATTAAAGCACAGGTCGACCCATTAGAGTTTGGGCTGAAACTTGAGAAAAGCAAGGGTCGACCCTTGTCGAGGTTAGTTGACACTTTGAAAGGAGAGGCCGGTTGACAATTTGTAGGGTTGACCCCTGAGTGACTAGTAGGGTTGATTGTACAATGACTAGTAGGCTGGTTGTCATGTGTTGTTTTCTTTTTTTGGTTTGGGTTTTCTAGTCTCGGTATAAGACTCATATATATTTTTTTCAGTGTTTGAAAGAGATATTCCTAGCATTGATTTTGATGATAGATTCTAATGACTTCATCAATTACAAGCTCGTCTTAGAGTGTAATATCTCGTAGCTTAAACCTTTCCCTTTTATTACGTTACTTATTTTGTACAAAAATAAAAAACATGTCTTTGAAAAATACACCGCAGAAGACTTAAAATAATCAAATTTCAAACCTTATTATGAAACAATCACATGGTTTTTATAGTCGTTCGATGACAAAACACTTGATTCTTAATTGAAGATTGTTCCCTATTCAATTTTAATGTGAATTAGGCTTACCTTTCAAGAACTTAAGAGAAGATGGAAGGCAGTTCACAAGTTTAAGGCGAAATAAAATATTTCTGATTATGGTTTTTCTTTTATATTTGCAACTTTATGCATTCCCGATCAAGCGCTCTTCAAATCCATTCTACCGAAATCAACTTGAGACGTTCAAACGTCGACTTTCATTTTCCCAGTCGATCGCTATTGCCCACCGGTTGACACTTCAAACTTGTTGTTTTTCCTTGATTTTTTTTTTCACTTTGTGCAATTTGCTATCTTTCAAAACACTTCACTAGCAGCAAAATAGAAATATAAACCTAAATATGCAGACTACATCTTACCGAAATTCTTCGGTGTTACATAGATAGTGTCGCTCCAGTTGGTAAGAATAGCGATTGTCGTCAAGCTAGAGATTTATGTTGTTATTGCATTGCATCATTTTCTCAAAAAATTATTTTATGGATTGCTTCATATGAAAGTCTGACAGGGACTGTTTGACAGCACGTGGATGATTTAATTTTGTTGATTATATGATACACTGGTGGATCAATTTCTTGATGTTTTGGATGGTTTCAGTACTAAAACATCATGAGGCTATCACAGTACATCTTCGATCACATGTGATGCGAACCATGCCAACGATGTTACAGTGACCCACGATCAAAATATTGGCGTCGTCGCTATTCTTACCAACTGATGCGAACCTCAGATCGAAAGGACCCGAGACCCGACAACAACACGGAATAATTCTAAGGAACGCCTTTTCGATTCAAGAACAAAGTAAGGAACTAAGATCTCAATCGAAGAATTCGATGGAACCCTAGTTATCAAAGCAGGAGCTTGACCCGAGCCATACCAGTTGGCTGAACCGAAGCTATCAAAACAGGAGCTTGACCCAGACCAAACTCGTTGGTAAGAACCAAAGCTATCAAACGAGATTCTTCAAGCGTGACTTGAAGAAGATCGTTGTTCTTCGCAAAGAACTAAAGAAAAATCCTCTCTAAAAACTCAACCTTTTGACAAACTCTTTTTTTTTTTGTACTTTTCAAGAAGACAAATTCACGAGACAAAAAAAGAATCAATGATAAAATTGAAACTTTAATAATAAGAATGAAAAAAAATGAATTCTTTTGTGTTTTTTTTTTTCACTAGTAGGACGAATAGAATAAGATGAAAAAAAGATGGATAACAAAAATTAAAGAAAGCTTCTTGAATCAAGGAGTCGAAGCTCTGATACCACCAAATGATGCGAACCACACCAACGATGTGACGGTGACCCACGATCAAAATATTGGCGTCGTCCCTAATCCAAAATCTACAAGTTCGAATAGGAGGAAATCCTTGACCCGAAATCTATACAGATCTGAACCTTGGAATGAGGAGGACACCACAAGCGAATATGCCTGTTTGTTTGATAAGTCGGATTTTTGAACGCCACAAGGAGAACCTTGATAAGTTCAGAGTTTCTTCAAGAAACTAAGAGAAATTCTCTCACAATTAGATAAAACCTGATTTAATTCAAACTTCTTCTAAATCAAAAGTTTTTCCTTTAAATAGGCTACATATTTAAGTAAAATAAAATGTTAAAATAAAAGAAATAAAATGATAAAATAACTAAGAATTGTCGTAGGATAAAGATTCTTTGGAAGATCAGATGTCGTCTGTGGTTTAAACTCCATTTGAACGTGATTTGAACTGATTTGAATAGATTCAGCTGGATAAGATCTTTTTCTACGAGATTTGTTTGATTTGCATGTGCTTTGCATGTAACTTTTTAATTCCTCGTATACGCATGTGTTTGGCGCATGTCTTTTTTTAATTCTTACATGTGCATGTGCGTTGCACCTCCCTTTCTTCAAAAGATCTTCCAATAATCTTGGGCTTCTTGCTCTTGTCATTGGGCCCGCCGTATCTTCAATTGGATCCTTATTTTTGGGCTTTGACTTGGTCTGAACTTGGATCACATCATTCCCTCTCCCTTCGAAAAGATTCGTCCTCGAATCTCCCGCATCATATAAAAACAAATTAGTAAAATTAAAACATGTGTTTACATTACCGTATTCACTCAGTAGGTCGATCTTGTAAGCGGTGTCATTGATGCGCTCTAGGAATTGGAAAGGATCATCTCCTCGAGGTTGTAGGTCGTTGTTCTGTGTGTTCAGAAACCTGTCTTTTTGTAGATGTAGCCAAACCAAATCTCCGGGTTCAAAAATAAATCTTACCATTGCATGAAATTTCTTGACAAATTCATCATTTTTTCTTTCATCCACAAAAGCAAACTTTTTAGTCAACAAAGTTAATAAATTTAACGGAGTTAATGAATTAAAATAATCAATAATATAAAACAGTAAATAATTTCTAATAGAATTAAAATCCTTAAAATCAAGCAAAATCAATTCACTTTTATCCTCACTTTTGTTCATCAACACGATGTGTTTCTCACTTGACTGTTGTTCACTCTCTCCCTCGATTTTTATCTCTTTTTCCTCAATTTTTCTCTCTTGCTCGCTCGGTTTTTCATCCCTCTCTGTGCTCTTTTCAACTATTTTTCTTTCTCCACTTGCTTTTTCTATTTTGGCATCTTTTTCAACTAATTTTTTTCACCTTTTTCTTTCTCCCTCTCATCCTTAATGATTTGAAATTCTTTCGTGATCCTCTCTTGATCTTCTCGATCCTCTTCGACGTTGGCCAGTATCATCGTCATCTCCCTATGCTTGTAATACTCATCTACACTTCGACTCCCTTGCCGAAGAGTTTGCAATTTGTTGTGTAGATCACGCCGGTAATGACTTGGTACAAATCGACGTCGCATCACTCTCTTCATCTCTGCCCAACTCTCAATGGGAAGGTCTCCGTCTTGCCTTCGATTGAGACACAACTTGTCCCACCACACTATCGCATACTCTGTAAATTCTATGGCAGCAAGCTTCACTTTCTTTCGCTCGGAGTAGTTGTGGCAATAAAAAATTAGCTCTATTTTCCGCTCCCAGTCCAGGTACTCCTCCGGATCACTTTTTCCTGGAAACTCAGGAATCTTTATCTTGATGTTTCCCAAATTATAATCGAGTCGGCCATGGTCTTGTCTTGCAAGGTCATTCCCATGTCTTCCACGACTACCCACGGACACCCTATCAAGATCATCCTCCAAGTTTCTCTCATCAATTTCATCGATCTCTTCCGCAAGGACTTGCCTCCGCTGATTTCTTCTCAGTGCATTCTGCCAAGCCTGGGGTTGTACTTGTGTCGCAATCTGTTCCACTTGATCAATTCGCTCATGAATCTCATTAATCCCTTGTCTCATCAGCCGCCTCATCTCCCCCATGATCGCCTCCATTTGTAAATTTGGAATGTTAGTTAGACGTTGGTTGTCTTCTGCATCGGACATGGCTAGGTATGCTATGCAAGAACGTAGAAGGTGAAGTAAAATAGGACCTCATAATACTCCCTCACGTGTTTCACTCGAAAATGTGGAAAATCACTCAATTTCACTCGTATTTGCACTCAATAATACTGGCTTTTACCTTTAGATATGCTCACCCACTCGTGCCTTTTTCCACTCGATTTTTTTTTTAAAACTAATCAAATAGTAATAAATGAGTCTTCTTGCAATGAAAAAAAAAATTGACAAACCAAAATAAAAAGAACAAAAAAAAAATAATGGCAAAATAGGTACTACAATTGCGAAAACAAATAAGAAAGTAGATGGTGAAGAAATATAGGACCTCACAGCACTCCCTCACGTGTTTCACTCAAAATGAAGAAAAATCACTCAATTGCACTCGTGTTTACACTCAATAATATTGGCTATTACCCTCTAATATGCTCACTCACTCGTGCCTTGTTCCACTTGAATTCTCTTTGATTTCTTTCGAAACTAACCGACTAGTAATGGAAGTTCACAAGTGGCGAATCAAAACAAGACAAACCAAAATAACAGACACTACAATAAGTGAAGAAAGAACTAGCTCAAAATAATTAGAATAGTATAAGAATGCAAAGGAACAATTCAATAAAGTAAGGTAGTCGAACAGATTTAGAAACCACAATTTTTTTTTTTTTGAATTTGTAACAGAATTGGTAACCGAATTTGTACCCGGATTTGTAACAGAATTGGTAACCGAATTTGTAGATGACGTTTTAGTGCCCAAACCAGATCAGAAATTTACGTTCAGGTATGATTTGGAAAGATAAAAATCTCATCTAACAACTTAAAGAATAACACTTTCGCAATCGGAATCTTTGTCAAGACAAAAACTGCGAAATACTTTTGAGCATCACCAATTCTTGACAGTTACGAAATTTCACTTTTGAATAAGCAAACAAGATCCGATTTTGACGTTTCAATACAGATCGGAAAGATAAAACGCTAATTCACAAATCATAAGATGCTGACAATTTTGTTTGAGGTCTATAAAACATTCGAATGATTAAAATGGTTTTAACCAGATTCTAGTACACCAAAACGAAATCGGCGACAGTTACAAAAATGTGAATTTGAATAGGCAAACAAGATCCGATTTTGACGTTTTAATACAGATTGGAAAGATAACGAGCCGTTCTATGATTCAAAAGAAGATGATTTTTTTCGTTTGATGCATACATGAACATGGAATCATCGAGATAAATTGAAACAGATTTCAAGACTCAAGAACAAAATTTCTTAAACAAAACAAAACGGAAAGGAGGGATAGAACCTGACGAACTCGATTTGGCTCTGATACCAAATGATGCGAACCACGCCAACGATGTGACGGTGACCCACGATCAAAATATTGGCGTCGTCGCTAATCCAGAATCTACAAGTTCGAACAGGAGGAAATCCTTGACCCGAAATCTATACAGATCCAAACCTTGGAATGAGGAGGACGCCACAAACGAATATGCCTGTTCGTTTGATAAGTCGGATTTTTGAATGCCACAAGGAGAACCTTGATAAGTTCAGAGTTTCTTCAATAAACTAAGAGAAATTCTCTCACAATTAGATAAAACCTTATTTAATTCAAACTTCTTCTAAATCAAAAGTTTTGCCTTTAAATAGGCTACATATTTAAGTAAAATAAAATGTTAAAATAAAAGAAATAAAATGATAAAATAACTAAGAATTGTCGTAGGATAAAGATCCTTTGGATGATTAGATGTCGTCTGTGGTTTAAACTCCATTTGAACGTGATTTGAACTGATTTGAATAGATTCAGCTGGATAAGATCTTTTTCTACGAGATTTGTTTGATTTGCATGTACTTTGCATGTGACTTTTTAATTCATCGTATACGCATGTGCTTGGCGCATGTCCTTTTTTAATTCTTACATGTGCATGTGCGTTGCACCTCCCTTTCTTTAAAAGATCTTCCAATAATCTTGGGATTCTTGCTCTTGTCATTGGGTCCGCCGTATCTTCAATTGGATCCTTATTTTTAGGTTTTGACTTAGTCTGAACTTGGATCACATCAACATGAGAATTCTTTGTTTGCACATAATGAAAATAGGTAATAGGGCATTGATGCCGCTCCTTGCGTTTTCTGCTGCAATCTGCGCATTCGGTTGGACGATCAGGTTTTATACGAGAATCGATTTGTTCGACTCAGCGTTTCTGTTGGGCCTGCCTCCCAGACGTTGCACAATTAACCAACCCATCAAACAAAAGAAAGAGGTCATATGAATTGAAGATGTATTAGGAGTGGGATAAGCCATCACCATCTCCCAATAAGGGATCAGATAAAAAGAGAAACTAAAAGTACACCAAATATGAATATGAAAGACTCACACTCAAAACTAAAGCATTTTCAGCAGTCCAGCTTCGGTCAAAGCCACAATCATAGTTCTGGTATCATATCATTTTCTCAAACTAAAAAAGGAAAGTACGAAATTTCCTTGTGTGAAAACTCCATGCCGAAGTACGAGATTTTATAAAAGGATGGTCGGTGCTCTCTTCCTCCTCTACACATTATTTATACGTTTCACACTAGCTTTTATTAAATTTTAATCTACTCACAATTAGTTGCTCTAACAGCAACAATCAGAAATTTTGAAGTTCAATGAAAATATCTTGTATTAATTGCTTATTATAGAGGATTCATAACACTAGTGATATGATATCAATCATTTCTATCGCGACCCAAGGTATGGTAGCGACAAAAATAGAAAGGTTGGCACTACTCTTGAAGGAGAATCAGACCACAGGACTTGTATTTGGAGCTTTTGATTGCAGTAGAAGACTTTTAACCTGATTTATGTTTTATCCAGCCATATGCGACGATCCCTGGCCTAAATCAAAATAGGTAAACACCAGCAAGATAATAAAAATGAAATACTGTGCAAGTTAAAACTTCACCTTAGTTAATATTTTACAAACAAAAGGTTAAATAAAAAAAGAATAATATTATGTTTATTCTCTTATTTTACTCTTTTAATATATTCGTTGATGTATCAAACAATGATTGGTGCAATTAAGGTGAAATTAAGATAATAAATGATAAATAGTTAATTTATTATATTAATTGCATCAATCATTGTTTGACACGTGAGCATGTATTTTAAAATAGTAGAATAAGAGAGGAAACGTAACATTACTCATAAAAGCAAGCTTCTCAAGATCTATTAGATTCTACAAGCAAATCTCAATTTTCCTGACCACACCATGTCTATCTCAATTTTGTAACTATTATTAACGCGTAGCTTTTTTTGGTAGTTCACTCATTTATGCTTCTACATTTGTACATCAATACAACTTCGTGCTTCTACGCATGTACATCAATACAATTTTATGTACAAATCATAGACAAAAAATTCTTAATGCTGCGATAGGATTGTCTAGACCATAGCAACCAGATTACAACCTCACAAAACAGGTATAACTCCCAAATAGAACCTAGAATTGCGTAAGTTGGAAATCCACAAAGTCAGTTTCCTCCCTATCTGCCAAAGATGAAACTACTGAGTACTCAAAACATCATCAATACTTCTATTTTCTTAGCATATATACCCCTAAAATATTCACTATAGCCTGCCAAAAACTCCTAACTTGCCCCCCTCAGGAACACAAAAACCTACACTGTCCCTGATGGCTAACTGAGCCAGTTTTTCTTTATTAGTACTGATTTAACCAGAAGAATGAAAGCATCCCTTTTGTAAAAGCTCGAATTATTCCAAAAGATGATGTTCTTTCTGATGGAAGTTTTGCTTATGTCATAGATACTGGTTTGGTATTGACAAAGCTTGTATTTGTTGAGTTGCCCTTAACATAATAGCCCTTTGTTTGTAGTTGAGAGGAAAAGAGATATTTTCCGTAGTTCCATTAGTTATATCATGTGAAATTTCAGCTTTACAGTGCAATAGTCTCTTCCATCATGTCATTCTTCTCTTCTATTCATGTAATGAGATGGAAAGACTTCTTCCACACATAAATGCTTAAAGTATCCTCCATTTTTTATGGTCCTGAGTAGTGAAGTCTGGAAAAAGTAAAAGTGAAGTTAAAAATTATTTAAAAGGTGCTAAGATCGACGCTTAGGGATGATTAGATCAAATTAAAATTTTGTCTAGCATTTGTCGACCCTAAATTGCACAGGTCGACCCTTGGATCCCTCAGATACTCTAGAAAATCTTAAGTTTGTGCAAGTGTCAACCTATACACAGTATGGTCGACACCTCAAGTCCTTTGGAAAACACTCCTTTTGTTCAAGTGTTGATCCATGAAGAATCTGATCAACACCTCTAACCCTCGTGAAAATTTTATTTTGTTTACTAAAGTGTAAACCCCTGATGGACTCGATCGACACCTCAAACTTTGGAGAAATTCAATTTTATACTATCGGTCAACACATGTTAATGAATTGTCAACCGTTGCATCGATTATGTAAGTTCTAGTGTCGGCCAAACCCTAATTCGCTCGTCGCTCCTCACATTTTCTCACCATTCTTCATTGTTTCTCATCATTTTTGGTTCAAAATACTTATTTTCTTTACTCTTCCTCCTCAAGTGCCATCTTCCTCGCGTTACATTCCTCGAAATATTAAGACAATGGTTGAGCTTCTCGAAACGCCTCCTCTTGCCATCCCCTGCAAAATGACCATCAAGATTTTTCGAAAATATGGAGTTCAAAGCAAGATTTGATGACGATCAGCCCTAGTTGTGCATTATTTGGCTTTGAAATGCCAAGTATTCTTTGCATGAAAGAGGGATGAATCCAGCTTTGTCTTAAGCTTTTGCTTCCTTAGTGATTTCAAAGTGGTCCAAATGCTTGAGTTTCTCTCTGCACTTTAACTTTAAGCTTGTTCCCCTTCAAGTTGCCATAAATTCCCAAGCCCAAAGTCTAACCCATGAGTGATGATCCATAATGAAAAAAAAAACACACACACATACTCGACACAGTAGGATAAGCAAAGTAAGAGTTACAATTACATGTAACCCCCAATGAAATAAAGACAACATAAATAAGGTTCAATGTGAAACACAATTAAACACATCAAAAGTAGGTTGAAAGGCTGGTCTTCAAGCTTCCAATGAGTTGGTGGTTCAGCCAAAATCAAATTCGTTTGCACCCTCTTTCTCTTTTTTCTTATTATAGTTTTAGTGCTTGATATTAGTATTAGAATTATTAAAGTCAAAGAGAAATGATAATATAATGAGCTTGCAAACTAATGTAATTTGGGTCACGAAAAAATTTTAATAACCTACTTCGACCCTCTCCCTCTTAGGATATTTCAAGCCAACATTTTTCCCTAAAAATCATGCACCTACTCCCACCAACACCCCTTCTCAGCTCAGAACTCGTCTGATACAGCCATTTCATGAAAATTCGACTGATGATATGTCATAAAAATCTGTTGACTTTGTAGAGTGATTGCTGGATAAATTTTTTATCTGTAATTTTGTTGTCCTCTATTGAGTTGTGAATTGGCTATAAGAAGACAATTTAAGCTGCAGCGACTGAATTGAAATAAGTCTTAAACTATAAGAGCTAAAAATATATTTTAGTTTATAAATTAGTAATCAAACATTAATAGACTAAATTAATATTGGTTATATTCAAATAAAAAAAGACTTATTCTAGGTTTATGGGTGGAGTAGGTTTGGGTAAGTTCAGTTCCACCCCTAATTTATTTAAAAAATGAACCGATCCAGACTCATAGTCGAACCTAAAGTGAACCAATTTTTTAGGTTTTGGTTAGTTTGGTTCTTGTTCGGTATCGATTTTAGATTTTGTTTTGGTTTGGACTAAGTTTTAGTCGGGTCAGACTTAGTTTTGAGTTCGTTTTGGATCAGTTTTAATCTAAATAAATAACATAGAAAAAAATGGACATGTGCCAATTTTTGTTGGCTTTAACAAAAACATATTTTTATCTTAATTTATATTGAAAAATATTTATTATTAAGCTTTTTATGTAATTATCAATCAACTATTACAAAACAAGTTTCCGTAACCATAAATTCTCTTGCTCACATCGAAATTACCCGAAGAAAACGACACTGGTTTTATCAACCATTTTGGGTCAAACCCCTACGTACGCTTCTCTCTCTCTCCTCTTGTTTCTCATCTATGATAATATGGCTTAAATATAATTTCTTATTAATTTTCAACTGCATAATCCTCTAAAACTCATGTCTCACGATCAATTCAAACGTTATAGATGGAGTTCATCTCTCGTACTATGTCGAATCGACGCTCCCAAGTACCTCTACAGCTCGAAAGCGAACTCTAATGTTGAGCTTGATCTTAATTTATATGAATCTGAGTTGTGAAAAGTTGAAAACGTAATTTGGGCTGCCATCTTTTCTTGGTAATTAATGGGTAGACCAGGGAGGGATTTTTACAACCGTCGCCAAATGTCCACTGATTTAGGAGACTTGTTTCGTGATAATGTGATGTGTAATAATTTAAGGGTAAATATTAAAATAGTCTTTAAAATATTGCGATGGTAACCTACCCTACTCACCCTTGAATTATTTCTATTAATAAAGTAAATATTAATTATTTTATGTTAATAAATTTGTTCTTATCATTAATGTGTTTGGTAAATTAGTCAAAGGCACAAACACAGACTGTGGTGACGACAGCGAATACAGAACGCGAAGAGGAAAACTCAATTTGAAAATGGCGACTTCAGTAACTCTGATAAAAATCATTTTTTGTTGTCCGAATGGCGTTGACAAAGCCTGAATCAATGAGAGGTATTTTTAAAGAACTCTTTCATAAAATTGTCATTAGTTATGCTTCGGTTTAGATCGAAAAATAAAATTATATTTAGCTATGTCTCACTTGCAGAGTTGTGTCTTGCTCATAAAATTTTCTTATCTTTACGTAAACCTAATTTTATTCACTGTCTATAATTTTTCATTTGTAAAATTAGTGAGTTCATGAAGCTATCAACACAACTTAACTAGAATCAAATTGTTTGATTTCACAGTTTCTCAAACGAAGAAGTTATGTTACAAAGTTTGTTTTATTGGCTGCAAAAAAATTGTGCACTCCAGCGCTCAAAGTTATGGTGCAAATTTACTGTTTGAGGGCTACAATGCCCAAATAATATTTTTATGTAAATTTGGAATTTTTCGATGTTTTTTTATTGTGTTTTTTTTTTTTAACTTAGGACATGATTAGAAAATGTCTAAATAGTGATAATGACACAATTTTTACGACATTTTGTTTATTAAATAACATAGATTAAATGGTTCATATTACAAGTAACATTAGCATGGATGCCCAAGTGTTCGAGATTATAACACTTGGGCAAAACTCGTGAGTTAATGCAAAGACATGGTGAGGGGTTTGTGCCATGATATTGGTGTGAGGTTTTGAACACTTGAAATTATTTTGTATGAAAAAATGAGATATAAGTAAACCTTGTCCATGTCTCGTTATGAGTGTCCAGACACATGAATGTCATGGTTAGACATTGATATATCTATCATGAGACTTAATGGAAGATAAGAAAATGATCTTCATGCGTATTGACATTGCATGATGCATGTGTACGTGTTTGACATTCCTTTTTATGTTCATGCATTCATGATTGCATGGTGAGCGCATGGATGATAATTTTGTTAATATGTGGACAAATTTATTTCCACAGTATACTAGGTAGATGCACGTCGGTTGACTCTAGTGGACAATGTGTATGTAACTTTCATTATGGTGATGCATCTCTGCTAACATCATTACTCAGGTTGACATGCCTAGGAGGCCGATAACGCACTCACAAACAAAGACTCTTACTTTACTCAATATTGATACTAATGCTTTTGTTTCTTTTGTAGGTAATGACCTATTGGAGGATTGCACTTGGGAAGCCAACTTGATGGACATGGATCTGTTAATTTTCTCTGGAATTAATGTGTTTCTAATCCCAAATGAAACTATACCAAAGAATCACAATCTTGTCCTTGATTTTATATACAAACGAATACGGAAGCGTACTTGAATCTTTAGCCATGGCTTGTAGTGATTTATGATCTTCCAAAAGTGTAGAATTTCCTTAGGGTTCCTAATTCTCTCTGTTGATGGGGATAACGAGAGATTCCTTTTTCTTACCTTTTGGGGACCATAACCCAACTGCCTTATAGTAGTTATAAAACTTTGTCTTTTTCTAATTTGACCCTTTCATCAAATTAGAAATTCCGCATATGGTATCCACAATAAATATCCATGACAGTTATGTCCTAAAGTCAAATTCGTTATTTCAAAATAGACCACATAATTTTGACTTATTTATAATTGATGACCATATACATTCATTTAATTATATAAGTGTCCCAAAAATTCTAACAATCTCCCACTGGAAACATATACAATATAATGAATATAATATCCTTAGTGTGCACATGTTTTTGTCATCAAATCTGAGGACATTCTGAACAATCTCGTCCATTAATCATATTGACATAGGATCAAAACGGTCTTTATTGTATCAATCACAACTAAACCCATCAATGGTCACATACATCAACATGACTAAATGACATAGATCAATCATGAATTAGTGGCATGAAAATTACATGCAAGGTGATCTGTTCATGTCAATTTTCAACTGGTTCTACTTAACTTAGTGAGATCAAACTTTAACCATAATTGTACAAAGTGTAATGAACTGAATAATACTTCATTTCTGATCAAAATAAAAATACATAAATAACTGTCTATAAAACAAGCAAACTAAAAAACAACCAAACTACAAACTCCCACTCAAACTAGAGATCATCCATCTCTACGACACCCATACAAGCAGTATGCTCATGAAAAACACTAGGTGGCAAACCCTTTGTGAGGGGGTCCGCTACCATGGAGTTTGTACCTAAGTGTTATATAGATATCTGCCCACTTTGTACCCTTTCTTTCACAACAAGAAACTTGATGTCGATATGCTTCGATTTCGTCGAGCTCCTATTGTTGTTTGAATATAACACAGCTGATCTATTGTCACAAAATAACCCAAGGGGTCTTTCAATCCCTTTTAGAATACGCAGCCCAGTGACAAAGTTCTTCAGCCATATCGCATGATTTAATGCTTCGTAACAAGCAACAAATTATGCTGCCATAGTGGATGAAGCTGTAAGTGCCTGTTTGGCACTTCTCCAAGAAATGGCTCCACCAGCTAACATTAAAATGTAACCCAAAGTGGATCTCATGTTGTCTTGGCATCCCGCAAAATCGGAGTCAGAATACCCAATGATCTCAAGATGATCTGACCTCCTATATGTGAGCATATAATTTTTAGTTCTTTTCAGGTATCTCATAACTCTTTTGGCTGCTTTCCAGTGATCTATACCTGGGTTGCTTAGATATCTGCCCAACACACCTACTATATACGCAATATTCCGACGCGTACAAACTTGAGCATACATAAGACTTCCTACCGCATTTCTTGAATTTCAAGACTTCCCTTAGGGCATTGTTTGATATTAAACTTATCTCCCTTAGCGACTGGGGTGTTTCCTGGTTTACAATCTTGCATGCCAAATCTTTTAAGTACTTTATCGATATAGCTCATTTGCGACAATCCAAGAATACCAATAGAACGATCTCGATGTGTCTGAATTCCTAATACAAATGAGGCCTCATCAAGATCTTTCATCTCAAAATTTCTTGACAAAAAACTCTTAGTTTGGTGCAATAAGCCTATATCATTTGTGGCAAGCAAAATATCGTCCACATATAGAACCAGAAATATGTGCTTACTCCCACTGAACTTGTGATACACACAATCATCGACTAAATTCACTTCAAAACCAAATGAGAGAATTATTTCGCAAAACTTATGGTACCACTGAGGAGACGCTTGCTTAAGCCCATAGATGGATTTCTTTAATTTGCAAACCATATTCTTTGGGTCTCCCGACACAAAGTTTTCTGGCTGCACCATATAAATCGTTTCATCAATGTCCCCATTAAGAAACGCTGTCTTTACATCCATCTGATGTAGCTCCATATCGAAATGTGCAACAAGTGCCATGATTATCCTAAAAGAGTCTTTAGTTGAAACCGAAGAAAAAGTCTCTTTATAGTCAACCCCGTATTTTTGAGTAAAACCTTTTGCCACAAGACGAGCTTTATACTTCTCCACATTACCTTTTGAATCCCTTTTGGTCTTAAAAATCCATTTACAACCAACAGATTTTGTACCTTCCGGTAGTGGGACAAGTTCCCAAACTTTTTTGTCTTGCATTGACTTGTACTCCTCATTCATTGCTTCGACCCACTTTACCGAATTAGAACTTTCTATGACTTGACGAAAGTTGATAGGATCATCTTCCATCATGCCAACATTATCCTCATGTTCCTGAAGAAATACTACATAGTCATCCAAAATAGTATTTCTCCTTTCTCTTGTGGACCGCCGCAATGGCACTTGAACCTCAATCACTTCTTCAAGAGGTTGTTGAGATTGTACCTCTGGGAGATCAACAATGTCTTGATTTTCTGGAATTCTGATATTATTAATGACCAGAGTGGAATCCTGATCATTGTCTAAAGCAATCGGAATATGAATCAACTCCTCATTCACCGTAGTGGAAATTGATTCTTTCTCAAAGACAAAGTTCTTTATTTTATTCTTCCCCCCAAACTCAATATCCTCGAAGAATATAGCTGTACCCGTCTAAAAAATTGACCGTGATTTAGGATCATAAAACTTGTAGCCCCTTGATCGCTCAGAATAGTCCATCAAGTAGCTGCTTACAGTCTTGTGATCCAACTTATTCTCATGTGGCCTATAAGGCCTTGCCTCAGTTAGACACCCCCAAACATGAAAATGCTTCAGACTAGACTTTCGCCCCATCCAAAGCTCAAAAGGTGTTTTAGCAGCTGCTTTTGTCGGCACTCTATTGAGAATGTATGCTGCCGTCTTCAGTGCCTCACCCCCAGAGTGATTACGGCAAGGATGAATGACTAGCCATACTCCTTACCATGTCCTGTAGAGTGTGATTTCGTCTTTCTGCTACACCATTCATGCTAGGAGAGCCCGACATGGTGTATTGTGGGACGATACCACACTCCTCTAGGTATTTGGCAAAAGGCCCTGGACGTTGTTCACCCGAACCATCGTACCGACCATAGTATTGACCACCACGATCGGACTTTATTTTATTTATCCTTTTGTTGAGTTGATTTTCAACTTCAACCTTGAATGACTTGAACACGTCCAATGTTTGAGTCTTTTCATGAATAAGAAATATGTATGCATATCTCGAAAAATCGTCTATGAATGATACAAAGTAGCGTTGACCATTCCAAGAAGGTGTTGGAAACGGTCTTCAAACATCCGTATGTATCAATTCTAAGACTTCCGTAGCCCGATATGCACCTAATTTCTTGCCTTTGGTTTGTTTTCCTTTAATGCATTCAATACAGACATTAAAGTCTGCATAGTCAATGGAATTTAGAATTCCATCCGACACAAGTCGTTCAACTCTATTTCTAGAGATGTGACCTAAGCGCTTGTGTCACAATGCACCTGAATTATCATTATTTAGCTTTCGTTTTGTACCTTTTGATTCAACATTTAGGGTTTCATTCATGATATGAAGCATTTGTATCAAGCAAATAGAGATTGTCATATAGTATAATCGAACCAGTTCCAACAACATTAGAATTAATAGATAATATAAACTGATTGTTTCCAAAAGAACAAGTGTAACCAAATTTGTCCAAATAACAAACAGAAACAAAATTCCGTCTAAACGACGGTACAACAAAAGTATCCATTAAATCCAAATAGAAACCAGTACAACGCAACAATCTAAAATGACCAATTGCTTCCACTTCTACCGACTTTCCATCGCCCACATAGATACTTCTTTCAGCATCACTTGGCTTTCGGTAGCTCAGACAACCCTGCATTGAAATACTGATGTTAGTAGTAGCACCGGAATCTAACCACCAAGTATTTCTAGGTACTGAAACTAAGTTAACTTAAGAACAAACCAAATTAAGAAATGTACCTTTCTTCTCGCGCCACGCGCGATACTTGGCACACTCCTACTTCATGTGTCCGAGTTTATTGTAGAAGAAACAAAGGCCACCACCTTTATGTTGTTTCTTCTCACTCGGACCCGCAACATTCACATTCTTTCTTTTCTTACCCTTGTCCTTAGAGGTGCTTGCCAGATGATCACTTTCTGTCTTCTCTTGTTTCAATCTCTCTTCCTCTTGGACACAGTGAGAAATCAGTTCATTCAAACTCTACGTTTCTTTCTAATAGTTAAAACTGACCTTAAAGTGGTTGAACTGAACCGGAAGAGAAATCAGAATGAGATGCACAAGTAAATCCTCGTGCAAATCCAACTTTAGTGCCTTTAGTTTCGAAGCAAGATGAGACATCTCCATGATGTACTCCCTTATATTTCCCTTGCCCTTATACTTCATTGAAATTAAGCTCTTCAGAATAGTGCTTGTTTCACCCTTATCGCTTTTGGCAAAGCGCTTCTCGATCTCTGCAAGGTACTCCTTGGCATTGGTAGTGTCCTCAGACACTGCACCCCTAAACACCTCTGGAATGGCACGCTTGATGATCGTCAGACTCATGCGGTTGGAGCGATCTCATTTCTCAAATCTAGCTCTCTCTTCAGAGGAGCTAGTTGCCATAGGAGTAGTGGGTTTCTTTGTCCGAATCGCAAGGTCCATGTCCATACACCCGAGAACTATCTGAATATTCTCCTTCCAGTCCTTAAAGTTAGTACCATTAAGGACCGGCACTGAACTTAGGTTGGCAGAAATATTAGCAACATTCGCTGAAAGAGAACAATATAATTCATAAATAACATGCTCACAACCATAACTATCAATAAAATTCAAAATAATTGGAAATCTCATCTCAAGATACCTAGCGCACCATTAATTTCAAGTCTTTGGACAGTAAAATTAACTGCAAGTGATACTCTTGTTGTAATAATCAAACACTAACAATAATGCATGACAAATAGCAAACCCCTCTTTGGATTGATTTATTATTCTCATGTAAAAAATCCTTATAATCGTTACGTGTTTACTATCACAGGTAATTATGTAGTCTGGCCAACTATTAATCTTCCTTTAGGCCGATTAATAATCGCATGAACTTACACACTTACAAACATTCAAAATTCATCATGAACAATCTACATAAGAGAGGTCACTTTGGCGACATCTAATTTCAATTTATCCAATTGGAATGATGAACTATAATAACTTTATTATATAGTATGTCAATTAAATGAATTCAATCGAATTTATTTATTTATAAACTACCGTAACCAGAGAATGCATTATCCAAAATATTCGATAATGCATAAAACATGACAAAAGAAAACAGGGGTTCGGTCGACGTAAAAGTCAAGTGCCACTATCTCTGCCCAAACTACTGAAGAGAAGTCGGTCGATGTAAGTTTCGGTCGACGTAACCTTCTGTCGACGTAAGCTTTGGTCTATGTAAGTTTCGGTTGATGTAACCTTTTGTCGACGTAAGCTTTGGTCTATGTAAGCTTCGGTCGACGTAACCTTCTGTCGACCTAAGCTTTGGTCTATGTAAGCTTCAGTCGACGTAAGCTTTTGGTGTAACGCCTCGAGTTATCTGAACCCGGTTCGCCACACAGAATACTAAACCGAACTATGACTTTCTAAGAAAATTTTAAAATTTCATTCAATGATCAAGACTTGACTCTTAAAACGTTAAAATTTGCAGCGGAAAAATCATCGTATAAAAACAATAATTATTACGTAATTAAAATATTCAAGACAGTTGGTTGAAAGAGAAAAAGAAAACAGAACACGTCGACCGATCACTACACGACAAAAGTCTTTTACAACACAAAACACTTCTACCGCTCAGACCACGTGATATCCACGCGATTTCATTAACTCGGCAGACGACGTCTACTGCTCACAAGCGACAAACATTCTCAGCCTACATCTACCGATAGAACAAACTACGTCTTCCAGTCACTAGACGACAAAAGTTCTCAATTCATATCTACCGATCGCAAAACGACAAATCACTTCCTACATCTTCTGATAGATAAAATACTCGACTTCTACCGATGGATATCATCTACCGATAGATCGAAAATACTCAACGTCTGCCGATAGACATCATCTATCGATAGATCAAAAACACTCAACGTCTGCCGATAGACATCATCTATCGATAGATCAAAAACACTCAACAAAAACAGCATAGCAACAATTTCACTCTAAAGAAAGAAAACTCAGACTACCAAAAGAACTTAAGCATTTTACTGAAAACCGTTCAAAACTACTTAAATCCGTGTATTACTCCAAAATTTGGTAAAACCACTATTAAAACCAACAGAGTATCATTATCAGAAAAGTCTCAAAATGTATTCAAAAACATTAAAATTACCATCGTCACAAGAACTCTCGGCATACTTAAATTGAATCACGGTTCACTAAACCTTCTCATCCACTGGCACCAGTTAAACCGCCCCATCAGTTGCCAGATCGGTACATGAATGCACCCCTCCTGCCTAGTCCTTAGCAGACTCAGAGAATACACCTGCTGCCACTTCTTCACCTACATCACAAAACTCATCTATTAGCCTAATGCTAAGTAAGTAAAGCAGTAATGAAATAAAATGCTGAAACATAAATTCCTAAACATGCAGTTTCTACTTTCTCATCTCAGTTGTATATGCATTCGTTTTTTATCTGATCCCCCTATGAAATTGGAAGTTGGATCAGTTCTCCCAAAGTCATACATCCTCTCTCTCGATTAAGAGGTAGATTAGTTCCCTTAACAACTGTTCAGATCCCCCTGTGAAATTGGGAGTTGGATCACATCTCCCAAAGTATAAATTCATTCATAAGTTAAGGAGCAGATTTGTAACGCCCCGAGTTATCTGAACCCGGTTCGCTACTCATTACTTGACCATGACTAAGAAATTTCAAATAAATTTAAAACTTCATTCGACATACAAAATTTGACGTTTACTAAACGTTCAAAACATTTGAAAACTTTGCAGCGGAAAAATTATTTAAAACTACAATGGGGTTAAACTAGCGGTGAAAATATTGTTGGAAAGATTAATGGAAATATTTCAAGTGTCCGGTCAAAAGAATTAAGGTTTTAAGTGATGGACTACTCAAGGAATTACAAAAGTCGAATTCATCTGCCGACGACAAAGTCAACAGAAGAAGCAGAAGTAGAAAACCAAAGGCTTCTGCCGATGACGTCTACACGACTTCACCCACAACTTCATCTGCCGATGAAGTCGTGAGAACTTCATACACCACTACATCTGCCGATGAAGTCAACATAACTTCATCTGCCGATGAAGTTAGCGCAATTTCATCTCTCAATAGATAAACACACGACATCTTCCGATAACAACAATATGACTCCTTCCGATAGAATTAAAACATACACTACATCTTCCGATTCACTACGACAAACAGATTACTCTACATCTTCCGATTCGCTAAACGACAAAACCCCTTAACTCTCTCAGACTACACCTGCCGATCACTACTCGACGACTTAATACTCTACACCTTCCGATCGAACAGACTACATTTGCCGACACGTGCTTCTCACGTGACTCCTTAAGGCATCTGCCGATAGACTTTCATCTTCCGACAGACTGACACACCACATCTACCGATAGACTCCCTTCTTCCGATAGACATCAACACGATTTCCTTCCACAGAACGCAATAAACCTCTACACATATCCACTGATACAAAAATTATTCAATTCCTACCAATGGACTGAACAACCTGTCTATAACCCGAGAAAGCTTCGACTATCTAACAGACTTAAAACATTTTACCAAAAATCCATTCATAACACTCCAAGTCATTATATTGATCAAAATCAGTAAAAACATGAAAATCAGAAATTCTCGAAAACAAAGTCAAATAGCTGTAATCTCATTTACTAAAAACTTCATATACTCGATTAAATCATTATCCACTAAACCTCCACATCTGTAGACAACATGCTAAACCGCCCCATCAGTTACCATGCCGAAGCCTGAGTGCACTCCTCCAACGTCCACTATTCCTCAACACGATCAGGAGACACACCTGCTAACACTTCTTCACCTACATCACAAAACTCATCTATTAGCCTAATGCTAAGTAAGTAAAGCAGTATATGAATGAAGTAAAATGCTGAACTTAAACTCCTAAATATGCAGTTTCTATTTTTTTCTCATCTCAGTGGCATACGCATTCGTTCATAACATGATCTGATCCCATGGTTCCCTTGGGAGTGGGATCAATTCTCCCAATGTCTACATCCTCCTACTTAATTAAGGGGCAGATGAATTCCCTTAACACTTGATCTGATCCCATGGTTCCCTTGGGAGTGGGATCACTTCTCCCAATGTCTAAATCCCTTCATAAGTTAAGGGGTGGATTAGTTCCCTTAATAGCTTGTCTGTCGCATACAGTTCATACCTTACCATTCCTTACATGAAATTCATTTTCGTAACTTTTAACAAAACATGATGCATGGACAATAGAAACATTCAAGCATACATAAACCTACTGTTTTGTGATGTAGGCCCGAAGGCACAAGCAATACTTTACTTACCTGGCTCCTGGAAATCTGTCTGGTTGCTAGCTACTTCGGAGGTCTGTTCACCTAAGTTCATACAGAATATAAATCAAGGCTTCACTAAACCTTTCAAATATCAAACAGTGGTTCGAGAAATCTAGTTAGAAACTCTACTACCCGAGCATTCCTTCTTATCGCTAAAACCCGAATCTACACTCAATCTCAGCATCCTCAAAATCCTCACATTGCAATCCTCCAGGCATTTCACCACTATACCACAAGAGAAATAAGGAAAAGAAACTTACCTAAGTCGAAGGAGAACCGAGCGAGGAGAATCGCCTAGAGAGCTCGGCTGCTTGAGCTGAAAGTTTCCGAAGAGAAGAGTATGAGAGGGGGGTGGCGGCTACAGTGCAATAAACCCAATCCTTATCCTTAAATACGTTACCCAACTTTTGAACATTGTAAATTACTCTAATACCCTTAACAAGTTGTTCAATAACCTTATTTAATTCATTATCTAGTCAAGTGTATTACTTTAATAATAAAAGGCTGGTTCGATAGAACCAGGTGCTACAAGATTAGTTCCCTTAATAGTTTATCTGTTACAGTCTGTTCATTCCTTACCGTGCCATTTCATGTAAATTCATTTTCGCATACTTTCAAAATATGATGCATGATGTACAAACACATTCAAACAAACATAATCCTACTATTTTGTGATGTAGGCCTGAAGGCACAAGCATACTTCACTTACCTGGTCTCCTGGAAATCGCTCGGCTGTAAGCTACTTTAGAAGCTCGCTCACCTAAAGTCATAACATTACATTAATCAAACCTTCACTAAACTTCACCAAGAATCAATCAGAAGTTTGAGGAAACCAGTTTGAAACCCTACTACCCGTGCATTCCCATTTATTACCAAAACCCGAACCTACTCTCAATCACAGCATCCTCGAAATTTCTCACATTGTACTCCCTCAGTTACATAACTGCTAAAATACAAGAAAAATGAGGAAAACTTACCTAGGTTGAAAGAGAATCGAGTAAGAAAATCGCAAAAAGGGTTCTGCTGAAGAGCTGAAGGCCGAAAGAGGAATGATAAACAGAATAGTGGCGGCTACAGTGCATTAATCCTAAACCTCTCTCCTTAAATACGTTATCCACTTTTAAATTTCCAATTACCCTTATGCCCTTGTCTAGTCATCTATTAACCTTACTTTTATTATTGTCACGTAAAGTGTGCTATTAATTTAAAAAGAATTGAGAACTGGTTCGATAGAACCGGGTGTTACATTTGGTCTATGTAAGCTTCGGTCGAATTGTCTACTGATCGGCCGACATTGTCGTTCACAAAATCGGTCGACATCTTCGACCACCAAATTTGGACGACGTTGTCGTCCACAAAATCGGACGATGTCTACCTTGCCAGAACATTTAGCCAGCCAAATATCAACCAATCGACATCTTTTGATTTCACACATCTGTCGATTTTGACATCTATCTCAACATCGACCGTTTTACATCTACGCTCATCAACAAACAGTGAGTGTCGTTTCATCGCAAAGAAAGGACGCTTTACCAGGCAACAGAGTAAGGGCTCCATTAACAGAGAGAAAATCATACAAAAATTAAGTAATTGTTTTTCAAAGATCATACCAAAATTTAACTTTATCATCCTCAAATCAAGAACAAGATAAAAAAGGCTCTGATACCAATTGTTAATTTTCTCTGGAATTAATGTGTTTCTAATCCCAAATGAAACTACACCAAAGAATCACAATCTTGTTCTTGATTTCATATACAAACGAATGCGGAAACGTACTTGAATCTTTAGCCATAACTTGTAGTAATTTATGATCTTCCAAAAGTGTAGAATTTCCTTAGGGTTCCTAATTCTCTCTGTTGATGGGGATAACGAAAGATTCCTTTTTCCTACCTTTTGGGGAGCATAACCCAACTGTCTTATAGCAGTTATAAAACTTTGTCTATTTTTAATTTGGCCCCTTTATCAAATTAGAAATTTCGCATATGGTATCCACAATAAATATCCATGACAGTTATGTTTTGAAGTCAAATTCTTTATTTCAAAATAGACCACATAATTTTGACTTTTTTATAATTGATGACCATATACATTCATTTAATTATATAAGTGTCCCAAAAATTCTAACAGGATCACCCCCTCCACCTTTTGACATGGGATGCCCATTGGAAAGCTCAGAACATAATGAAGAAAACCTTGAGCACCAGCTGGACTAGCAGAAGCATGAATTTGTCTTCCGGTGGACAAATCCATGTAATTTTATTTTATTTTGGCTAACTTTTAGTCATTAGTTTTTCATCCATACATTAGTTTCGTTATTTAGACTTAGTCACATGATGATGGCATGGTTTGGGGTTGATTACTTGACCCCCTATTTGGCCACATGTTGGAGGCAATACTATCACCACTCGGCCCATGGAGAACCAATCCAAAGAAAGCCCAAGCTTGGATTTTCAACCTTGCAAGGACATGGTTAGTGGCCTCATGGATTGATGACGTGACAAAATTCCCTCCCTTGATCCATTTAGGCATGACATTAATCTCCTCCCTTAGATGTGTGCTTGTTTGATTTAATCTTGTCCGCCCATCCTCTTTTCATCCAAGGGCCTTCCTTCATTCTCTCATTTGGAAACCCTAGCCTCCACCTTAAGTTTATATAATGCATGCATATTGTAATGGTTTAAAAACTTTTGTCATTTTCTCAATATATGAGTTACCTTTATCTTCCAAAGTGAGAAGCAATGCTACCTTCAATGGAGGTAAGCCACAGATTTTCCAATCCGTGAAAGGAGTAGGTCTCCGTTGCTTATTATTAGCTCAAGGTTGTTAGAGTAAGCTCGTATTGCCCTTTCTCATCATTCTTCCTTGAAAATTTGATCTACGAGGGGGCCGAACCGATGCCCGATAGTAGTTGTTTTCCTACCAGAAAGCATGCAACTGTGAGCATAACATAAGATAGCTCTCGGGTCCGCTTAAGGTTTTCATTTTCTTTTCCATATTTATCTTATTATTCTGTTCTTCACGTTACTCATTCACCTGCGCACATTCTTCATCTTTTTGTGGGTTTAAAACGGGTCTTTTCTAGGTCCAGGCGTGTCACAGGTTGGCTGCGATCTATGTTTCTAGAAAATGCCCATTGATACGATAAGAGCTAAATGATATCTTTCTTTGTGTGAATGTGGTCAGTCATTGTTTAATTGGGATCTTCCTATAACTCCCCAAATCCTCATTAGGTGATTGGTATCTTGAACCAGATGTTGGGACCTTGAAATTTATAGTGTGTGGTGACTGTTGCTTGTAAAATCGGTACACTACGCAAGTGTACGTGTGACAATCAAGGAAGAAATTGAAAGTAAAGTGACAGACCGACGAGAAAAAAATTAATCAAGAATTAATTTAAAGTAGAATGAAATTAAAAGAATAAAAGTAATAATTAAAATAGTAAAAAAGTCGGTTGACACAGAATTTCAAGAAGTCAATTAATAATACATGGACAAGAATTGATTTCCCCCACTAAAAGCTACTAGAAATGATGCAGTAATTGAATCAAAAGATTTAGAATATCATTTATAGATCAAGCCTTGTTACAGTTATTTGATTAGTTCTTACGATATTTTTCTCATTAATTTATGAAAAATAAATATCTTATTGAACCCGTTGAATAACAATTCTATTTAATCATACAAAATTAATAAATCGATATGAAAATATTAATTTTTGCACAATTCAAAATATTTTCAAACTCTATTTACTGTTACGTACTATAACAGCTATTATTATGCTTTAGCATTGAATAAATTAAACGTTAAAATCATATTGAATTTTCTAATGCAATTACTACAGCAATTTCACAAAAGAAACATAGATTGATATTCTCAATTCCTACCACTTAGAAATTTAATTCGTAATAGAGAAAAAGAAATAAAAAGTATTGAATAAAAATGGAGAATTAATTTTATAATTCAGAAAAACAGAAAATCTTCTTTGCTGTTGAACGGTGTCCTCCTTTTCTTCGAGACTTCTTTCCCTAATCTTCTTCTTTCTTTTCTTCTCGGAATGGGGGCGTCAAATCTTCTCTTTCCTCTTTTTGTTCTCTATCTGCCTTTGTCCAGCCTTCAATTTCAAAATTCTTTTCTCCCTCTTCAAATCTTCTCATTTTAAATTCCAACAAATGTTCATTTCCTTTAAACCCTCTTCTGTTCATAGTTTTTCCCCTTTCATCGAGTTTATCTTCTCTCTCCTATCCAACTTGAATTTTAAATTATATCCACTTTTTTCTCTTAAAATTTAAGTTGATTGACATTTATTTTCCTTCTCTAGAATCTTCGTCTTGTGTTTAATTGTAGTCATTTTTTTTATTCTTTAAAATCATATTAATCAATTTTCCAGCATCCATCTACAATAAATATAAATTTGAATGAATATTTTCTTAAAAAAAATTAGTTTGATTTCTTCTTTTGATGCTAAAATAGATTAATTTATAATTGTTTGTCAACAACCATGGTCATGCAAACTTTCAATTTGAATATGTGCTACGAGTGGACCCTGAAAATGTTGAAATTATAGCTTAATTCTATTAATATATTTAGTTCATGTATGTTTTTAATAAGGTTCATGGTTTAAGTCAATGTATTTGTGAAAGTGTATCTAGGAAGTTGTAATAGATACATTAATGCATGTATTGCATTAATGAGGAGGTTCATGTATTGCCCTCAAATATGTACCAAATAGTCCTATAAATAGGATCTATGTCTAAGCCTTTAGTATCAAGTCATTTTACAAGAAGTCATTTCTATAATCTAGTTTGCTCTCTCTAGTTGTATTTCTCTTCCTCCTACTTCCTTTCTCTTAAAATCCCTCTTCCTCATTCCAACAGAAAAACCATCGCACTCAAACTGAGTATCTTAATTGATCGATATCTACAACGTATCACACTATAGTTCTGCTATAGAATCTGATTCCTGTTAGTGTGGTATTAAAAGCAGTGAGATGAGATGAAGAAGATATGAAAATTCTTGGAAACTTTTGAGTCGTATATTCACCATTTACTAAAAAAAAGTAAATAGAATATTCGCCATTTATTTTCAAGGAAATAGTAGGCCAATAGGTTGGTCGTAAGGTGCGTCGATCATTCATATCAGTGCAGAGCGTCCTACACCATAGTTTCCGTGAGAGGGTTTTGTTTTCGGGAAAGAGGGAGAATGGGTTTGTTAGGAAAACTAGAGACTTATGTAGAAATAAAAACTTCAGCAGAGAAGTTTCATGAGATGTTCAAGAACAAACCACACCATATCACACATGCAACCTCTCATAATATTCAAGGATGTGAGTTGCGTGAAGGTGATTGGGGCACCGTCGGATCAATCATCTACTGGAATTATGTTCATGGTTAGTCAAATTGTTGTTCGTCCTTCTAATATTTTCATGAAAATCAAAGTTCTCGAAAAGTTAGAATTCAAGATCGTAACGATAGATCCGATTACTCTTAAATAGAATATCGACTATCTATCCTTGAATGTGTTTGATCGCACAAATCTTGCTTCGTTGACTGAGATCCATGAAGAATTACTTAAATTTTTTCATTTCTTATTCAAATTTTAATCAATTTGTTTGAAACCAACAGATGGAATGCATTCTGGGGCGAAGGAAGTGATAGAGGCAATAGATGATGAAAACAAATCTATGACATTCAAAGTGATAGAAGGACATGTTCTGGATGAGTACAAGTCCTTCAAAGTCACCGTTCAAGTCGCTCCAAAGGGACAAGGAAGCGTTGTGCATTGGATTTTAGAATACAAAAAACTGCATGACCTGATCCCGGATCCTCATGGTCTCATTCAGTTTTTTGTAAATGTGTCAAAGGACCTGGACAAGCACCTGATCGCTCAGCCCTGACTGATAAGTTTCATAATTGGTATAATGCTGTGTGTTTTTACTAGTATCTTTCCAGAGATAATATGAAATAAAAAGTGTGTAATTTCATATGGATTGCTTGTACTACATAAAATAATATAAAATAAAGTATCATACTGAAATAATGTAAAATATCATGTATCAAATTTGTTTCTTTGTAGATGTTGATCGTATTCCTTTAATTGTACAATAATACACACACAAAGCATGCCGTTTACAAATAAACTCTTATAACAATTATACGTTGATCGTATTCCTTTGATTATTTTAATTGATTTGACATACAAGCAGTAAATGAGTTAGTTATGGTCTGATGAGCTTCACGTGTTTTTGTCTGGCTAATAATAAAATGCATAAATATTGATATAAAGACTAATACGATAGTTTGATTTATGGCCCTTGATTAGAAGTGCATCATAATATTGATCTCCTTAATTCTCGTTCGATTAACTAGCACTGTACTTTGTTCTTAATTAGGACTAGTTTTTGTATAGCTATAATGCATGACATGAATGTTGCCGACACCACCTAAATAACAAGGTTGAGAAAGAATCCAATAAGACTGCGATCACCATTCAAAAGTTGAATGTGTCACAACGCTAAATCGGGTAGCGATACAAATGAAAAATAATCAAATCTTTGAAAGAATCGAATTGTCCAACCCTTAATAAAATTAAATGGTTCGCAATTGAAGATTTGAAAAACCAAATATCGACTTAGAGAAGCCAAGGTCTAAAAATTATCGAGCTAAACTACATGTTCAACAATGGCATCCTAAGCATAATAATAAATTTCCAAAATATAGATGTCTATATCAATAACAAATAATTTACCATGATATAATGCAATGACCTAACTAAAGAAAAGAGAATTAAAATAAAAATATTAGCGAGTCTCACTTGAAGGAAATGCTCTCAAACATATAAATGAAAACTAAGGTAGTAATTCCAACCTTAACGATGCGCTAAATCTTCTTTACGATGATCAAAACGAGCAAAATTATCTAATATGAGTTGACCAAACTGAAAAGTAATTTCAGATGGTATATCTTAGTGTGTCTAAAAATAATGAGTGTGCATGCAATAAGAAAAAAAAAAATTATCCAAAAATACATTCTTTAAAATCATCAATAAGGTTAAGTATCAAATACTAAAATGTGCTAAGCAATAAAAATAGCGATTAACATAAAAATCATCAATTAAGAAAGAGGCACTCACATGCTCCAAACATCGATGTCGTAGGCGTAAAGGGGGAAGAAAGCGATTTTTAGATGATTGTAGCGTACTGATTAGGCTTATGGATTTTCACTTTTTGGCACGATAAAGTCAGCTATCGTAATACAATATATGTGTGACATGAAAATATCTTCTCACTTAATGAAGGTATGCAACAAACAAAAATCCTTAGTCGGGTCAAACAAGGCCGACAAAAGTAACCAATATAGCAATAAAAGTAAAAGATATGGAAAAAATTGTGATAGTAAATGTACAAATATAATAATTATATAGAACATGTCATAGTGATGTCGAAATGTAATTAGAATAAAATTTTGAAAACCATAAAATACTCGCAATATAATAAATAAAATTCTCAAATCTACTAATGTATATCGCTGTATCTTAGAAATCTGATATCTAATTAATCAATCCAATCTATCAAAACTCTGTAACTATAGTTGTACCCTCCTTAGTAGGTTTCTAATATTCTCAAAATACATGTTGGAACTCATAACTAAGATAGAAACCAATCGGCACCTATAGAAGAACCCACAAAAACTCGATTTAAAAGTGAGTTTCCAACTCTCTGCGATCAACCTACATTAGCCAACGGTCAACGGAAGAAAAGTAAAATCGAGCACTGAAAAACTCGATTGACCACGAATGTGGCTGAGTGCAATTGGCTATAAGGTCAACCAAAAGCAAATATCCGGTCGGCTAGTTTGAACTTCAATTAACTAGATCATTAATTGAAGTTGACCTCAACATGGACGAATTACACTTCAAATCTAGTTTGATAAGTCACTCGACCGAAAGACGTAGGGTGGACAACTAAATCGTCTCTAGAAAGAGAGAGAGGATTATGAGTTTTGATTTTTGTGGGAGAAAAATGAAAGAGTTTTAGTTAAAAAATATGTGAGGTGTTTTTGTTCATATTATAAGATCTAAGAAGGAGGAATTTGTCTTAATGAATATTTTCTTGAATATTTAGCTTCTAGTATAATCTTGTAAGTTATTTTCTTTTAATAGTGAAATCTTTTTTAACTCGGCCTTCGTGGTTTTTTATTTTATTTGCATTTCCACGTAAAATTCTTGTTGTTTATATTTTTCTATTATTATTTCTCATACTTCTTCCAGTTATATTTTAACAAAGTAGAAAATACTAATAGTATTTTTCAGTTTGCATCTGTTGTCATTTTTCTTGTTGCCTTATTATTTTTCCACCAACAGGTTTAAAAGAGTTCGAATTACTAACCAAATATATAATCTTTGGTTCCTCTATGTTTTACTTGAAAGTCAATTTTTTTCTAAGATTGAATAAAATCAAACTCAAATAATGCCGGTCCAACTTAATTAGTGTCACCCTATTAGCTATTATTATTTTTTGTGTTATAATAAATTGATCATTCAAAAAATGAAGGTAGAACTTCGATATTACTATGTGATAAGTGTGTATTTTACACACTTATTTATACTTTTTATACTTGATTGGATAAGTTTATCTCAAATGTTTGAACGAATTTAATATATTTTGTTTAAGTGTGCAGAATACGTATTTAAAATAGGTAACGGCAAAACAGTGAATATGGCGATCGATCGCCACAATATCCAACGATCGATCACCACAAAAGCAATTGGCGAATTTACGCAACGCGATCGATCACCACAATCCAGCTATCGATCGCCATATGAATTCAAATTTGGAAAGATCAATTACCATAACCTTGGCCGTTAACCTGAGGAACGGAATAATCACAACCACTTGATCAAGCAAAAAGAAAACATTAAAACAACCTAAAACAGAGCAACGAGCAAGCAGCGATTTTGGAAAGAAATCACGATTCGGTTTTGAGCAATTTTGGAAAGAAGCAAGGAATATAACCTAAAACAGAACCATTCATCGAAGGAAAGGAGTTCAGCGACTTTCAGGGCAAGAAACAGGGGCTGAAGGGAGCGATTTCTCCACAGAGCAAAGGGAGTCTACGATTTGGAGAGCTTCGACATCGGAGCGCGGCAGAGAAGCATTCAGCGAGGCGGCGATCTACAGAGCAGCGAGGGGCGATTTCGGTCTTCAGCGTTGAGCGATTCTGGCGAGAGGGTATTCGGTCGTCGGCGATTTGGTGAGCGCAGAAGAGGAATCGGCGAGCAACGATTCTAAGCTGGAGACGATTTTCACGAAGCAGCAGAAAGGGAGAGCTTTTTTTTTTATTTAATTTCTTTTATCTTTTATTAAAATAAAAACATGTTTATTTTTATTATTATTATTTATGTTTTCTATTATAATAGCATGAACTAAACTTTTTAACTAGGGCTACGATGTAGCCAGACTACGTTTATTTTATGTTCTTCGTTTAATTATATTTATTGAGTATTTCTTCCAATATTGTTGACGCATTTAATTTCTGTTCTTAAAGCCTGTAAATTTCTGGCCAATCTTTACTTGATTATTGGGGAGTTTTGAGACCGAGAGGTGATAAACAACCGTGCACTGAAATTAATGTCATGAATATACGTAGGCTAGAGATAGTTACGGTATTTGTGTGATCACTGTGATTTCTTGATTTATTTGTATTTGATTAATGTAGGATTTGAGACTGAGAAGTGATAACCCATTAATCAGATAAACTACGCAATGCTCGACAGAGATTGTATTAGAATTTAGTGAAATCGATCATCAACATAGGAAGAATATTTATGAATGTAATTGCGAAGAACTGAAATAAATATTGTCTTGGTGAAATCGTAGTACCTAGGTTTTTATCAATTTGATTTAATCTCAGTTTATTTGTTTTGCTATTTTAATTTAGTTTATTTTAATTGTTTTAGTCATTTTATTGTTTTAATTATTTTAGTTGTTTATTTTAATTTCAATCCTTAAAAATCATAAAACGTGTGTTCAATTTAGAATTAAGATTAATTATTTCGATTATTAATTACAAGTCCTCGTGGGTTCGACACTCTATTTTATCACTATATTACTTGTTGCGACTCGTATACTTGCGAAATATTTTGCACAACAAGTTTTTGGCGCCGTTGCCGGGGACTTAATTATTAATATCGAATTAATTATTTTTAGTTTTATTTTGAATTCTATTTATTTCATTTCTTTATTTTCGTGTTATTCTCAGGTGTATGCGTAAAGAAGGAGACGCTAATCTTCTCCCGCTTAATCTTGAGATCGAGCGTACGTGTCGACAACATCGTATAGAGAGAAGAGCAGTTATTCAATCCGAGCGTGTCATTATGGGAGATAACAGGGCAGACAATATTGAAAATCGTCCACTTGTTAATGTTGAGACCCGGACCCTACTGGATTATGTTATACCTACTGTATCCGGAGTACACTCAGCTATTCGCAGACCGGCCATCAATGCTAATTTTGAAATTAAACCGGGCACCCTGCATATGATTCAACAATCTCAATTCAGTGGATTACCTTCAGAAGACCCCAAAGATCACATTGCAAATTTCTTAGAGGTATGCGACACTTTCAAATTTCACAATGTGGGGGATGATGCATTGAGACTACGGCTATTCCCATTTTCATTACGAGATCGTGCGAAGAGCTGGCTTAACTCTTTGCCCGCTAATTCTATTACTACGTGGGAAGATTTATGCCAGAAATTTCTTTCCAAATTCTTTCCATTCGAGAAGACAGCTAGACTTCGCAATGATATTATTAACTTTACTCAGTTCAATGGGGAGACATTATATGAGGCATGGGCTCGTTTTAAGGAGATGTTGAGAAAGTGTCCCAATCATGGTCTACCGATGTGGATGCATATTCAGACTTTTTATATGGGATTATCAGCTTCTACTAAGACTCTGGTTAATGCAGCAGCAGGTGGAGCTTTAATGAGAAAAACGGAAGACGCCACTTATGAATTATTAGAGGAATTAGCACTTAACAATGACCAGTGTCCAGTGGAGCGATCGATTATGAGGCACACATCGGGTACTCCAGAACTCGAAGCTATGAAAGCTCTGACTCTACAAGTGGCCTCATTAACTAAGCAACTACAAGAATCTCATATGGCAGCAAGTGTTGGGAAACCGATGAAGGTTAATTGTCAGTGGTGTCAAGGGCCGCATTTGAGTGAAGAATGTCAAGAGGGTAATCCTATGTCGAATGCAACAGCAGAGCAAGCCAACTATATGGGCAATTTCAATCGTCAAGGAAATCCGAATTCTAATACTTACAATCCAGGTTGGCGTCAACACCCAAATTTTTCATGGAGGAATTCTCAGAACGCTATGCAGCCACCTCCAGCAGCTCAACCCGAACCATTTCAGCAAGTTGAAAAGAAAAGTGATCTAGAAACGGCCCTTTTGCAGTTTATGACCGAGACTCGGACTACAATGCAAAATCAATCTGCCCAAATTCGCAGTCTTGAAAATCAACTTGGTCAATTCGCGAGCATTATTAATAGCAGGCCCCAAGGCTCACTACCAAGTAACACTGAAGTAAATCCGATAGAGCATTGTAATGCAATTACCACTTGAAAGGGCACAGTAGTTGAACCAGTGCAAAAGAGAAAAACGTGCCAAAAGCTGTTAATGAGGAGTCCACTGCCGATGGAGTTCAAAAGTCATCACCAATTCATGCCTACCCAACTCTGGTACCGTTTCCACAAAGATTGAAAAATGTGAAGCTTGACAAACAATTCTCTCAATTCCTTGAAGTCTTCAAGAAGCTCCACATTAATATTCCATTTGCCGAAGCTTTGGAACAGATGCCGCGTTATGCTAAATTTTTGAAAGATATTCTTTCCCACAAGCGCAAAATAGATGAGTGTGGTTTTATAACTCTTACAGAAGAATGCAGTGCTATTATTCAGAAAAAGCTACCTCAAAAATTAAAAGATCCGGGAAGTTTTACTATACCATGCGAGATTGGCAGTTCTGTATCTACCAGGGCACTATGCGATTTGGGGGCGAGCATTAATTTGATGCCTTTGTCTATATTCCGGAAACTCAATTTAGGTGAAGCAAAGCCGACAGAGGTTACATTATTAATGGCCGATCGTTCTATTAAACACCCGAGGGGAATCATTGAAGATGTGCTCGTAAAGGTCGACAAATTTATATTCCCTGCCGATTTTATTGTGCTTGACATGGAAGAAGATCAAAATGTGCCGATAATATTAGGGCGACCATTCTTAGCTACAGGTGGGGCTGTCATTGATCTTAGAAAGGGGGAGCTCAAATTGCAAGTACAGGATGAAGAGGTGACATTCAAGGTGTATAAGTCAATGGAGTACCCAATATCTAGCGCTGACATATTTCGGGTGGAACTCCCTAACACTGTTACAATGGAAGCCTCACGTCAACTAAGCGACTCTCTTGAGCATAATGGGAAGCAGTATGTTAAAAATTCGTGGGAGTCGACATTACGGGTCACACCATCTATTAAGAAACCACCCGACTACGCAAAGCATCTGGCGAATGACAAGTTGGTACATGGGCAACAATGGTTACCATATTGGGACGGTACAGTTAAAAATGCAAATTCCATTATATATCTTGACCCAACATGACGCAGCATATCGTCAAGCTGATGACGTTAAAACACGCACTTAGTGGGAGGTAACCCATTAGTTATTTATTTTCCTTTATTCATTTTTCTTTATTTTTATTTTTATTTCCGTTTATTTTTGTTTTTGTTATTTTCATTTTCGTTTTACTTAGTTGTAGTTTCGTTTTCATTTTTATTTCGTTTTCGTTTTCGTTTCATTGTATTTTCATTTGTTTTTATGTTTTAGTTTCTTATTTCATTTTATTTTCTCTTTTTACTTTATTTCACTTCTTTTATTTTTACTTTATTTTATTTTATTTTTTTTTAAATAGGTTTCGATTAAGTCATTTTATTTCCTTGTTATCATTTTATTTATTTCATGTTAAAATAATAATAATAATAATTTCTTCATTATTTTATTTATTTTTATTTATTTTATTTTATTTTTTTTTATTTATTATTTTTTTTCTACTGTTATTTTTAGTTTTATTAGTTTCTTGTTTTATTTTCTTTTTATTTATTTTTCTTCTTTTATTTCATTTTTTTTTCTTCTTTAAATAGGGTCCGAGTTAGTTATCTTAAATTCTTTTTATCGTTTTATCATTTTATTTTATTTATTCAGTAATTATAAATATTAAAAAAAAAAAAAAAAAAAAAGCGCTTATGCTCGAGTACTCCTTCGACCACCACTCCACGATCAGCTCAAGACATTATGAGGTACGCGACTTTTACCCTATATTTTTTATACATTGAGGACAATGTCTATTTTAAGTTTGGGGGTGATTCTAGCGTATCTTAGCACTTTGATATATTTTGGTATTGCAATCTGAAATCTTGGTTGAGGTGTCGATGATGATTTAAATGATTGATTCATGCTTTAATTCCTTGAGAAATGCTGAGTAAAAGAATAACTTGTTTTAGTTGCATTGATTAGAATTTACAGAGTTATCTTCAAAATCTGAACACGTTTTATTCTTGTTTGATTCTATTTGTTGGTGATATACTTGTGTAATCTACTTAGAGCGAAACTCAAACACAGTAAGGGAGTGATTGAGCGTAAACACGGTGAGGGAGTGTAGCTCCAGTCAAAAGTTTGATAGTGAGGACATTGAGAGGAAAATCTTTCTTAGTTTTGCCCATTATTCACGAATGCAATTGAAATTTTTCAGAAATAAGAGAATGATTTAGGCCATCTTTGAACCGTTTGAGCTTTATGAGCCTACCTTGTTGTGTCATTTAATGACACCCATAGTCACCCTTTTGAGCCTATTATTTACAATTCATTTGTCACCTGAAATTAGCCTAGCTTTATATATTTCTCTTACCTTATTTATTGAGCACGGGGATATTGATCTAAATTAAGGGAAAATTGGAGGAAATGGTGAAAATCAAAAGCAACTCCTTTGTCATCTGTTTCGTTTTAGAATATTAAGTTGTTGTATTTACGTTATTTGTCAATTGAAAAAAAAAAGAAAAAAAAAAGAAAAAGAAAAAGAAAAGAAAAGAAAAGAAGCAAGTTTGACAATTTAGTTTTCTTTCTAGTATTTTTTTTATTCTCCGTGAATAATATGTTTGTATTGATTTAGTTTTGTAATAATGACAAAGGAGTTGAGTTGAGTGATATTGAGTGAATCAAGTTTGGGGGTGAACAAAGGAAAGAAAGTTTGAGCAAATTCAATAAGTAAGTAAGTGAATGGAAGAAATTTTTGATTGGATGAAATAAGGAGGAATGAGTGGTGCTCTAAGTATTCGCTTGAATCCATAAAATTCCTACCCTTTAACCCGGCCTTTCATTACAAGCTTGTGAAGACCTATTGACTTTTGTTTTTGATTTATTGATATTTGCTATTAGTTGGATAGTGGGCAAAGCTAATGACTGATTAGAGTGATTGGAGTGATTCCCGAGTGAAATGAAATTGTTGTCCTTACCTGTAGCTACATTAGTTGAACCAACAATTAGAAGAAAATAAGAATGAACACACACACACACGAAGATTTCCAAGTGAGTTATTTTCAATGCGCTAATATAAGTTATTTCTTTTGCGAGGTGTTAAACTTGGTATTTTAGTATGAATTATTTTCAAGCTGAGACAAATTACCGAAAGCCTTGATTCAGATTGTTTTACCATTATATTACATTGAGCAATTTTATATTTGATCGAGATTATCTTTGTGTTAACTGAGTTATATTTTGTTCGCTTGAGGACAAGCTTTCATTCAAGTTTGGGGGTGTGATAAGTGTGTATTTTACACACTTATTTATACTTTTTATACTTGATTGGATAAGTTTATCTCAAATGTTTGAACGAATTTAATATATTTTGTTTAAGTGTGCAGAATACGTATTTAAAATAGGTAACGGCAAAACAGTGAATATGGCGATCGATCGCCACAATATCCAACGATCGATCACCACAAAAGCAATTGGCGAATTTACGCAACGCGATCGATCACCACAATCCAGCTATCGATCGCCATATGAATTCAAATTTGGAAAGATCAATTACCATAACCTTGGCCGTTAACCTGAGGAAAGGAATAATCACAACCACTTGATCAAGCAAAAAGAAAACATTAAAACAACCTAAAACAGAGCAACGAGCAAGCAGCGATTTTGGAAAGAAATCACGATTCGGTTTTGAACAATTTTGGAAAGAAGCAAGGAATATAACCTAAAACAGAACCATTCATCGAAGGAAAGGAGTTCAGCGACTTTCAGGGCAAGAAACAGGGGCTGAAGGGAGCGATTTCTCCACAGAGCAAAGGGAGTCTACGATTTGGAGAGCTTCGACATCGGAGCGCGGCAGAGAAGCATTCAGCGAGGCGGCGATCTACAGAGCAGCGAGGGGCGATTTCGGTCTTCAGTGTTGAGCGATTCTGGCGAGAGGGTATTTGGTCGTCGGCGATTTGGTGAGCGCAGAAGAGGAATCGGCGAGCAACGATTCTAAGCTGGAGACGATTTTCACGAAGCAGCAGAAAGGGAGAGCTTTTTTTTTTATTTAATTTCTTTTATCTTTTATTAAAATAAAAACATGTTTATTTTTATTATTATTATTTATGTTTTCTATTATAATAGCATGAACTAAACTTTTTAACTAGGGCTACGATGTAGCCAGACTACGTTTATTTTATGTTCTTCGTTTAATTATATTTATTGAGTATTTCTTCCAATATTGTTGACGCATTTAATTTCTGTTCTTAAAGCCTGTAAATTTCTGGCCAATCTTTACTTGATTATTGGGGAGTTTTGAGACCGAGAGGTGATAAACAACCGTGCACTGAAATTAATGTCATGAATATACGTAGGCTAGAGATAGTTACGGTATTTGTGTGATCACTGTGATTTCTTGATTTATTTGTATTTGATTAATGTAGGATTTGAGACTGAGAAGTGATAACCCATTAATCAGATAAACTACGCAATGCTCGACAGAGATTGTATTAGAATTTAGTGAAATCGATCATCAACATAGGAAGAATATTTATGAATGTAATTGCGAAGAACTGAAATAAATATTGTCTTGGTGAAATCGTAGTACCTAGGTTTTTATCAATTTGATTTAATCTCAGTTTATTTGTTTTGCTATTTTAATTTAGTTTATTTTAATTGTTTTAGTCATTTTATTGTTTTAATTATTTTAGTTGTTTATTTTAATTTCAATCCTTAAAAATCATAAAACGTGTGTTCAATTTAGAATTAAGATTAATTATTTCGATTATTAATTACAAGTCCTCGTGGGTTCGACACTCTATTTTATCACTATATTACTTGTTGCGACTCGTATACTTGCGAAATATTTTGCACAACACTAAGTAAACCAGAGAAGCAAATTGTGCAAAAGGAAAACTTCACATTGATAAATCTACGTAACGTTTTTAATATACATGAGCTAATAACGAATAACTAACCAATAAACTAACTGTCTTCATAAACTAATTGTTTGGTAATGCATGGGTTACAATATTAAACTACTTGCTAAAATTTAAAACCACTCCTCAAGGCGGAGAGTGCATGTTTAACACTCTTATCTTGCTTAAAAGAAAACGAAATTGATTAGGACGGATTGGCTTCGTGAACAAAGCAACAAGTTGATGTTGATACGATATTGCAAAGTCTTTAGGTTTCGAAGCTTCAACTAATAATGAACTATATGACAATCTATACCAATGTGTTTGTGCGTTCATGAAACATAGAGGTTTTAGCAATGCGAAACATGCAAATAATTGAGCAAGGTTTGTAACCATATAAGTTCACAAGTAGTGCTAGTCATTGCTCGTCATTGTGCTTCAGTTGTACAGTGAGAAACAATACATTGTTTGTTTGATTTCCAAGAAATTAAGCAATCACCAAGAAATATGTAGAAGCTTGTAGCAGATAACTTGGTATCAAAACAAGCTGCTCAATCAAAGTCAGTGAAAGCTTTAGGCTGTAAAGAAGAATTAGACTCCCCTGAAATAGCTTACAATTTGATAAGCTGCCAGAAGATGCAGTAATAGAAAAAGAAATTTTAGGTCTAGTGATAGTAAAATACACCAGACGACCAATCCATTGATGAGATAGATCTTCAATTCTTCAATAAATTTGCTCTTATTAGAAGATAACTTAATACGAGAATCCATTAGAGAGAATGCAAGTTCGCATTCAAGATATCTTGTATCACATAATAGTTCAGGGTATAATGATGTATTTCAACAAAGGAAATAAGTAAAAGCATAATAAGCTTTCGGAAAAACAAAATAGTTTTGGCCGAGAATGAGTCACATTTTAAATTGCAAAACTTCAAAGAAATTACAATGGAGCTGAAATTTCAATGGGATCTTTCTCAGGGTGTGATGAAAATGCTCTCCAAAAATGAGGGCCTAACTTGGTGGAAATAAGGTGATATGGATGAAATAGTTTTCGGAAATAATGATGTATTTCAACAAAGGCAATAAGTTAAAGCACAATAAGCTTTCATAAAAACAAAATAGTTTTGGCTGAGAATGAGTCACCTTTTAAATTGCAAAACTTCAAAGAATTTACAATGGAGTTGAAATTTCAATGGGATCTTACTCAGGGTGTGATGGAAATGCTCTCCAAAAATCAGGCCTAACTTGGTGGAAATAAGGTGATATGGATGAAATGGTGCATATTGGTCCAGAAAGTAATAATGTTGCACTCTCTCGGTTCTTGGTTCTCTTTGAGGTTGAACACTTCAACTTGCTATGATGAGAGCTTGACACACCTTACTGAATGTTCTACCTTCAGGAGAGGAGGTAGAGAAGGAATCAATAAGGATGGAATCCACTACACTCACAAAAATAGAGACCAAAAACTCACACAAGCACTCAGTTATAATTCACAGAGGAAATGTTGACTTGATGCCGAAAGCTTCAAGGTTTTGGAGGAAGATGAATATTTAGTTTTCTATTTAAAAATCAGCTACCGTTCAACAGCCATAAGGGTGGTTTAAAATACCACTTCTCTTTACAAAATTAGGGTTCAAATGTCCAGCCACAAAGAGGAGACAAAATAAGGGTATTTGGCTAGCACACCTAGCCGAGTACAAAACATGCTTTGCCAATTTTGGCAAAGCCACCTCTCTCTCCAAGTGTCACTTTCAGATGGTCTCTTCTTCCATAAAACACAACCAAAAGAAGCCTCTAATGCTAAGAGTGATCGGTCAATACAAGAAAGTAAGATAAACTACTAAGAAATAAACTAAACTATCAGTTACATCACTTTGCTCCAAGTGAGACATTGGTCCCTTCTTCAAGCTCGGTTTGGACTTGAGGATGGTTCCATGTCAACAAGTGAAATGACATCTTCTTATCTTGTGTGCTCAGCTTTAGCTCCAATTGGTCTTCAATTACATCGCCTATAAAATGAGTACACAAGTGAGTTAAACTTTTGACTCGTGATTAAGTAGTTGCTCCCCTTGGCACATCATATAATGATGTTGATTTATAGAAACCCTTGCTTGCATGTGTAACCTCCATACCAAGAAAGAAATTTAAATAACCCATTTTTGATTTCGAACTTGCTATTGAGAAAAGACCTAATTTCCTCCTTAAAAAAAGTTGAATTTCCCATTAAATGATGTCATCGACATAGAGCAAAACTGCTACAAATAAAGAATTATTTTTTTGAGATTAATGGAAACTAAGACCCAAAAGAACATTAGACGATTTGAAAAAACCTTTCTCAATAAGCCTGTTTCAACCCATATAGAGATTTGTTTAACTTGTAGACAATATTGAAGAATTCTCTCCCAGAATTGAATATATTGGTGGCTATAACATGTAAACCCCTTCCTTTAAATCACCATTTTGAAACTCATTATGCACATCGAGTTTAGTAATAAGCCAACCATGACGCTAAGGCTAACAAGAGTTTAACTGTCACAAACTTTTCCACGAGTGAAAAGATATTTAGAAAATCAACTTCTTCTTGTTGCATAAAAACTTTAAGAACTAACCGAGCTTATAAACCCATTTATATCCTATGAGACATTTTTCAATAGGTAAAAGATCTAACATCCATGTCTTGTTACAATGTTACTTGAGCCTTCAATTCAACATTCATAGTATTTTTCCAATCGAGAACTTTAATTGCTTGAGAAAAATTTATGGGTTCAGTTTGAGAAGAAAGAGCTAAAACGTAAGTTCAAAAGGATGAAGACAACTTATCATAGGAAAGAGATGCTGACAAAGGGTATGTATTGGATACAAGTAGATATCAGTGATAATTTGCTATGCATGAAAGATGTTTGGTCAAGCTGCTGGTAAAAAAGAACTAGGAGAGGAAGAAACTATTTAGATAAAACAAGAGATTTAGATGGATGAAGGGAATTGGAATTTTAAATGGAAATATAATGTGTTCATGAAAAACTTCATTGGGAGAAATGAATATATTGTTTGATTACCGATCAAGTAACATATATCCTTTTTAATGATCATAAATTGGAATTTCATAAAACAATTTTTTAAAAGGAGTTTTGTTGTCTAAAATGGGAGATGAAAGTATGTTTATTAAATAAACAGTTGTTGTTGGGAACTATCTCAAATAGCACCATCTAGACACGAATTATGACTTCTAGATTATCAAAATGAGATTATTTTATTATTCACTCACAATCAACCTCTGTATAATATAATCAATTAACATTATTTTAAGATGAGATTTCAAACTTAATATGAACTAATCCATGTGTTACTATACAAAAATTGGTGTAAAATTTTTGCCTAATCAATAGCGGCTGCATGAATGAATGAGAAGACACGTCAAGCAAACACATGTGAGTCCAGTCATATGTTTAAAAATAGTAAAATACATATGTTATATTATTATGTATAACATATTATCTACATAAAATATACAGACTCGATTCTAGATGCGCACATAACAAAAAAAAAAAACACACCCACAGTGACTTTTCCTTGTACCTCAAATCATTTTCACCTATATCTATAAAATAGAGGATTTTGAACAATGTGAGCTTACATAAAGCTCAATAGCGAATCTAAATTGTTTAGATTTAAATAAATATATATGAACCTACGTGTGTCTGACACATTGTAACCTCTACTATAAACACTCTAGAGTGGACCAGTGGAGAGTGGACCAGTGCTATACGGATGAATCTAGCACTTTAACGTAGCACGGTGTGGTTTGTGATAGGCAAATGTTAATTTATTATCAATTACAATTTATGTTACTCATATTGACATTCGAGTGAAAATGTCAATAGACTAAATATTATATCTATTTATGTCATAGAAACAATATGTGATCCACCACACAACATTAAGCTTTCAAGAGTTTCACCGTTACGACCCTAACCACCCTAACCACCGATAACCTGTTATGTATATATGAATTATATTTTGAGTAAATATTTTGCGTTATTTAAGGTCAAGTTAATCGGTTTTGACTCAAACTGTTCTGATTTGTTATCTTTCGACCACATGGGATTTTTTAATCAATTGATCAAATCAGTACAATTTTAAAAGTTATCGCGTAGTTAAAAATTTGAGTAATAACGTTCAGTAAATTAGAGTTATCCCAAGTAGTGCTTTGTATAATGTATGGATTTTCGACAAATCGGTATTTAAAGTTTTATTTGATATACATAATATATTATTTTATATTATATATTTTAAATAAATAAATAAGAATATTAAAAAATTAAAAGCTTAATACCCTCTTTTACAAAAGGAACCAGGAGACAAAAGGAACCGGAAGGGAGGGAGGGAGGGAACCGACTTACATTTTCAAGGGTAAGTCGGTTCTAAACATTGTTTTCATTTGTTTTTCTTGTTTAAAATTTTTATCAATACCAGATTCAAATTTTTGTTTGGGTAGATCTATAGTTTGTTTACGGTTTTGGAACCATTGGGGAAATCGTCGAAAGGGATGAGTTTTTGCACAGATCTGTCGCTCAAAATGTCGTTCTGATCAACCTCTGCAGAACACGATCAACCAAACCAGGCCACCGCTGGTAAACCGAGTAGTAAACCGCTCTAGAGCATTGGTTGACTGTTGTAGAGTCCTGGTCGACCTCCCATTGAATTTATTTAGGTTTTGGTTGTTGATCCATTTGTTTGGCTTTTTAGTCCACCTATAGGATCCCTCAACTTTCCCTATCATTTTCGAAAGGGATTACACATGTTGATTTTTGTGATATGTTCTGAGCATTTCACTGATTAGGAGCTTGTTTCCGAGAGTTTTGCTCCTGCTCGTATGAAGAGCAAGGTAGGGATTTCTATATTTTGTTGCAACACATCATGGTTTTCAAAACTTATATTTTGGGACTTGTATTGTGGGAGATATCACACGTAAAACCCGACATGACATATAACAGTTGTACACTGTGCGTTCATGGTTTTTTGTTTTCATTGATATATATTTGTATGCCGAACACGCCTCAAGTGGCTTTGGGTCATAGGAACCCGAAGTCATTTTGTACATCTTTTACTATATTTGTATGCTGAACACGCCTTTAAGTGGCTTTGGGTCAAAGCAACCCGAATGATGGATTATTGGGTTCAAATCTCTAAATTTTGTTAGAGTATTTAATGTCATATGATCGATACAAGTTTGACTTGTCTTGGACAATCATTTCTTTTTGACTGATTCGATGGACTAGATCTATGTATCACTGTCATTCTCTTACGCGCCTTGTGGGCAATCGACGTGTAAAGATGGGTGAGTCATCTTCTTTTCACTTGGGTTGTTTTCTACGAAAAACGATGGTGGCCTATTTCGTTTATAGTTATCTTATGTATGTTGCAATGTTTTGAAACTGCCCCGTGACAGCTTGTGGTGTAACGTCCCATAAATCGGTTGTTACTCACTTGACTTTTCATAAAATTTTATAAGAAAATTCATAGAAAATATTAGACATCTTTAAAACACTTTAAAACGAGTGAACTTCTTTTAATAATCATCGTGGAAAATGTACGTAAAATTTACTTAATTTTTTTTGTAGTACTGTTCACGTGAACAGTACCTTGCATTGTTCAATCGCAGCCTTTTTTGTGACGGTCCCCGGGGCGCTATCTGAGCCATCTTTCGGTTTTAACCTCAACCACGTGGCGTTATCTAAGTCATCCCTAGTGGCCGAGTGGCCCTGCACTCATGATCTTCTTCATTGGAAATGAAGTTCTTGACTTCCCAGCACTCGAACTTAGGATCTCCAGGCCAATATTTATGGACTACAAGTGCTAGTACCACTTGAGCTACCAACTTCAAGTGACTTCTTAAACGTTTTTCACTCATTTTTAAAGAGATTAGAAAGTTCAAAAACCATTATAAAGTTTTAATGAAAAATGAAAATTTCACGTAAAAAATATAAAGTATATGTCAATTGACGTGGCGCCCATTTTGGGTAGTTACAATTTAGGAGATCAACATTATGATGCACTTCTAATCAAGGGGCATAGAGTCAAACTATCATACTAGTCTTTATATCAATATTTATGCATTTTATTATTAGCGAGACAGAAACATGTGAAGCGCGTCAGACAATAAATAACTCATTTATTGCTTGTATGTCAAATCAATTAAAATAATCAAGGGAATACGATCAAAGTATAATTGTTATAAGAGTTTATCTGCCAACGACATGCTGTCTGTCTATTATTGTACAATAAAATGAATACGATCAACATCGAAATAAATTTGATACATGATATTTTACATTATTTCAATATAATATTTTATTTTACATTATTTTATGTAGTACAAGCAAACCTTTTATTTTACATTATTTTATGTAGTACAAGCAAACCTTTTATTTTATATTATCTCTTGAAAGAGACTAGTAAAATCACCCAGCATTATACCAATCATAAAACTTATCGTTCAAGGCTGACCGATCAGGTGCTCGTCCAAGTCCTTTGACACATCGACACAAAATTGAAGCAGACTATGAGAATCTGGGATCTGGTCATGTAGTTTTTCATATTCTAAAGTCCAATGCACAACGCTTCCTTCTCTCTTTGGAGCGACTTGAACTGTGAGTTTGAAGAATTTGTACTCATCCAGAAGATGTCCTTCTATCACTGTGAATGTCACAGATTTGTTTTCTTCATCTATTGCCTCTATCACTTCCTTGGCTACAGAAGGCTTTCCTTCTGTTGGTTTTAAATAAATTGATTAAAATTTGAATAAGAAATGAAAAGATTTAAGTAATTTTTCATAGATCTCAGTCAACAAAGCAAGATTTGTGCGATCCAACACATTTAAGGATAGATAGCCGATATTATATTTAAGAGTAATCGGATCTATCGTTACAATCTTGAATTCTAACTTTTCGAGAACTTCGATTTTCATGAAAATATTGGAAGGACGAACAAATATTTGACTCACCATGAACGTAATTCCAGTAAATGATCGATCCGACGGTGCCCCAATCACCTTCATGCAACTCACATCCTTGAATATTATGAGAGGTTGCATGTGTGATATGGTGTGGTTTGCTCCTGAACATCTCATGAAACTTTTCTGCGGAAGCCTTTATTTCTACATCAGTCTCTAGTTTTCCTAACAGACTCATTCTCTCTCTTTCTTAAAAACAAAACCCTCTCACTGAAACTAGGGCGTAGGACGTTCTACACTGAGATGATTATCCTTCATAATGTTATATAGAAGGTAGGCGACTCCAATAGAAATAAGATGGCAGTTGAATGATTGATTTCCAAGATGGACAACAACCAATATGACTCTTACACCCTTACCAACTTGGTTGCATCTGGTAAACATTCAATTTCTAAAATTATATTTTTATCACTAGTTTATGTTGCATGTGCAATGGGGTCGAGGACACATTAACTTTTGTAGGTATATACTTTTTGTCTCCATGTGACTGACTTATGTTGTATTATTGTGTTGTACCCAATAAATAAGTGTACTTGAACATTTCTGATCTAATAAAAAATAACTTTCTGATTAATTTTTTTTTTTTTACATTATATGATTGATTTTATAAAATGCTTAAATTTTTGTTGTTTATGTACACAAATGTTACATTACCAAAATAATTTCATGACTGATGTTTGAAATATGTAATCTAATAATTGAAAAATACAAAGTCATTTATATAGTTCATTTCATTAATAATACAAATAATATATTTTATATAACACGATTATATAGGACAAATTCGCATAAAATTACATTGCGCTTATATTTTTTGTGAGAAATAAAGAACAATTACTTTTTCATCATATTGATTGTCATATATGTATACTTTTAATTCATTTTATCTTGCATACTTGTAACGACCCCTGTTCTCAGCAAGATATTGTCCGCTCTGGGGATTGGGCCGCAACCCAATATCCTCCCCTCACGGCTTTGTTTGGCGAGAACTTCCCGGAAGGTCACCCAACCTGGAATTGCTCTCGCCGAAGCACTTTTAACTTCGGAGTTCTTATGGTATCCGTCGCCAATTGTGCTCCAAAACGCGTCTTGCTATCTTGGGAGGGATCTCTTACATATGTTTCATTTCCATGTACTTCCCCAAGCGATGTGGTATTGTGACGACCCCACTTTCAACGACCGAATCCTCCGGCCCAACCCTCTGGGATCCGCAGAGTTTTCGTTGAACCTTCCGGCCCAACCCTCTGGGATCCGCAGAGTTTTAACCCATACTCCGGCCCCAACCGGGCACATACGTCCTCTGAGGATCCGCGGAACATGGGTGGTTCCACCACATACGTGTCAAGTCGAGTCATCACAATCACCCCCCCTTGGGGGCCCAACGTCCTCTTTGGCCACATTTCCGGTTGGGTATAGGCTCTGATACCATTTGTAACGACCCCTGTTCCCAGCAAGATATTGTCCACTCTGGGGATTGGGCCGCAGCCCAATATCCTCCCCTCACGGCTTTGTTTGGCGAGAACTTCCCGGAAGGTCACCCAACCTGGAATTGCTCTCGCCGGAGCACTTTTAACTTCGGAGTTCTTATGAGATCCGTCGCCAATTATGCTCCAAAACGCGTCTTGCTATTTTGGGAGGGATCTCTTACATATGTTTCATTTCCATGTACTTCCCCAAGCGATGTGGTATTGTGACGACCCCACTTTCAACGACCGAATCCTCCGGCCCAACCCTCTGGGATCCGCGGAGTTTTCGTTGAATCCTCCGGCCCAACCCTCTGGGATCCGCGGAGTTTTAACCTATACTCCGGCCCCAACCGGGCACATACGTCCTCTGAGGATCCGCGGAGCATAGGTGGTTCCACCACATACGTGTCAAGTCGAGTCATCACAAACGTAATTCCAGTAGATGATTGATTCGACGGTGCCTCAATCACCTTCACGCAACTCACATCCTTGAATATTATGAGAGGTTGCATGTGTGATATGGTGTGGTTTGTTCATGAACATCTCATGAAACTTCTCTGTTGAAGTTTTTATTTCTACATCAGTCTCAAGTTTTCCTAACACAGACTCATTCTCCCTCTTTCTCGAAAACAAAACCCTCTCACGGAAACTATGGCGTAGGACGCTCTGCACTGAGATGAATGATCGACGCACCCTACAACCAACCTATTGGCCTACTATTTCCTTGAAAATAAATGGCTAATATTCTATTTACTTTTTTTAGTAAATGGTGAATATATGGCTCAAAATTTTCCGAGAATTTTCATATCTTCTTCATCTAATCTCATTGCTTTTAATACCACACTAACAAGAATCAGATTCTATAGCAGAACTATAGTGTTATACGTAGTAGATATTGATCAATTAAGATACTCAGTTTGAGTGAGATGCTTTTTCAGGGTCCACTCGTACTCGTAGCACATATTCAAATTGAAAGTTTGCATGACCATGGTTATTGATAAACAATTATAAATTAATCTATTTTAGCATCAAAAGAAGAAATCAATCTAATTTTTTTAAGAAAATATTCATTTAAAATTTATATTTATTGTAGATGGATGCTGAAAAATTGATTAATCTGATTTTAAAGAATAAAAAAAAATGACTACAATTAAACATAGAAGGAAGATTCTATAGAGAAGGAAAAGAAATGTCAATCAACTTTAATTTTAAGAGAAAAAAGTTGATATAATTTAAAATTCAAGTTGGATAGGAGAGAGAAGATAAACTCGATGAAAAGGGAAAAACTATGAACAGAAGAGGGTTTAAAGGAAATGAAGATTTGTTGGAATTTAAAATGAGAAGATTTGAAGAGGGAGAAAAGAATTTTGAAATCTTTAAATACAAACATCAAATTGAAGGCTGGACAAAGGCAGATAGAGAACAAAAAGAGGAAAGGGAAGATCTGACGCACCCATTCCGAGAAGAAAAGAAAGAGGAAGATTAGGGAAAGAAGTCTCGAAGAAAAGGAGGACATCGTTCAAGGCAGAGAAGATTTTCTGTTTTTCTGAATTATAAAATTAATTCTCCATTTTTATTCGATACTTTTTATTTCTTTTTCTCTGTTACGAATTAAATTTCTAAGTGACAGGAATTTAGAATATCAATCTATGTTTCTTTTGGGAAATTGCTGTAGTAATTGCATTAGAAAATTCAATATGATTTTAACGTTTAATTTATTCAATATTAAAGCATAAATAGATATTATAGCTGTTATTGTACGTAACAATAAATAGAGTTTGAAAATATTTTGAATTGTGTAAAAATTAATATTTTCATATCAATTTATTAATTTTGTATGATTAAATAGAATTGTTATTCAAAGGATTCAATACGGTATTTATTTTTTATAAAATAATGAGAAAAATAACGTAAGAACTAATCAAATAACTGTGACAAAACTTGATCTATAAATGATATTTTAAATCTTTTGATTCAATTACTGTATCATTTCTTGTAACTTTTGTCGCAAAAGATCATTTCTTGTAACTTTTGTCGCAAAAGAAGATAGTGAGGGAAATCAATTCTTATCCATGTATTATTTATTGACTTCTTGATATCCTGTGCCAACCGACTTTTTTACTATTTTAATGATTATTTTTATTCATTTAATTTTATTTTACTTTAAATTAATTCTTGATTAATTTTTTTCTCGTCGGTTTGTTACTTTACTTTCAATTTCTTCATTGCTTGCCTCAGGTACACTTGCCTAGTGTACTGATTTTACAAGCAACAGTCACCCCACACTATAAATTTCAAGGTCCCAACGTGTTGTTCAAGATGCCAATCACCTAATGAGGATTTGGGGAGTTATAAGAAGATCCCAATTAAACAATAACTGGCCACATTCGCACAAAGAAAGATATCATTTAACTCTTATCGTATCAATGGGTAGGGGTGGGCAGAACCGGACCGGAACCGGTGGACCAGACTGGACCGTCGGTTTGGTCCGGTTCTTTGGGCGATTTTTGAGTTATGGGACCGGTTCCCGATTCCCAGACCCATGAGACCGGAACCACGGTCCACGGTCCCAGTTCTGTTGATCACAGAACCAGAAACCGTGGAAATCTCGACTAAATCCTCTTCCCTAAATGAAATCCCTGTTGGCTTTAGAAATTAGAAGTTCAATTCAGCAATTTTCCCAACTGGCGATTGGCGACTGGCAACTCCGACTCCAGCGAGGTGCGAACCTCATCCTTCCGACTTTGAAGTCTGAAGTTCCCGACTCCCGTCTCTCTCTCAAATCTATCTGACCTTCCCGACTGCTGTCTTTCTCTCCAGTCTCTACTTCAAGTTCAGAAGCCCTAAAATCGGAGTTGGAGTGGTGACTGTGCTCTCTGTGTCGGGAATCTTCAGCCCTTCCCGCCTCCCGTCTCTCTCTTGAATCTCTATTCAGATTTTAGACTCTAAAGTTCAGACTTCAGAGTAGTCTCGAGTTTTCAGCTCTCTGTCCTTAGAATTTCTAAGGTATGAATTTCTCGCCTATTTTTTTTTTTTGAGTTTTGTATCACCTTTGCTGTATTTTAATTTGATATATCTTGTTCTTTTTCTGCAATAGGTATTTTATTTTGGCATTGGACAGTGGAGACTGACGAGTGAAGAGAACAGAAGAGCAGAGATCACTTGTTGAAGCCTGAAGGTATGAATTTCTCGTGATGGCCTCTGTCCTTCTGAATTTTGCTTTTGCTAATTGCTAGGATTTAATTGGATAGTTTGATTTAATTGGATTATTGGATTTAATTGGATTGTTCGATTTAATTGGAATGCTTGCATCCTAGTTTTACAGCTTGTCAACTTGGAAATCGGTAATTGATTTCATCTTGATTATTATTGTTCAATGTGCATCACAAAGAAATAGGTACTGTAGAAGCAGAATCATCATGTTTGCTGCTGATGGAGGTTTTACATTTACTGCAGAATCATTATATTTAGAATTTTCTTTGGTTTGCTCTTTGCTGGTTTGCTCTTGCTGCTGTAATAGGTTTTATTCTAAAATAACATGTAATAGGTTTTATTCCAAGCATTTCTCTGCTCATCTCTTATATGAATTTTCTTTGGTTTGCTCTCTCTAACGTAGAAAAAAACGTAGTAGAAAAGAAGCACAGAATTTTCTTCTGATTATGTGTTTTTTCATTTTGCAATTTAAAAAAAAAATTAAACAAACATTCGGGAGGAACCGGTACCGAACCGAGAATCATACCTTATTTCGGTCCGGTTCCCAGTTCGGTACCGGTTCCTCATCGGACCGGTTCCAGTCCTAAGAACTAAAATCCCGGACCAGACCGGACCGTGCCCACCCCTATCAATGGGCATTTTCTAGAAACATAGATAGCACCCAACCTGAGTAATGATGTTAGCACCATAATGAAAGTTACATACACATTGTCCACTAGAGTCAACTGACGTGCCTCTTCCTAGTATGCTGCGGAAATAAATTTGTCCACATATTAACAAAATTATCCTTCATGCGCTCACCATGCAATCATGAATGCATGAACATAAAAAGTTATGTCAAACTCGTACACACGCATCGTGCAATGGTAGCCGCGAGGAGAGTGAAACTGCAAAAGCAAGACGGAGAAAGAGAGAGAGAGATCGTCTTGCCAAAGACAGATCACCGACTCGCTGACTCGAAAGCTGGATGAGCTCTGTGCCAGCGACTAACTTGGAAGCTGGAAGAGCTCTTCAACGCTGGTCGCCGACTCGCAGTTGCCGGTCGCTTGGCCAAAGAGAGAGATCAGAGACTGAGAGTCGACTCGTTGGGAGACGACTAATGAGTTTGATCTGGGCTCGTGAGCCCTGCCCGCTGAGCCTGCCAAGCTGGCTCGTTGGGCTCGGTCCATGGTGGGCTCGAAAGCCCAGTCTTGGTCTTAGCTCGGCCCGCTTCTTTGGATCGGGCCGAGCGAGCGGGCTGGCTGGCTCGCCAGCCTGCCCATTTAACACCGCTACCGGGAGGGAGGGAGGGAGGGAGGGAGAGAACCGACTTATATTTTCAAGGGTAAGTCGGCTCTAAACATTGTTTTCATTTGTTTTTCTTGTTTAAAATTTTTACCAATGCCAGATTCAAATTTTTGTTTGGGTAGATCTATAGTTTGTTTACGATTTTGGAACAATTGGGGGTAGAAATCGTCGAAATGGATGAGTTTTTGCACAGATCTGTCGCTGAAAATGTCGTTCTTATCAACCTCTACAAAACACGATCAACTAGACCAGACCACAACGTGGTAAACCGAGTAGTAAACCATTGTAGAGCATTGGTTGACTGTTGTAGATTTCTGGTCGACCTTGTTGCGAAAAATCGTAATACGCAAGTGCACATGTCGCAAAAGTAATAAAGTGTGTATAAGTACGAGTGTCGATCCCACGAGGAATAATTATGTTAAATATTGAATATCTAAATTTCAGTTTAATTTGAAAAGAAATAATAAGTTGATGATTTAAGATTTTAAACTAAAATAATTCAAATAAAAGAAATTTAACAATTTAAATAATAGAATTAAATATAAAAGAGTAAGATTATATGATGAGAAAATCCAGGGTTCCGATTTCACTTAACTAATCCTATTTATTAAACTTAATTCAAGTGATTAATTCCTATTCCTTCGTGTTGATGGCAATTTCACAAAAATATTCATCAATCTCTCTCGAGCAAAGACAAACTTATTCAATTAACGAATTATCACCTCTCGGTCTCTAATCCTGAGAATTAATTGAATACATTAAGAACAAGAAATTATATTACCACTCAAACGCCCTAACTATCTCTAGCCTAGGATCCTTTTTAAGGCAATTTATTCAGTGCACGGTTAAATTCTCCGCTCTCGCATCCCGAATTAACCCTAAAGTTATTAGTTTTGATGATCAAGCAAACCTAAGCATTACGTTCAGAATAAATTACTCAACACAGAAAAGGAACATAAAATTAAGAACCTGAATTAAGAAAAATAAATAATCATAGTAAAGTTACGTCGAAACCCTAGAACTGGAAGTTTAGTTCATGATAAAAGAAAAATAAACAATAAATAAAAAGAAGTGCATGGTTTTTATGATTAAAGAAAATAAAAGAAAACTATGCTGAAAATTCTCCGCGGCTGAATCGCCTCCAAATCGCCGCTGCTCTCACTGTCGCCGAATTCAGAATCTCTAAATCTCCAATGCCCTCTCTGCCGACTGCGTGAATTAATATAGAGAAGCTGTATGCATTAGGTTTAATTCAATCTTCCTTTTCAAGATCAATGGTTAAGATTCACTGCTGCTTTGGTTTAACGGTGCAGATTAGAAGTCAAAAATCTTTCCAAAATTGTAGATGATAAGCGATTGATCGCTGCTAGGTTATGGAAATCGATCGCTGCATCTTCTTTAATGTATGGCAACCGATCGCTGACTTTGTATGGCAAGTGATCGCTGCTTTTCTCCTGCAAATATATAGCGATCGATCTCTTCATTTCATAGAGATCGATCGCTGCTTCCTTCAAATATGTATTGATCTCTTTTCTTTTCTGGCATATGTGGCGATTGATTGCTGCATTTCTTCAGAGATCGATCGCGGCGTTCACGGGCATGCACATAGATCAATCGCGGCGGTTTTCAAATATGTGTAGCGATCGATCTCTGAATTTCATAGAGATCGATCGCTGCTGCTTATTGAAATTGCTTTTCCACCTTTTCTGTTTTCTTGAACTTTGAAATTTACTCCTTTTCCACCTCTTTTCCACCTGCTGTTCTAAATATCTGTTCTAAATACAATATCTGCACACTTCACACAATTTATCAAATTCTTTCGATCACCGGAGAAAAACTTATCAAATCAAGTATAAAAAGAGTATAAATAAGTGTGTAAAATACACACTTATCAGACCTCCCATTGAATTTATTTAGGTTTTGGTTGTTGATCCATTGTTTGGCTTTTTAGTCCACCTATAGGATCCATCAACTTTCCCTTTCATTTTCGAAAGGGATTACTCATGTTTATTTTTGTGATATGTTATGAGCATTTTACCGACTAGGAGCTTGTTCTCGAGAGTTTTTCTCCTGCTCATATGAAGAGCAAGATAGGGATTTCTATATTTTGTTGCAACACATCATGGTTTTCAAAACTTATATTTTGGGAGATATGACACATAAAACCCGACATGACATGTTGAGCCCCATGTCTATTTTTTTATTGTCATACAACAGTTTTACACCATGCGTGCATGGTTTTTTGTTTTCATTGATACATATTTGTATGCCGAACACGCCTCTAGTTGCTTTGGGTCAAAGCAACCTGAAGTCATTTTGTACATCTTTTACTACATGAAGGTAATTTGTTTGTACATGTTTCGTTGGGTTGAGACAATGATGATGGATTCCTGGGTTCAAATCTCTAAACCTTGCTAGGGTAATGATCGATACGAGTTTGATTGGTCCTCGGACAATCATTTATTTTTGACTCATTTGATGGACTAGATCCATGTATCATTGTCATTCTCTTACGTGCCTTGTGGGAAATCGACGTGTAAAGATCCGTGAGTCATCTTCTTTTCACTTGGGTTGTTTTCTACCAAAAACGGTGGTGGCCTATTTTGTTTATAGCTATCCTATGTATGTTGCAATGTTTTGAAACTGCCCATGATGGCTTGTGGGACTTATTTTAAAATGATAAAAATGATTTTATGAATATAAATCAATGCACTGCATTTTTGTGGTTGACTCATGGTTTTTGAATGAAACAATAAACTTGTTTTGTCATGCATAAAAGTAGAGTAGAAGACTTTCTAGTGAATTAGTCACTCACCTCAAACGACTCACTCTCAGCCAGGCAAAAATCAAGGCGACCAAGAGTAGTGTTCGTGGTGAAGCATTATGATTTTAGTTCTCTCTCTAGAGTGTTTATTTTCATTCGTGATGACTCTTCAAACTATGTGGGTCTATATAATGAAATTATTTCGTGTTGGATATTTCTTCTTTCTTGCACTGTATTTATTCTTGCAATGTATTGCACTATATTTACAATTATGTGATCACTATGAATAAGTCAACCCACCCTCTGTGGGCTATGACTTTAAATTTTGAATTAAGTCTTTCACTACAAACCAAGGCTTGAGCTGAGTGATTGGTTCCTCTATGCGGATGAAGTCGTTCGACCTGATGTTTCTGTAGGCCCTGCCTCTATGTATTGACAGCCGATCTCTGCTATCTCATGAGATTCTAGGTTTTTACACACAATGAATATATACTCCATGTATTCACATACTCCACACATTGGAAAATAGTATTCACGGTCTGGTGTAAACTAATCACATACTTTTTGGCCTAATATATATGATACATGCTTCACCATCACACAAATGCAATGTTATGCATTTAATGTCATACATTCAATGCAATATCCATTCCACTATTTAATTATTTTATTTACACAATAATATAATGTTGTGTCAAAGTGTACTAGTGTGACACTATAAAAATATAGAGAAATTAATGTTTTTCTGAAAGAAAAAAAAAAAAAAAAAAAAATGTGATTAACATCATGGCATTACTTAAAAATATTGTGTATAAATGTTTATGTGTTGACATACTTTTTGACAAACATATTTTAATGAAATTTATATATTATTTCCTATTGTGTGATTTAAATCTATGGAAGATTGTTTCTTGTCATCCAATAAATTATCTATATGATATTTAAATGGTGGTTGATTGGAGATCTTGAAGATTAGGAAGTTTGAGAGATATGGAAAGTAGTTACTTGAAAGTCAAGTAGCTTTAGATATGGAATAGATTATGGCGAGATAAGTTATCACAACAAACAAGGAATATATTCCTAAAGTATTGGGATCCGATTTGATTATATTGGCGGCATTTTCCTAAAATAGCACACAGAGTGTCACATAAACCGAATTGATAAAATCAGTTTCCTTATTGTGTGCGATTCTAATTTGATCTGTGATTTGAAGATTACGATTCTGTTAAGCTAGATTATAGCGAGATTCAAGATCACAGCAACAAAGGGATTTATTACTAAGTATTTGGAAAGTTTATTTAAAGATGGAAATAATATTTTTGAAGCCGATCTGAATATTGTGGTGCTATTAAGCTAGATACGAAATCACAGCATTGTTAGGATTCGTTCCTAATATTTTGGGATTCGTTCAGATATGTTTGCATGAGCTTTCCATAAATGTCACACCCAATGTCACATATCCGATTTTCATGAAATTCGATTTTTCTTATTCTGTGCGATCTGTTTGGAGAGAATATTCGACGCACAATATATTGTGTATTCTTCCTGCACAGTTGAATGCTCCGAAAGCCATTACTCTTGAGAGCTGAAAGTCTTTATTCATTCGAGCGATTTATTCTTCAACCACGGTTTAGTGTGGTGTATGTTATTATTCATTCGACCGTTGATTGAATGTATTCACACTCTATTTGTGAACTGATCTGATTATTTTCAGAGTGTGTTGGTTTGATGCAACCGTAGACAACGACGAGTGTTATCGACGGTGTCCCAAGTGCGATTCTGTTTCTTTCATTGAAACTCAATCTCGGGAGGAGACTGCTTGGAACTCAGGAGGAGTTCTAATTGTGGGCAAGGGCATCTTGCCATACAGGGATTCCGGGAGGAGTCATCAATGACAAGGTGAACTTGTCATCTTTAGATTTTGGGAGGAGTCGTCATAAACAAAGGGATCTTGTTGCATTCAGATTCTGGGAGAAATCAATTACAATTCGAGGGGAGCTCGCAAAAACTGTTTTACTAAGGAAGTTAGTAAGAGGTGGCGACAAAGATAAGAGAGAGTCTTTATTTGTATAAGTCCGATTGTCTTGTAACTTTGTAAACTCAGAGAATTTTTTAATTCTGGGTGTGGCCCCACAGATGTAGACAATTGCCGAACTGCGTTACCAACCTCTTGTCTCATTATTTTCTGCACTTTATCATTGTTCATTATCAGGATAATTAATTGGTGTCCCACGAGTGTTTCATCTACACTAGGGAATCAAGTAATTAACCTTGATCTTTCATTGTGGTATAACAAATACCGTGGCGTTCTCTCCTTGGAATTCTGTAGCATAAACACATGAAGATGTCGGGTTCTAACCAAACATGTCGAAGCATTATGTTCTTAAAAAAACGTAGGGGCATTCTTCCTTTTAAAGTTGTGCCATTTGCATGTGTCAGGCCTCCATTCATCGTGTTCTACTGACCTAATGCCGATGCATTACCCATAATTTGGAGGTGTTACTTGTATTACGTGAATTCATTTGTTCGACCACTATTTTCCAACCAAATTCTGACCAAAACTCATTTTTCATTCTAAACAAATTATACCACCATATTAAGAATTGAAATCTCTTTCACTTGGTTCTATCAACCAAAACACCTGGTAACGCAAATTTATAATATATGTTTTTAAAACCTAAAGAATTCTGATTATCTTACTGTATTTTTGTTTTCATTGCAAAAATCCTAAATCACTAGATTTTTTTCAGCTCAATCAACACTTTTCATGCTGAATCTCACTTGAATTGATCACCAAAATTGTCACAACCCGGACGGGTCATGACAAAATTCAACTTCTGATCTTCACCAATCGTTTTCTCTATATCTCTCTCTTCATGAGAGATTTCTATTTTCTTTTACTTGAAGCTCTTTTTTCATATATTTAAATTTTAGCATAATGGATAACTTCCAATTATATCTAATTCATCCAAAATTTTGTAAAAACAATAAAATTATCAAGCTTAATATATTTAAACATTATAACATTTTAATTAAGCAGTTTACACGTGTCAACTTTCTATTGACTCATTAATTCTTTTATGTCAACAACCAATCATATTTATACGAGTCAATCCGACCTACTTTAGGCCCCTCAACTTGCCTCCTAAAGCCATTCAATAACTTAATGCAGTAATAACTTCACCTTAATGATTTTTTAATCTGACCATAAACTTGGCACTTGCATATATTCTCCATTTTGAACTCAATTCCCTTAATTTTATAGTCATTGAGTTTCTTATTTTCTCCTTGAAAAATTAAGATCAGTTCAGTGATGTCACACAAGGATCCTTGTGTGACACCGATTTTAAAGTAACGATGAACGATATAAAAAGTGCGGAAATAAATGATACAAGAGGTTGGTAACGCAGTTCGGCAACCAGCCTACGTCTGCGGGGTCACGCCCAAATATAAAAACTTTTCCTTGAGTTAACAAAGTTACAAGAAAAACTCGGACTTATACAAATAAAGACTCCCTCTTATCTTTGTCGCCGCCTCTAGCTAACTTCCTCAACGAAACAGTTTTTGCGAGATCCCCTCGTCTTTAGAACGACCTCTCCCGAGATCTAGATAACAACAAGATCCCCTCGTTGTTGGTTCCTCCCGAAACCCGTGTTATGGCAAGATCCCCTCGCCCACGATCACGAACGACAAGCTCCCCTTGTCTAAGAAACAGAACTCCTCACGAGTTCGGATGCTGTCTCCTCCCGAGACAGAGCTTCAATGAAGAACAAAGAATATTGCCTCCTGGGACACCTCCTGGAACACCAGATCGAAGTCTTCGGATGCAACACACAGCACACTCAATAAAACAATGAAATCCACAGATTAGGTCGAGTGTGCAAAACAATCACAAACCCATACGCAGAAACGTAGGGCGTGAAAGAAAACCGACGGCTCGAAAAAAGGAAGAAAACCTCCACACGCGTAAAACAAAACTCCGTCGTCAATCTGCTCTCTCAGAACCGAGAGCCTTAAATAGCCTTGGTAACTTCCATATCTTCAATTCGTTCAGTTACCAAATCGAAATTCAAATCGCATAGAATAAGGAAACACAATCTTAACAAATTCGGTTGTGTGACATTACTTGTGACATTTTAGGAAAGTTTCCATAACAGCTCAGATATTCGCCCAAAAATTCAGGAAAGCATCCCATAAATCATGGGAACTTAGAGCCCAGCAAATCTTACCAAATCTATAGCAAATCGGCTTTCCAAATAAAACTTTTCCAAAACCAAGTGCATATACCTTATTCAATATCTTTCCAAATAATGTTGTTTCCTTATTTTTCTCTTCCATAGAATCTTTATGAATGTTGACCAGACGCCATTCAATAAACAGAATCAGCTATTGCTTGCTCACCAAGAATAAAATCATCAAATTAAGAAATAGTGAAATTGATATATTTTCTCCATAAATATGAATATATTTTGCCAAAAACATAATTGCCAACATATGCAAATATTTTGCATTTACACTCCTATTCTATTACTTTCCATTAACATGACCATGGTCTTCATTGTCCATTGGATATTTTCAAAAATAAGAAACAACTAATATAATTCCAATATTAAGGCCAAGATATCCTGTTCAAACTAATACAATAACTATCTATACATAGTCAAATCATAATTAACAATGACAAATTAATTATGTTTACGTACAAGTCAAACTATTACGACTTTCATAATACAATGTCCCTAGAGTTTTGATGGAATATTGGATTGAAAATGAAGAAACCGATCTAAATTGAATGCATGTTGATGCTTCATATCCTCAACAAAATTTTGTTGTGGTGTGTTGCACAAGAGTGATAGTGCATGATTCCCTTGGAATCAAAGAAAGATTAAAGGGAGATTCAGATCCATTATGCGATCTAACTCTTTTAATGTTAATGTTGAACTGGTTTTCAACAAATTGAACAAAATTTGGACTCATAAATGCAACTCAGCTTCTGATTTCAGAAGATAAAACCCTGTAGCTCGTGAAAAGTAACACAAAATTTTCAAAAAATATATGTGTCCATCATTTGTTTCACAATAGAAAGGTCTCCATAGATTCTGGTGAATAAGTTTGAAAGGTTCACTAACAAAATAATTTTGCAAAGGAAAAACTGAAATATTCTATATTGCTAAAGGACATACACGACACATTTCTGATTTTTCATAACTCAGAATTCAACTTATGTTTCAATATTTGATGTTTAACAGGCGAGGGATGGCCTAATCTATAGTGCAATAAACTGAAAAAAAAAAAAACAGTGACCATTATTACATTGAATTGGAACAAATTGCTACAAAAACAACTTATCTTGCCAAAAAACATACAAGTTCCCAAGTTGGTTACCCATCCCAATCCTCTTGCTCGTTGAAAGGTTAAAAGGTCCAGAATGTAGAAATAATTGGAATGAAAGGTTATTATGCAATTAAGATAAAAAGTCAGGAGCTGATTCATACAAGATCGAATTGAAATTGAGACACGAAAAGGATATGTTGAAAGATAAAGTTGAAACTAATTCGAACCGTTCCTACCCTATTAATAGGAAGTTTAGAAATGTTTGGAAGAGTGACATAACAATTTGAAATTACAATTTAAGATGTTATGATTTAAACATACATGGTATGTTGCGTTAGTATCCAGATCCAATGAAAATGAGACAATTTTATGGAATTAGAAATAGTACAAACAAAAGGAGTACCTGAAAAACCAATTAATGAAGAATTAATGAAAGGATCAATAATTAAATTCACAGTTGGAGAGGATGTAGTTTTCTTAAGTTGAGTACTCAAAAAAGCAATCAATTGTTAATGCTGATCTATAGTTAGGTCATTGGCTAAATGAACTTCTTCGGATGAAGTCTGTGAAAAAGAACTTCCCACTTGATTCACAGGAAAAGATTTATTTGGTCACATTGTTTGTCAACTTATATCATATGGATAAACATGAATTTTATTCAATGTGTGCAAAAAGAGTCTATCTTAGACTTCATAATCATAGTATCATTTGTAGGTGAAGCAAAACGTACAATTTTCTGTGACTCTTCTTGAACAACAAGAGAAAAAAAAAATTTACTAATGGAAGTTATGGATTGAGTTTTTAAATTTTGAGTTCGAATTTGAGTATGATACTATTTTATCTCATTAAAAAATTATAAAATTTGCTCTTGCCAATGATATTCAAGAACTGTCTTAATGACTCTACAATTATAGTTTGAAATTGTCAAAAATTTTGAAGCTCATCCCATAGATTCTTCAATTTTGTGTAGTAACTACTAACATTCATAGTTTCTTGAGACAAATTTAAAAGCAATTGCAGAACTTGAAAAATTCTTCTATGATACCATATTACCTAGTAAATCATTGAAGAAAATTGATCAGAAAGAAAACTTCACATTGATACATCCGTATAACGTCTTAAATACACGAGCTAATAACCAATAATTGACTAAAAAACTAATTGTCTTATTACACTGATTCCAAGCTAATGCATAGATTACAATATCAAACTCTTTGCTGATTATTAATGTTTAATTTAATGGTTTTCACACTATTTTAATGGATACGTCTAACATTTTTTTTTTCAAGAATTGAAATTTTATATATTTAAGATCAGTGACACCGACACTTAACCAATCTAATCAAGAATCCCCTTATCGCATCACATGGGACAACAACGTGACCACGAACTTTATTCTGGTATTTAATCCCCTTATCCTACACAGAAAAAGTTCGGTATGTTTTGAACTACAACGAACTCTTCTTTTAGTGAGAACATTTCCACGTATTTTATTACTACCTTAGTTTTCATTTATATGTTTGAGAATATTTCCTTTTAGTGAAACTCACTAATATTTTTATTTTAATTCTCTTTTCTTTAGTTAGGTTATTGCATTATATCATAGTAAATTATTTTATTGGCATAGACATCTATATTTTGGAAATTTATTATTATGCTTAGGATGTCATCGTTGAACGTGTAGTTTAGCCGATATTTTTAGACCTTGACTTCTCTAATTCGATATTTAGTTTTTCAAATCTTCAATTGCGAACCATTTAATTTTATTAATGGTTGGACAATTCGGTTCTTTCAAAGGTTTGATTATTTCCCATTTATATCGTAATTCAATTTAGTGTTGTGACACATTCAACTTATAAATGGTAATCGCAGTTTTATTGGATTTTTTCTCAATCTTATTATTTATATGGTTTTGACAACATTCACATCATGCATTATAGCTATACGACGACCAGTCCTAATTAAGAAATAAGTATAATGCTAGTTAATGGAACGAGAATTAAGGAGATCAATATTATGTTGCACTTCTAATCAAGGGGCATAAAGTCAAACTATCATATTAGCTTTTATATCAATATTTATGCATTTTATTACTAGCGAGACAGAAACACGCGAAGCTCATCAGACAATAAATAACTCATTTATTACTTGTATGTCAAATCAATTAAAATAATCAAGGGAATACGATCAAAGTATAATTGTTATAAGAGTTTATCTGCCAACGACGTGCTTTGTGTGTGTATTATTGTGCAATTAAAGGAATACGATCAACATCGGCAAAGAAATAAACTTGATACAGGATATTTTACATTATTTCAGTATAATATTTTATTTTACATTATTTTATGTAGTACAAGCAATCCATATGAAATTACACACCCTTTATTTCATATTATTTCGTGAAAGAGACTAGTAAAATCACCCAGCGTTATACCAATTATAAAATTTATAATTCAAGGCTGAGCGATCAGGTGTTCATCCAGGTCCTTTGACACATCGACACAAAACTGAAGCAGACTATGAGAATCTGGGATCTGGTCATGTAGTTTTTCGTATTCTAAAGTCCAATGCACAACGCTTCCTTCTCCCTTTGGAGCGACTTGAACTGTGAGTTTGAAGAACTTGTACTCATCCAGAAGATGTCCTTCTATCACTCTGAATGTCACAGATTTGTTTTCCTCATCTATTGCTTCTATTACTTCCTTGGCCACAGAAGGTTTTCCATCTGTTGGTTTCAAACAAATTGATTAAAATTTGAATAAGAAATGAAAAGATTTAAGTAATTCTTCGTGGATCTCAATCAACAAAGCAAAAATTTGTGCGATCCAACACATTCAAGGATAGATAGCCGATATTCTGTTTAAGAGTAATCGGATCTATCGTTACGATCTTGAATTCTAACTTTTCGAGAACTTCGATTTACATGAAAATATTGGAAGGATGAACAAAGATTTGACTAACCATGAACGTAATTCCAGTAGATGATCGATCCAACTGTGCCCCAATCACCTTCATGTAACTCACATCCTTGAATATTATGAGAGGTTGCATGTGTGATATGGTGTGGTTTGCTCCTAAACATCTCATGAAACTTTTCTGCAGAAGCCTTTATTTCTACATCAGTCTCTAGTTTTCCTAATAGACTCATTCTCCCACTTTCTCAAGAACGAAACCCTCTCACTGAAACTAGGGCGCAGGACGTTCTGCACTGAGATGATTATCCTTCATAATGTTATATAGAAGGTAGGCGACTCCAATAGAAATAAGATGGCAGTTGAATAATTGATTTCCATGATGGACAACAACCAATATGACTCTTACACCCTTGCCAACTTGGTTGCATTACTCCAATAGAGATAAGATGGCAGTTGAATATTGATTTCCAAGATGGACAACAACCAATATGACTCTTACACCCTTACAAACTTGGTTGCATTTGGTAAACATTCTATTTCTAAAATTGTATTCTTATCACTAGTTTATATTGCATGTGCAATGGGGTCGAGGACACATTAACTTTTGTATGTATATACTTTTTGTCTCCATATGAACTGACTTATATTGTATTATTGTGTTGTACCCAATAAATAAGTGTACTTGAACATTTCTGATCTAATAAAAAATAACTTTCGGATTAAATTTTTTTTTACATTATATGATTGATTTTATAAAATGCATAAAATTTTCTTGTTTATGTACGCAAATGTTACATTAATATAAAGAGTAATGATCAGAATAATTTCATGACTGATGTTTGAAATATGCAATCTAATCACTAAATAATACAAAGTCATTTATATAGTTCATTTCTTTGATAATACATACGGAGATATGAAATACTTTAATTTAGCATAGTTATGTATAATAATATCATGTAAGATATATTCTTAGAATTAATATATTTTATATAATACGATTATATAGGACAAATTTGCATAAAATTATATTGCGCTTATAATTTTATGCAAATTTGTCCTATAATTTTTGTGAAAAATAAAGAACAATTACTTTTTTATCATATTGATTGTCATATATGTATACTTTTAATTCATTTTATCTAGCGTACTCCTATTTCATATTAATTTATTCGATATAGTTTTGTATTAGCACATTACATAAATTTTATAATTTGAAAATAAATTGAATGAATAGCTGATAATAGTGTTACTAATACAACCAAAACTATTATTCAAAGATCAAATAATTATATCACAATTCATAAATATTACGAATTAATAATTTAATCAATAACCAATGATAATTAAGAATAATCGATTTAAACCTAACCAATCTTAAAAAATGATAAATATATATGGAGTAACTGTATCAATGAAAATTATTTTGAATAAATATAATTTATTTTTTCTATTAGCGCAGTTTTAGGTATTTAATGGAATTGCTCTAAACTTATTCTTAAGTTGGATTGCTACTTCTTGCAAAGGTTGTACGAACTCTCATCCCTCAAGTTGGAGTGTTACTTCTTGCAAAGGTAGGAGTTGGAGTTGGAAGTTACTGCTAGGTGACTTTCTAGACCAACTTGTAACTTGTCAATTATATCTCTTCCGTCCGATCAATTCTCGCACGAAATTTTGAGGGCATGTTGTTGGCATAGAGCACGGGTTGGTGTCCAGAATTCACGTTAAGGTGACTTAAGTTGTTTGAGTTATAATCTTCTCAAATTGGGTCCAATTCTCGGCCAAGTGGTGCGATCGATTCTTTTACACCCACCTCCATTTTTTTCATATCTTTTTAACCCATAAGCTTTAGCTCATTACTTTTTGATGGATTCTTCCGCACATATTACTAGTGTTTCTTTTCAAATTTCACATAAAGAAGATTCCATTGGACAGAGATATCGCGTTCTCAATTCGACCCTGAAATCTGCCAAGAAATGTGTTTTTCTCTTAACGGTTGCGACTGTTAACTTACAATATATTTAAGTCTAACTATGTTTTTTATAATTATAATTAACGTGAAAAATATGAATTGATGATTGTAAGAAATGAATGATATTAATAATTATAGTTATTTGGGAATGCCCTTTTATAAAGGGTATTATATTTTTCTAACGTTTTTGGTAAGTGTTTTTAGTCAAGACTGGTGCATGCATAATATTAACCAGACGTATAAGTCGTCTGCCAAAAGGAACATCGACCACTGGCAAAGCATAGTTGAAAGTCATCCGCCAGATATGCCAATTGGACTAAGTAATGTCGACCGAATTTTGAAGTCTACCAAATTCAATATCGACCAAAACCAAGTTGACCAGATTCTGAAGTCTACCAAATTCAATGATGACCAAAATCAAGTCGACCAGATTCTAAAGTCTACCGAATGTTGAAGTCGACTAGATTCTGAAGTCTACCAAATTCAATGACAACCAAAATCAAGTCGACCAGATTCTGAAGTCTACCGAATTCAATGACAACCAAAATCAAGTCGACCAGATTCTGAAGTCTACCGAATGTTGAAGTCGACCAGATTCTGAAGTCTACCGAATTCAATATCGACCAAAATAAAGTCGACCAAAACCAAGTCAACCAGATTGTGAAGAAGTCTTCCGCCGTGAGTAATATCGACTGCAGACCACAACGGCTAGTTTTCGACGTACGAATTCTTTAACGGTCATATTTTTGGTACGAAAATAAGGAGTCGTCCGAATGTGAAGCAAATTACAGACACGAATATTAATAGACGATTAAAGCTTGGGAGAAAAACTTTTGCCAACTTGAACAATTTTCTCTAATCTCTTACGAGCTTAATTTTGTAATACTCCTTGATTCTCTACACCTCTCTACACCTAAACATGAGATTTTGTTTTTTGAGAAAGTGTAGTTTTGTGCTCTATATTTCTCAACATTGTAAAACTTGAAGGCAGTGGATTGACGCCCGTGAAGTTCAATTCAAAATTATAAGGCAGTAGATCGACGCCCGTGAAGTTCGATCAAGAAATCTCATTGAGGAGAAAGAAATGATCTTCAAGGGGGAAACTTTGAAGTGTGGACGTAAGCAAGGTAGGCCGAACCACGTAAAAATGTCGGTGTCAATCTCTTTCTTTTACTCTAACTTTTATGTGAACCACGTAAAAATGTCGGTGTCAATCTCTTTCTTTTACTCTAACTTTTATGTGTTTTTTAGTATTTGCATACAAAGAGAAAAGTAATATAAAACAATTAGGTTAAGAAATTTCTAATTCTCTCTCTCTCTCTCTCTCTCTCTCTCTCTCTCTCTCTCTCTCTCTCTCTCTCTCTCTCAGACAATCAAGATCCTACAGCGACCTCTCCCAATTTGGTGGGGCGTCAAACTTAGAATTATCAAAAATAACTAGGAGAGAGAAAAATAATTTAAATAAAAAGATTAAATTAAATTTTGAGATTAAAAATAAAGCAATGTTACGTTTACCCTATAATTTTATCTTCAAATTCTTATATCGTGACAACAGTTATAAATGGATAGAATTAATGTGATAATTATAAATAGTTCAAATAAGTTTTAAATTACATCAATTAATTAGTGTCATGCTTCGAAATATGAATTAGAAGATAAGAATAGATCTGCACATAGTATTACTTTTCAAAAAATAATATCTTTGCCAAAATGTAAGATAATGATAAACTTGTTGCCCTCGTTCTAGGCCACGAATTAAAAATTATCATCATGAAAAAAAATTGGATTTAATTATTTATTTTGTTTGTTTAACTTGTTGATTCGCTTAATAATAAAGTAAGTCAAATAACCAAATGCACCATTACCTCGTTCTTCTTTATTTTATTCAGAAGTCAATGCTCATAAATGTTTCTGCCCCAAAGTCCATTTTTGAAATATCCTAAGGAAGTTGATAGGATTTAGTGGATCCAAATTGATCATAGAAATATACTTTTATTATTTTTAAACATTATACCCAGTTGTCTTTTCTACGTGGTGATAGTTGAGGCGTTATTTTATTAACAAATTTAAATTAAGGGTTAATTTGTCACTATACCACATGTTAAGATTTTTTTTTTAAACCTTACCCTTGAATTTATAAACTAAATTATTTCCTATGTCCAACTTTAGAAGCTGTAATTCTTTTAAATTTAAGTCAACCTATACTATGTAAAGAATTTAAAAATGAATATATTTTTTTTTGCTTTGTAATACTTTAATATTTCTAATATCTTAGCTATAAATTTCAATAAAAATGAGTTTTTTAAATAGAAGAAAAACATTATACATGAATAATTGGAGGCTATTATGCACACAATCATCATGGTGGGTCGAGGGCAAACACTGGAACTTTTGAGTAGAATTAATTATAATTTTAAATCATTATTTGATATGAATATCAAATCGAAAAAAGAAATGGCCTAAGATTTTTTTATATTTTTTTCCCTCATGTTGTCTCTCTAAATTATTATCTCATAAATAATTTCTTAAACTAATTAAAAATATGATATCTTTGAATAATATAATAACACGTATATAGGTACACTCCCATCAAAAAATGGATTAAAAATAACTTCAATTTAGGGAGCAATCATTTACTCATTTTATGTAAGTCGTCAGAGCATAAGCTGTTGGAAGAGTCTCTATATTAACTCATGAAGAAAAGGAGAACTACAGAGAAAGAGAACAAAAGTTCCAGAGAAACATGAGTTGAGAGAAAAGCTAGCATTCAACACACCTTTGGCATTTTACCTTTCTTCTATATGTAAACTATTTTTGCACTTCCAACGAACCGTCACATATGCATTTAAGGGCACAACCCGTGGTAGGGCTGGGAACGGTCCGGTCTGGGCCAGTTCTGGCCCGAAACCAGACCGGACCGTTGGTTTCGAGAATTTATTTTTCAAAATCGGAACCGGTACCGAACCGGACCAGACCGAATTTTTGGTCCGGTTCCGGTTCGATACCGGTTCCCTCCCATGCATTTAAATTTTTTTTTTAATTTACAAATAAAACAAAAAGTCTTCCTTTTTAACATAAAAAAGTCTGCCGTTATGTCAGAGATTTATGATAGGAAGAGCGAATTGAAGGCTTTAGATAAAGCAAAAGTAGAAGTAAAAGGACTGGTCGATTCTGGACTGACCAAAGTGCTGAGGATATTCCGACAAGATCAACTCACGAAGGTCCAGAGTAAGGTTGCGCCGGACCAGACTTGTAACACCCGGCATTTTTGCCTATGTATTTATTCCCTGGATATGTAAGCAGAATTACTCCGATGTTAATTCAATGACTATTTTTAATTGCCAACGTGTTCACTTGAATGAGAGTGGTTGTAGAACCGATTCGATGAACTAAATAGAAATTTAGTTAAAAACCTATTGAAGGGTAAAATTGGGAGCCAATTAAGGTTGGTGGGAGGTGGCCAATGGATGAGTGACACCTGACAACTTGTTGAAGAAGTCATGTTCTTTTCTCTCCCCTCCTACGTGAAACCCTCACTTTTCTCATATGCTTCCTTCTGCTTCCTTTCATTTCTCTCGGTTTTCTCTCTTTCTGGCGATTTCAATCTTTCCAAAAACTTTCATTCTGCTGTTTTCTCTAGTAGAGGTAAGCATCTGATTAAGCTAATGAGTTTGGATAAGTAAAATGTGAGTTTCGTGGAAGTTTAAGGTTACAGCATTTTGAGAGAAACTCACTGTTTTTGGATGAAAACACGTTAGTTTGTTTTCTAAAGGTTTGAAAGGAGTCGCTGCATACCCTACATATTATTAGTTAGCATTTGCAGCTTTGCTCATTTTCTTTACATGCATGCTCAGGTTCGTGCCTCACCAAGGCAACACGTTCAACACTTTCAACACCGCATCAAACAGGTAAGTTCATACCCGTAGGTTGGCCCTTAAGGCCCTACATCACGGAGGTACTAGGTTTTCATTTATGTCGGGAAGTTTCGGGTAGATAAGTTAAAGTTTTGTTCTGAGTTTCTGTATTTCTTGTCTTCTCTGCTGTTTACTCCTATTGTCTGCTGTTTTAAATTGTAAGCACTGTAAATGTCCATGCATACAAGATTTTTCCGAAAGTTCATGCAAAACTATTTTCTGTACACGGTTTGAAACGAAGCAAGATAAAAATCTGACTGAAATGTATTGGTTAAGTGTGGGACGGGGACTGGCCTACTGTACAACTTTGCCTGTTCTATTCTGTTTCTATTTATGTTTCTGAAATCTGTTATGTGCCGGTCGTGCACCTGCCAGAGCATTGTATTTAGTTTTTAGCATGCTATATTGTTTCACTAAATCATTGAAGGCATCTATTAACTATCCCTCATCATTATCACTCTCACTAGAAGAAAGATTTACCTCATCCTCGTTTGCCATGAAGCACAGGTTGGCAACTTCTTTATCTTCCGAGGAGGTATCACTTTCACTATCGTCCCAGGTGGCCTTCATTGCCTTTTTCTTGAATTTCTTGGGACCCTTAGCTTGTGGACAGTCAGCCTTCATGTGGCCTGGCTTTCCACATCCAAAGCAAGTAATCTCCTTGTCTTTGGATTGCCTTTCATTCTTGGGAAAACTTCTCCCTTGCAACTTCTTCCTTCGAAGGAACTTGCTGAATCTCCAAGTGATAAGTGCAATGTCCTCATCATCTTCTTCTTCTCCATCCTCTCACGTTTACTTGAAGAGGCTTTCATAGCAATATCCTTCTTTTTGTTGATCTCCTTTTCTTTGAGATCTTCCTCATCATTGGCCCTCATGGTTATCTCGTGAGTCATCAGAGAGCCAATGAGCTCTTCAAGCTTGAGCACCTTTAGATCCCGAGCCTCTTGTATTGCTGTCACATTTGGTTGCCAGGCTCTGGGTAGGCACCTCAAAAAATTTTTTGCCTGTTCTTCACCTGATTAAATCTTACCGAGAGCTTTTAAACCATTAGTAATGTTAGTGAACCGAGTAAACATAGATGAAATAGACTCATCCTTTAACATGGCAAAAAGTTCATACTCGTGTACTAACATATTTAACTTGCTTTCTTTCACCTGATTTGTGCCCTCGAGTGTGACCTCTAATAGGCGCCAAATCTCTTGGGCACTTTCACACCCTTGTACTCTATTAAATTCGTCTCTATTCAGAGCACAGTACAAAGTGTTTATTGCCTTGGCATTTAGGCTCAAGTTCTTCTTATCTGTATCATTTAGTTCGTGTGAAGCTTTGGGAGTTCTAATACCGTTTTCTATTTTAAAAGCTATGTATGGACCATTTTCTATATTATTCCATAATTCATAGTCTACAGCTTGAACAAATATTCTCATTCTAGACTTCCAGTAAACATAATCACTACCATCAAAGAAGGGAGGTCTATTTGTAGCTTGACCTTCTACTTGTGAGAAGTTAGTGTTGAATGCCATTGTAAATATATATCACTGACTGTTTAAATACAGCTTAGACAAAGAAAACTTTGCTCTGATACCAATTGTAGGATCGAGATTGTCTAAGAGGGGGGTGAATTAGACCTTTTTTTAAAAAAATTTACTTAAAACCAATAGCAGGTGAATCAACAACAGATATAAAAGAGAGAGTAAGAGAAAAATGACACCAGTGATTTTTACGTGGTTCGGCTCAACCCAGCCTACATCCACGCTTCAAGGTTCACCCCTTGAAGATCCTTAACCTTCTCCTCGAGAATTAACAGATCGGAATTCCGTGCTCCGATCAACTGCCTTTACAAATCTGGATTGAACTTGACGGGCGTCAATCCACTGCCTTTACAGATTTTGAATGTGTAATAATATATCACAATCTAAACTCTCTCAAAGAATAATTCTCAAGTTTGGGTTTGAGAGGAGTAGATGAAATACAGAGTATGAATATTTCGCAGATTAGGGCTCAGTAATGAAATTCGCAAAAGTTGGATCTGCGTGCTCTAACCTCGGCTTAAATACTCTGTCTTATTTTCAGCTCAGAATTGAATGCTTCTTTCTTCAAATGGAAAATTTTATCGTTGGGAAGCATCCGTAGTAGATCAGGTAGCCGTTGCCGTCTGTAGTTGCAAGTCGTCGTCGCCATTAAAGTTCTGGAGTTAATGTTGAAAACGACGTCACTGTAGCTTCGCGGCTATTTTGAATTCTGGCGGAAGATCATCGGTGGAAGCAACTTTAAAAGCTATCGGCATGAGTATCTTCACAAACTCCATCGGTAGATGCAACACTATAAGTCATCGGCAAATGCAAGCTTTGAAGTCCATCGGCAGATGCAATCTTCGAAGTCCATCGGCAGATGCAATCTTGGCAGCGCCATCGGCAGATGCATCTCCAAACGCTATCGGCAGATGCAATCTTGGCAGCGCCATCGGCAAATGCATCTCCAAACATTATCGGCAGATGCAATCTTGGCAGCGCCATTGGCAGATGCATCTCCAAATGCTATCGGCAGATGCAGGCTTGAAGTTCCATCGGCAGATGCAGCTTCAAATGCCATCGGCAGTTACAGCTTCAAATGTCATCGACAGATACAGCTTCAAATTCCATCGGCAGATACAGCTTCAAATGCCATCGACAGATGCAGCTTCAAATGCCATCGACTGATACAGCTTCAAATGCCATCGGCAGATGCAGCTTCAAATGCCATCGGTATGTGTTGCTTCACATCCCATCGGCAGATGCACGTTGATACTCATCGACAGATGTAACCTTTGAATAAATTATTTAGCCCTGTACACTTAACCCGATTCATTAGACAACTAAAATGCCATTTTCAAGGGTATTTCCACATAATCAAAATCAATGCATAATTCAATATTCTCATTCTATAAACATAATCAAATCACTCACTTATCATTCAACTACATCATCAAAAACATATTTAGACTTAAACTCTATTTAAGTCAACAATTAGATCTTCCGATTTCATCTGTCGTCTGCATCTTCCGATGACATCATTCACATCATCCGTCTGACGTCATCTGTTTTGTCTTATTCATATCCACTGATTGCCACTGTTCATATTTTGTCTTATTCATATCCACCGCCAAACAGTGTTTCTGCCTTAGGCTTTCTTCTACCGATTTTGTTCCATGTCTGCATCTTCCGATGACGTCACAACATCTTCCGTCTGACGTCATCACATCTTCCGATTTCATCTGTTGTCTGCATCTTTCGATGACGTCATTCACATCATCCATCTGACATCATCTGTTTTGTCTTATTCATATCCACCGATTGCCACTATTCATATTTTGTCTTATTCATATCCACCGCCAAACAGTGTTTCTGCCTTAGGCTTTCTTCTACCACCCGTATTTCCTGTTTTCTGTTGCCATTAATAACTGCCATCCAGATTCTTTTTACATGTCTTCCTGCACTCTTCGAATTCCACCTTGCCTGATATTCTGAATGTCCAAAATCTAGTTTACTTCTATCTCCCTTTTTTCTTTAGTCTGTTATTTCTGTGGATAAAGGAAATTAACATGTCGTCTGATTCTGTTTCGAGTATCCTGATTCCCTCCTGTTGTTTATATTGTAATTCGTTTTATCTGTGTTTCCCGTTTTGATTCCGGTCCTCAGAGAACTCTCTCTCTCTGTCAATGTTTTAAAAGTATAATGTTTAAAAAAAAAATGTATAGTCCGAATTTCCCGTTATGTCCCGGAGTGATGGCTTGACTCTCGGACCCCGATCGGGTTCGGTCCCGGGCCGTCACGAGACCGAATTGAGCATCCCAGTAATAGACTTAAAAGGGCCGGAAGTCGCCGATCAGATCTTGGAAGCTTGTGAAACTTGGGGGTTCTTTCAGGTGGTGAATCACGGAATTCCAACGAGAGTTTTGCTGGAGATGATCGGTGGGATACGAAGATTTCACGAGCAGGAGAATGAGGTGAAGAAAGAGTGGTACTCGTGAGGGCTTGGTTTTGTTTTTTTTTTTTTTTTAAATTATCCGACCCATGGGTCGGATAACCTACTGGGTCGACCCATGGTCAGTTCTCCAGTGGAAATTTCTGGTCCCGGCACGGGGAATGGGGAACCGGATCGCGGTGTAGGATCGAGATTTGTCTAAGAGGGGGGTGAATTAGACTTTTTAAAATTCAATTTAATAATCTATATAATTTCTCTCGTGATTTGGTTAAATGCTAACAGCAGACAAACAAATAAAGTAAAGAGTGAGAGAGAAATTAACACAAGAGTTTTAACGTGGTTCGGCTCAACCTAGCCTACGTCCACGCTTCAAGGTTCACCCCTTGAAGATCCTTAACTTTCTCTTCGAGAAAAACCAGATCGGAATTTCGGGCTCCGATCAACTGCCTTTACACTTCAGGATTATACTTCACGGGCGATAATCCACAGCCTTTACAGATTTTGAATGATTGAAAAAAAAATCTCACAGTCTAAACTCTCTCAAAGAATAAATCTCAAGTTTTGAATCGGAGAAGAGAGTAGATAGAGTGACAGAGTATGAGTAAATTCACAAATTAGGGCTCAGGGTTTCAAATTGTAAAAGTTGTATCTTCGTGCTCTAACCTTAGCTTATATACTCAGTCTCTTTAATTCTGCTTGACTTCAATGCTTCTTATCCAATAATAGAAACTTTGTTACCGTTGGGAAGCATCCGTACAGAAGCAGATATCCGTTGCACCTGAAAGTGATGTTCGTCGTCACCATTAAAGTTCTGGAGTTAATGCTGAAAACGACGTCACTGTAGCTTTCGCGGCTAATTTGAATTCTGGCGGAAGACAAAGCTGGTTTAGTCTTGAACCGCCATCGGATGATGCAACTAGAAAGTATTAAACCGGCATCGGATGAGAAAGCTTTAAAATGCTGTCGGATGATTTAATCTTAGACGTCTTCCGCCTTTGTCGTTTAGTGACCGGAAGAGGAATTTGTTGAAGTCATCCGACTTTGTCGTTTAGAGAGCGTAGGACTTCTTCGTTTTAGCTCATCCACCTTGTCGTCTAGCGAGAGGTGGAGTTCTTCTTCGAAGATCATCCGCCTTGTCGTTTAGCGAGCAGGCGACTACTGCATTTTTGGTCATTCGCCTTGTCGTTTAGCGAGCGGGCGACTACTGCATTTTTGGTCATCCGCCTTGTCGTTTAGCGAGCGGGCGACTACTGCATTTTCTCTCATCCGCCTTGTTGTTTAGTGACCGGTGGATCTCTTCATTTTGAAACAACTTCCAGACCGGTGGACTTAAATAAATTTATTAAATTTTCAGCCCTGTACACTTCAACACAATTGTTAGAAAGCTAAAATACCCTTACCAAGGGCATTTCCAACAGATTAAAATTATTTGCATAATTTATGATTCTCATTCAATAATCATAATCAAATTGTATTACGTGCATATAAACACATCATCAAAAACATATTTAGACTTAAACATTAATTAAGTCAACACGCGGTTCCCGGTTCTCCAATCCATGGAACTGGAACCGGTTTAATTGAAGGTAGAACCGACCAAGAACCAGCCCGGACCGCCGGTCTGGTCTGGCACGGTTCGCAATCCTCCAATTTATGGAACCGGAACCTGTTCAATTGAAGGCAGAACCGACCAAGAACCGGCTCGGACCGCTGGTCTGGTCTGATTTTGCAGTTCTGGGTCGGTTCTGCCCACCCCTAACCCATGGGACAACTCAACACCATGACAGTCTTGTCTTTCAAATCAACCTTATTATCAAGGTTGAAATATTCTCAAATTTTTGTAAACATGGTGTCAAGAGAAACCAAGAATGACCAATGGCATGAGCATCCTCAAAATTGAATGTGCTACAGGAGCCCCCAACTCAAAATAAAGCAAGAAGATTTTCTAATAATAATTATAGTATTTATTTTATACATGATCACAAAGGAAATTATATCTAAAATATCAAATACTATCGGTTATCTCTTACATATCTTATCAAGTTCTTCAAAATAAAATATAAGTGTAAAAATAAATACAATTTTAGAAGATTTATTAAACAATTCAAAACTACCAAGAATTTAAACTCAAGGAAGTATTTGGAAAATTCATTATTTTTAACAATCTTATATTAAAAAGTGTTCTTTGAATATTGTTTGCTATGTCAAAAAAGCTGAAAACAGATAGCAACGACTCTGCTACGAAGTATATAATTATTTGGGAAAATAGTATTCAACTTTGCATTTGAAGGCAATTCCAATTCGATTGGGCTTTGAAGATTTATCCAATGATTTAAAACCTCACAAGACTTAAGTTTTGTTTATTTTAGTGTCACTGGACTCGCAGTTGTCTTAGTTTGAGTGGGAGTCCTAATAAGGTTAGAATTGTATTTTTTTATTTTTATACTAAGGTTAAGAGTCCTAATTTAGAGAGCCTACTTAACTTGACCTTAAAAATTTTTCTAAGACGCGATTAATATTTTATGATTCATTAATTTATAGAGCCATAGTCTTTCTTTCTTTGTTCTTTGTGAACAAAATCCACAATTCATTTGGTTGGTCGCATTTATTGTTTTATATTCCGATTTCTAAGTCTTTGTAAGAGTTGGCTTAGTAATAATTTTATTGCAGCTTTCTCGCCTCTTTTGTGTAATGGATTTATCGTGGAGTTGTAAAATCTAACAAGTTAGAGAGTTAGAGAGTTTTATTCAGCCTTAGAGTTGAAAGTAGTAATTTTTAACAACTTTCTGATAATAGTCATTGAATATTTCAGCATCACATACATCACACAACACATCAATATAACATTGTAACATATGAAAAACGTGCAGTCAACAATTTTGACAAATGAAGGAAAATTTCTTCCTACCAGCAGAAGATTTTGACAAATCGGCTAACGCTTTTGACAAAAAACCGAAATCCTCCCCTATAAATTCAAAAGCTCGATGAAGGAAAAAATCACACCAAAAATCAGAGTTCTTACCTCGCCAGAATCGCCATGCCGAACCTCTGACAAAAAACCTCTCCTCGGTCGAACTTCTCTCCGACGAAGAAACCCCTCGGCTGAACCCTAATCAAACGAGTTCCTCTCAGTTTTCGTCTCTCCTTCGCTCTGTCCCTCTCAGCCTCACTCTCACTCTCTCGACCTCTCTTTCTCTTCCTCTCTCGTTCTCTCTTTCTCACTCTCTCTCTTTTCAAACTCACGTGAAGGAGGAGAAGAAAAGAAAAAAGAAAAAAAAGTTTCAAAATTTTAATTCCAAACCAAACCGGACCATCCAACAAACTGAACCAGAACAGTGAACCGAACTGCGAGCGAACTGAATTGACCCAATTGACTCGAACCCGCTCGAACCCAAAATTGTCCATATCAAATTTTTGGATCGTAAAGAATGCCCAACCAATCCGAAAATCCAACGGTTAAATTTTATTGGCAAGGAATTTCTACCCTAATTATTTTCAAAATAATTATTTTTGGATGAATGGAGAAATTTAAATCTCCCTAATTTTTAGGCAACGAAGATCAATCCAACGCCTGAGAAAAATATCAAAAATCATATTCCCTCTCTATCACGGAATCCAAGTAAGTAAAACACTAGGTTTTCAATGTTTTGATCGTAGGCTCTACATCATAAAACGTATGTTTAAATTATTGTTAAATTATTTTCTTTAAATTATCTTAATTGTCAAATTATAATTTTTACTTAGACATGCATGTATAAGTATTTTACATAGGAATGTAAAAAGATAAAATTGATATGACATAATGTGTGTGTGTATGAAATATATGAAAACAAATGGAATTGACGGAAAAAATGAGAAGGCTAATGAAAGCCTGAACGCATGGTTATAAATTGAGTTAGCGGATGAAACTTTTTGAGGGTAAGAAACCACTAGTCTTCTGAAAGCCTTAACGCATGGTAAGTATCGAAAAATGAGTTTCAACTAGTATGTAACTTTTAAAGTATGGAATTGGATAATGTGTGCAATTAAAATCACATGGACGTGTTTTCACTTACTGAGTTTATCTCACGCTTTAGTTTTGTGATGTAGGCGAGTTTTTAACTGATGATGAAATGAGGCTAATCGAGAATCCCCTAGAGGCAAGCGACCATACAAAGAAAGATGTTGTCGTTGGTTCTGAATAAGAAATTAAAATTATGATTTTTTTATTATTAAAAAGATATTTTATATTTAGTCGCATTTATTTTTGATGATTTCAATTTGAATGATTTATTTCATCAACTGTTGTATTTTTATTAACAATGTTATTTTAAAATTTATTAATGAAGTTTTATTTAAGGGAAATTATCAATTTTAACCCTGTACTATACGCGTTATTTCAGTTAGACCCCTGTACTATAAAAACCGACAAATCGAACCTTGTACAATTATTCTGTTATCGTTTTAAACCTTTTTAAAATTTCTGTTAAAACCCTCGGTTAGTGCACGTGCAGAATCAAATTTCTTAAAAAACTTAAAACTTTTATCCTTTTCTCATTTGTTATTCTGCTGAATCTTGTAGTGCCCTAAATCCCAAAACTTGACCTTGCTCCCTGCTCCCTCCAAAATCGCGAGCTTCCCCCCTCCGATTTTATCATTTTCCAGAGTCTCCAGCTTGAAATCGCGAGCTTCCTCCCTCTGATTTTTCCATTTTCCAGAGTCTCCAGCTCGAAATCGCGAGCTTCCTCCCTCTCCGATTTTCCTGCCTGTCTCGTCTCTTCTCAGTAAGTCTCTAAGAACAACGAAAACTTGAGAGAAAATGTTTCCTATTTCTCTGTTTGTGTCCTCTGCTAATGTGATTTCGATTAGGTCTTCCATGAAAATTAATCCTAGTTTCTTTTCGTTTTGATAGCGTAGGGAGTTTTGCAGAAACAGAGCATAGAGAAGTCACTTTTCAGAAGATCTGTCAGTATTTCTACCGGAATCTACAATTCGCCAGGTATTCCTTCTCTCCATCTTTTGCATTTCGGTTGCGGGCTTTAACTATTTACTTTTCGTGGCTTCTGAATCACCTCGGTGATTATGTGCATTTGAGCTGCCGCTTTTGGTTTTTGTTTTGATGTCATTGGCCTTTTTTTTCCATATCTGAAAATGTTGCCTATTTCTCTGTTTGTGTCTTCTGCTCATTGGTATGACTGGGTAATATATTACAGTAATCTATTACTTTGTCAAATATATGGTGGAACTTGTTGCTCTCATTGTGATGATGGTTTTTAAATAAAAAGTGTACATTTAAAAAGTAGCACTCACATGGTTTTCAGCTCTCACTCTTTATTCAGATCTATTCTTGAGGTGTAGGTGTTGTTGAGATAATCTGATTGACAATGGCTTCGCGTGCATCACAAATGAATGAAGGTTCTATCGGTATAGTTTCCTATTAATCTTGAAAAAAGTTGTGTTTGTAATTATACAATATTCATTGTGTAATTTTGTAGATGATTCGGAGGTTTTGTCAAATGTTAAATGTTTTTGCAATGCAAGAGCTTATCTTCGTACATCATGGACACCGAAGAATCCTGGTAGAAGATTTTTTGGCTGTCAATATTATGCGGTAATGTAATGTTAATATCATAGCATTTTGTTTACATTATTTTGTAATGTGACAATATTGCACCTGTATGAAGTTGAAATTGTGCGCTTTGTTACAGAGAGAATCAGGAGGATGCAATTATTTTTTATGGTACGATGCAGCCATGGGATTGAGGGAGAAAGACATAATTAATGGGTTACGAGCAAAAATAGAAAGCATGGAGTAGATCCAAGAATCTATGTTAAATAAGTGGAGGAAAAAGAATTCTATGTATTTACAGTTGTGGCTACTCACAATTGTATTGTTTATTGCTTATGTTTATATCACTTTGTAACTTAGTGTATGTTTGTTTGTAGCTTATGAATTTAGTGTATGTAGCTTATGTTTAACAATCAAGTCGGATGCTGAAGTACTAAGTTACAGATGTAGCTTATTTTTGATGATTTCCCTGTAAATCGTCAAAAAATTTGAATATGTAAGTTTCTTTAGCTTAATCAGTTCTCATTTGTTCGTAGAATTAGCCTTTGAAGTAATACAGCCACCAAAATACATGTCATTGCCATTAACGTTCCATGTCACTGCCATTAAGAAAAGAAGTACAAAATTTATTAGACAAGGGCAGGCTCTCCAGTTTCAACCACTATCAAATACATGTATTACTAAGTAATTGCCTCTGTAAAGCTTTATTTGCCTCTGTAAAGCTTTATTTCTCTTGGATTTCTTTCATCTTTTTTGAGTCTGTGTCCCATTTAGCTGGAGATGAGAGATGTTAGAATCTGATCTGTCTGCAATAGGAATGTATGCCTGGAAGTATATACTCATCATACTCATCATCCTCATCATCTTCAGCATCCTCCGCATTACAAGCATCCTCATCATAAACAACCAAAGCTAAATTACTAGGAATTTCATCATCCATAGTTTTAGATGAAGTCAGAGGCCTATCTCCACAGACAGTACTACTCCCTTCACCAACTTGGTCCCTGATGTCAATGTCCTCCACATACACTTTCATATATCTCTTATCATTTACCGATTTTACCATTGCAAGTACATCTTCGTCGGTTCTCAGATTTCTCAACCCCTTTTTCAGCCCATACCCTGGCACACAATAATGCAACTCCTTCCATGCATGTATCCCTATCTCTTTCACCATATCTTCGATCTCAAATATGGACAATAAGTCTCCATCACACTTGTCAACAACTTCTTTTTTTCCCCCACATACTGTGTGCCCTTGCTTACCACAAATTTACCACCATAATTGATTTCTAGTGAAAATTCACCCATTAGAATTTCCTGTTAGACAGAATACAAGTTAAAAATTATACTGAGAAAAAGAGTAGACATCCATAAGTAATCAAACCATCCCTAACTGTAATTTATTACGACATGTTTGAGAACAGTGTGTGCATTTATATTTGACAAAGTAAAAGATTACCGTAATAGATTACCCAGTGATAGCAATACGCAGAAGACACAAACAGAGAAGTAGGCACCATTTTCTCTCAAGTTTTCGTTGTTCTTAGAATATATAAAAAATGGGTGCCAATAACATATATACTTTGCATAAACAAAAAAAAAAAAAAGATTTGACAGCAAGAAGAACGAGGCAGAAAACATTCAGTGGAAGAAAAGGCATTGATTTCCATGGAAGACCTCAAAAGATGGAGAGAAGGAATACCTGACGAATTGTAGATTCCGGTAGAAATACTGACAGATCTTCTGAAAAGTGACTTCTCTATGCTCTGTTTCAGCAAAACTCCCTACGCTATCAAAACGAAAAGAAACTAGGATTAATTTTCATGGAAGACCTAATCGAAATCACATTAGCAGAGGACACAAACAGAGAAATAGGAAACATTTTCTCTCAAGTTTTCGTTGTTCTTAGAGACTTACCGAGAAGAGACGAGACAGGCAGGAAAATCGGAGAGGGAGGAAGCTCGCGATTTCGAGCTGGAGACTCTGGAAAATGGAAAAATCGGAGGGAGGAAGCTCGCGATTTCAAGCTGGAGACTCTGGAAAATGATAAAATCGGAGGGGGGAAGCTCGCGATTTTGGAGGGAGCAGGGAGCAAGGTCAAGTTTTGGGATTTAGGGCACTACAGGATTCAGCAGAATAACAAATGAGAAAAGGATAAAAGTTTTAAGTTTTTTAAGAAATTTGATTCTGCACGTGCACTAACCGAGGGTTTTAACAGAAATTTTAAAAAGGTTTAAAACGATAACAGAATAATTGTACAAGGTTCGATTTGTCGGTTTTTATAGTACAGGGGTCTAACTAAAATAACGCGTATAGTACAGGGTTAAAATTGATAATTTCCCTTTATTTAATGATTGTTTAGTATTTAATTTTCTAAATATTTATTGATAGTAATTTCGAAGCTTCTGCTAAATAAATAATTTTGTTATTTTCAAGAATTTTGAATTTAGAATATTAGAGTTTTATACCAATTCAATTTAACCTAATTTGCAAACCGATTGAAAAAAAATATAAAGATTTTCAAATTGGGGAAAAAACAAATGTGGGATTTTAAATTTGGAGTCGTTACAGTTTGGTATCAGAGCACTAGGTTTTAAAATGGTTCTGTAGACTACTTTTTATACTCATTATGCATCTCGAAGATTGTCGATCAGCAAGTAAATATTTTATTTTATTATATTTTATCATCTATTTTATTTTGATAGAAATTTATTTCTATGAATTTAGTTATTTAAATTTTAGTACATTCATGATCAATTTTTACAAAAATAGAATAAATTTTAAAGGAGAATAAATAAATCCTCATGATCTAAATTTATGGCAAATCGTAAAAGAGATCATACCGATCGCGATGCTATTCTCGATCGAATGATGGACATGATTGAGAGGCAAGCTAGACAAATTGAATAGTTAATGCACACAGCAACAATCACGGCCCAAGCGGCTATTGCCACAGCTCAGACAGCTGATGCACAGGTAGCTAACACACATGCCCAAAATCTAAATAGGCCACGACTTATGGACATTCACCTCGAAAGGTTTCAAAAAATGGATCCTCTAACCTTTGATGGTAACTTGACTGATGTGACAGCTGGTAAGGATTAGATCAAAATAGTTAAAGAAATATTCGAGCATGCCAAGATTGTGGAGACCGAGAAGTTACCATGTGCGTCCACAATGTTCAGGAGAGATGCACGATATTGGTGGGACTCAGTGAAGATAATGCATCCAAATACTACTGTTACTTGGCAGCGATTTAAAGAACTCTTTTACGAAAAATACTTTGCTGATGCTATGAAAGATGCAAAGATGGAAGAATTCATGTCACTAAAGCAAACTGGAAGTGTAATTGAATATGTATACAAATTCAAACAACTCTCTTGCTTGGCCCCATACATGTCAGCAATGAGGCTTTGAAAGTGAAGCGTTTTGTCCAAGGATTAAGGGCAGAGATATTTAAGGATGTCAACCTCCACACTTCGCGGGACACCCCATTTGTTGCAGTAATTGAGAAAGCCCTTAAAACAGAGATTGGAGAATAAAAGATCTCAAAACCTCAAGAATATCAGAGAAGGTTCAGCCATACAACACAGTCAACAAAGAATAAACTGCTACCACCGCAATATGCCGAATCGAAGCGACCAATGACCAATGATACTGTTAATGGGGCCTCCAAGTTTATTAAAAGAGATCCAGTGAACCAGACAACTATGCCTACTCTACCCACGTGTCCCACTTGCAAGAAAACACATACTGGAGAATGATGAGCTAGACATTTCATCAAAGATTCCTCTAAAACTGGCTAGGATCAACCAAAAGCAATTGCTCGAGTTTATGCCATGACAAAGGAAGAAGTTGAAGGAAATGCAGCTGTAATAACAGGTGTGCTTCTAATTTTTGAAGTACCTTCCTTTATATTGATTGATTATGGTACAACCCATTCTTTTATATCTCTTATGCATTCAGAGATATTAAATAAGACGATAGAACCTTTAGAGCATAAATTGGGAGTAGCTAAGCCATCTGTAATGCCCGCTGACTCCATTTTTCGAGGGTGCAATGTTCATATTAGAGATAGAAGACTGGAAGCAGACCTGACTATCTTAATAATGTAAGATTACGACGTAATTCTCAGCATGTATTGGCTAACCAGACACCATATAAGTATTGATTGTCACAAAAAGATCGTAAAATTTCAATTGCCAGAAGAAGAACAATTCTTATTTAATGGCGATAAGAAGAGTTCGAGAATTCCCATTATATCATCTTTGCGAGCTCAAAAGTTATTAAACGTTGGATGTTTTGGAGTCTTGGCAAGCGTTGTGTGCACTCAAATTAAGGAAGCGACGGCCCTAAATAAAACACTAATAGTTCATGAATATCCAAATGTCTTCCCAGATGATTTAATAAGTTTGCCACCAGCTAGAGATATAGAATTCAGCATTGACATTCTACCCAGAACGTCACAAATCTCTAAAGCCCCATATAGAATGGCGCCAATCGAATTAAAGGAATTAAAAGTTCAACTAGACGAGTTGTTAAAAAGATGTTTTATTCGACCAAGCTTTTCGCCATGGGGAGCACCCGTATTATTTGTGAAAAAAAATGATAGATCTATGAGGATGTGCATTGATTATCAGGAACTGAATAAAGTCACTATCAAGAAGAAATACTCACTCCCAAGAATCGACGACTTGTTTTATCAATTAAAAGGTACTGGAGTTTTCTCAAAAATAGATCTTAGATCTGGCTACCACCAGTTAAGAATCAAAGATGATGATGTACCCAATGCAGCATTTCAGACAAGATATGACCACTATAAATTTCGAGTTATGCCATTTGGATTGAGTAATGCCCCGACTGCCTTTATGGATTTAATGAATCAAATATTTAAGAAATTTTTTGAATTCATCATTGTCTTTATCGACAATATTCCATCTACTCAAAGATTAAGGAAGAGCATGAAAAACACACAAGGAATGTTTTATCAACCTTAAGACACGAGAATTCTCCAAGTGTAAATTTCGAATGCAGAATGTCAATTTTTTTGGCCACATTATTCCAAAGAAGGGTGTAGTAGTGGACCCAGTGAAGATAGAAGCTGTTAGTAAATGGCCTCAACCAAAAAACGCAGCTGAGATAAAGAGTTTTCTTGGTCTTGCGAGATATTATCGAAGGTTTGTAGAAGGTTTTTCATCTTTAGTCAACCCGCTTACAAAGTTAACCAAGAAACGTGTCAAGTACTTATGGACTGAAGAATACGGACAAAGTTTTTAGAAGCTAAAAGAAATATTGATCTTGGCACCTATACTTACTATACCATATGAATTGGGAAAATATGTGGCATATAGTGATGCTTCAAAGTATGGTTTAGGGTGTGTTCTCATACAAGAAGGAAAAGTTGTAGCATATGCCTCGAGACAATTGAAGGATCACGAGAAGAACTAACCTACTCATGATTTGAAGCTTGCAATGGTAGTTCATGCATTGAAGATTGAGAGACACTATCTTTATAGGGAAAGGTGCAAAATTTACACGTATCATAAAAGTCTAAAGTATTTTCTAACTCAGAAAAATGTGAATATGAGGTAACGCAGATGGTTGAAATTGGTAAAGAACTATGACTGTGAAATTATTTACCATCCTGGCAAGGCTAACGTTGTAGCTGATGCTTTGAGTAGAAGAGTATCGTCCCAAGTTTCATCTCTGCTATGGATTCCAGAAAAGTTAACTGAGGAGATTCAGAAATATGATATTGAAGTTGTACCGTTTGAATTATTGGAAAGATTTTCTGCGATGATACTTCAACCAAGTTTACTTAAGCAAATAAAGAATAAACAACAAGGTGATGCATTTATTTGCAAGGTGAAATGTGAATTAGGGGTTGGAAAAGTCTCTGAATTCTCTATGTCGGATGATAAGATAATCTAGTTCAAAAAGAGATGGTGTATACCTGATGAGACTAGATTAAAGAGGGCTATATTGGAAGAAGCACACTCAACCCCTTACTTGGAACATCCTGGTTCAACAAAAATATATCGAGATTTGAAGCAGCATTATTAGTGGCATGGATTAAAAGTGGATATAGCAAAATTCGTCGAGAAATGTCTCACTTGTCAACAAGTCAAAGTGGAGCATCAAAGATCCGCTGGTACATTGCAACCACTCATGGTACCTCAGTGAAAGTGGGAGCATATCACGATGGACTTTGTAGTAGGACTTCCTAAGACAGTTAAAGGTCACGACTCTATTTGCATTATTGTTGATCGACTAACTAAATCGACACATTTTCTCCCTATAAGGACTACATATACTATGAATCAATATGTTTGGCTCTATGTTCAGGAGATTTTCAGACTTCATGGCAAGCTCGTTTCTATCGTGTCTGATCGATATACGCGTTTTACCTCTAAATTTTAGAAAAGTATGCAAAAAGCTATGAGTACTAAGTTGAATTTCAGTACAGCTTTTCATCCTCAAACAGATGGACAATCAGAAATGACTATTCAGACCCTAGACAATATATTACTAGCTTGTGCTATTTATTTCCAAGGAAATTGGAGTAAAAACCTGCCACTAGTGGAGATCGTCTACAACAACAGTTATCAAGTTTCGATTGTGATGTCACCTTATGAAGTTTTATATGGTAGAAAGTGCAAATCTCCAGTGCAATGGGATGAAGTGGGTGAAGAGATACTTGTTGGCCCATATATTTTGAGATAGACAGCTGAGATTGTCGAGTTAATCCGAAAAAGAATTCTTACAGCCTAGAGTAAACAGAAAAGTTATGTTGATCGAAGAATGAGAAAGTTGGAGTTTGTAGTAGGGGATCAAGTTTTCTTGAAAATCTCGCCAATGAAAAAAGTGATAGGATTTGAAAAAAAAAAAGAGAAAACTAAACCCAAGATACATAGGCTTATTTACAATTAGAGCAAAAAATGGAGAAGTTGCATATAAACAAAATTTTCTAGAGTCACTCAATCACGTTCACAACGTGTTTCACAAATCGATGCTTAGGAAATACGTTTCAGATCCCTTGCATGTTTTTCAAATGAGATATGAAGAATTTATGCTCAACCCTAACTTATCCTACGAAGAAAGACCAATTCAAATTCTAGAATCAGATGAAAGGAAGTTACGGAATAAGAAAATCTTGCTCTTAAGAGTTCTATGGAAGAATCAAAACGTTGAAGCGGCAACATGAGAAAAAGTAGATGTAATACCCGATTCTATCAAACCGATTCTCTATTCTTTTTTAAACTAATGGCACAATTTAATGGCAATATTAAATGTAGGGTTAGAGGATGACTAGGCAAGGGCATAAGGGTAATTAGAAACTCAAAGGTGGATAACGTATTTAAGGAAACTATTAATGAAGTAGCCGCCACTGTTTATTTCATTTCCTCTCCATTCTCAGCTCCTCAGCTTAGCAGAGCGCGATAGGAGACCCCCTTCGACTTCCTCCAGCGATTTCCTCCAAACTAGGTGAGTTTTGCTTCTATTTCTTGCTACATTGTAACTATCGTTGGTAGGAGGGTTGATAAATGAAGTTTTGAGAATGCGGTATGTGAGTGCTAGTTTCGGTTTAAGTTGAAATCGGGAGTGCACAATGACTAGAGTCTCCAAACTAGTTTCCTTAGATTCCGGATAATTTAGAATGAAGTTTAACTAATACACTGTCTACGGTTTTAGGTTGAGCCAAAACCCGAAGTGGTTAACAACCCAAACAATCACCAGGAGAGCCAGGTAAGTAAAGTATTGTGTGTGCCTTCGGGCCTACATCACAAACAGTAGGTTTTTGCATGTTTGAGTACTTTCTGTATGTCATGCATCATGTTTTTTAAAGATTACGAAAATGAATTTCCATGTAAGAACAGTGAGGTATGAACTGAATGTGACAGACAAACTATTAAGGGAACTAATCTGCCCCTTAATCAAGTAGAGGATGTATGACATTAGGAGAATTGATCCTACTCCCAAGGGAACCATGGGATCAGATCAGCTATTAAGGGAATTCATCCGCCCCTTAATCGAGTAGAGGATGTATGACATTGGGAGAATTGATCCCACTCCCAAGGGAACTAAGGGATCAGATCAGTTTATGAACGTATGAATATGCAACTGAGATGAGAAGGTAGAAATTGCATGTTTAGGAATTTATGTTTCAGCAATTCATTTCATTACTGCTTCACTTACTTAGCATTAGGCTAATAGATGAGTTTGTGATGTAGGTGCTGAAGATACAGCAGGTGATTTCTCTGAGTTCATTGAGGAATAGGCTGTTGTGGGAGTACATTCATGTTTCGGCCTGGTAAACTGATGAGGCGGGTTAACTGGTGTCAGTAGTTTGAAGGTTTAGTTGTTAATGTTTCAATTTAAGTATGCTGAGTTTTCATGACAGTAGCAATTTCAATGGTTATAATACGTTTTCGAGATTTTCCTGTTAAAAGTATTCTGTTGGAATTTAATGTTGGTACTCACTGGGTTTTAGTAATGTAATGGTTTAAAATGTTTTGAATGGTTTCAGTGAAGTGAGTAAATTCTTTTCTGTGATTAGAGTTGTGTTAGTATGCCAAGGGGTGGATGAAATGCGATTATGTTCTTTATCGGTAGATGAAGTATACCGACAGAGGTTGAGGTTGAGTCATTGTTCTGTAGTCTATCGGTTGATGTCTCAGTAAACTCATCGGCAGATGTGTGCTGACGTCATCGGTAGATGTAGGTATAAGTCTATCGGTTGATGTCTCAGTAAACTCATCGGCAGATGCGTGCTGACGTCATCGGTAGATGTAGGTATAAGTTTATCGGTTGATGTCTCAGTAAACTCATCGGCAGATGCGTGCTGACGTCATCGGTAGATGTAGGTTTAAGTCCATCGGTTGATGTCTCAGTAAACTCATCGGCAGATGTGTGCTGACGTCATCGGAAGATGTAGGAAGTGAATTGTCGTTTAGGCATCGGTAGATACAGTCTACCAAGAGATGTCTTTGGTTTTTCATTCTGGTGACGTCATCGGCAAGAGTCTTTTATTTTTTCTGTTTTCTGCTTCTTCCGTTGACTTTACTCATCGGCAGGTGCGTTTGACTTCTGCAACTTTTAAAGTGTTTTCACGATTCAGACTTCTATTTCTTTTGACCAATTATTTCTTAATATTTCAAATGATTTCCGCTGCAAGTTTTAAAAATATATGGTAGAAATTTTAGTCATGTACGGGCTTTTGGGTAACGAACCGGGTTCTGATAACTCGGGGCGTTACAGTATGGTATCAGAGACATTCAGTTAAACCGTTCAAAAGATTACTCATCAGTGCCAATCGTCACATGGAAGTACTCCAACAACTATAAGTGTTTATTTTAACCTCAGTAATTAGATATTTATGAACATAGTTAACCTTGTACAGGAAGTCAGTTTAATGGCCAGACGCCCAGGAAGACCTAGGATATCGAGGGAAATGCCAAACTTGAGGAGTGAGGAAGAACCTAGTGTTATTAGGCAATTAACAGACTTGGTACGTCAGTAAACAGACTTAGTGCGTCAGCAGTCCGATCAGTTGGGGGTGTTACTGAACCGAGAGGTACAAGGGAGTGCCAACTCAGGTTCTAACAATGAGCATTCAGGAGACCGATTCCGAAAGCTTCAGCCGCCCACGTTTGATGGAAAATCATCTAACCCGATTGTTGCAGAAGAGTGGTTGAGGAAGATTGAAAGCATGCTCCGATGTGCCAACGTCGGAGAAGGAAACAAGGTCACCCTGGCGACCTTTCATTTTGCTGGAGACGCCCAGCTTTGGTGGGAGACAATTGAGACCACCACTGACATTCTGACTATGACTTGGTCACAGTTTAAGGACATCTTCTATGAGAAATATTTTAATAGCACAGTACAGGCAGCAAAGAAGGTGGAGTTTTTGAACTTGAAGCAGACAGGGTCTGTGGCTGAGTATGTTAGACAATTTGAGTCCCTGTCCAGATTCGCTGGACACTTTATTCACCGAAATGAAGATAAGGTATTTCAATTCATGAATGGACTGAAACCAGAAATGTACAGGGGGGGTCAAGTTTTCCGGTTATAAAGGTTTGCCCTTCAGTGATGTTGTGTCCACAGCATTGGAGGTGGAAGAAGCCGAATTGAAATGTACTGGACTAAAGGAAACCCCGAGGAAGTTTATTCAACCACCGCCGCAGAGGGGAGTGAAGAGGTCCAATGATGGCCAGCACGGTCAAGGGATAGGAAAGAAGGTACCAAACACCAAGATGTTTCCTCAGTGCCCAAAGTGTTCGAAGAATCACTCGGGCGAGTGTAGATTTGGATCGGGTAATTGCCTCAACTGCGAAGAAGTTGGACACTTGTACAAGGATTGCCCAAAGCCCCGGATCGTTCGATGCTTCCATTGCAGCAAGCTTGGCCATGTCAACCGAGACTGCCCAGCTTTGAAGGGTGGCCCTGCCAGGATTAAGCCAAGAATATTCTCCATGATGGAGTCAGGTGATGAGGACCAGCCTGCTGTGGTGTCAGGTACTGTATTGATTAACTCTGTACCTGCTTTTACTTTGATAGATTCGGGTGCAACTCATTCTTTTATAGCCTCTGCATTTGCTGATAAGTTAGATGTACGGTTTACTCCTTCTGAGCATGTGTATAAGGCAGCATTACCTTCTGGTGAGCACATGCACTCCAGTCAAATGATGCCTGATAGTGTGGTGTTAGTAGGGAACATGAATTTGCCTGCTGACCTCATTGTTATGGACATAATGGGGTTTGATGTAATCCTAGGAATGGATTGGTTGTTTAAGCATTATGCCACTATAGATTGTAGAACTGGAATGGTTAGTTTTCACCCCCCTAGTGGTTTAAGCCATACTTTCCAAGCCCTAAAGAAGAGTAAGGAAATGACTGTAATGACTTCTGTTAGTTGTAGACCCTCCCCTTGCAGAGAATATTTGTGCTTTTTGGCCAGTGTTTTAGACACACAAATAGTAGAAAAATCAAGCCCCAAAAATGTTTTAGTTGTCCAGGATTTTCAAGAAGTATTTCTAGATGACCTTCCTGGTTTGCCACAAGATAGGGAAGTTGAATTTGTGGTAGATGTTTACCCCGGTGCTGAGCCAGTATCTAAGAATTCATATAGACTAGCACCCACAGAACTTAAAGAATTGAAGAAACAGTTAGAGGATTTGTTGGCGAAGGGGTTCATACGCCCCAGCTTTTCACCGTGGGGTGCACCCGTCCTTTTTGTCAAAAAGAAAGATGGATCAATGCGTATGTGCATAGATTATAGAGAATTGAATAAGTTAACCGTCAAGAACAAGTATCCATTACCCAGGATTGATGATTTGTTCGACCAACTTAAGGGTGCAAGAGTTTTCTCTAAGATTGACCTTAGGTCCGGTTATTATCAGTTGAAGGTTAAATCCGAAGATATCCCAAAGACTGCCTTTCGCACAAGGTATGGACATTATGAGTTTTTGGTTATGTCTTTTGGTTTGACAAATGCGCCAGCAGCCTTCATGGATCTTATGAATAGGGTGTTTCACGAGTATTTGGACAAGTTTGTCATTGTATTCATAGACGACATCCTAATCTATTCTAAAACTAAGGAGGAGCATGCAGGACACCTAAACCTGGTGTTAGGATTGCTGAGACAGCACCAACTTTACGCCAAATTTTCTAAGTGTGAGTTTTGGTTGGACAGAGTTCACTTTCTTGGTCATGTGATCTCTGGAGATGGGATATCTGTTGATCCAGCCAAGGTTCAAGCTGTTAAGGAATGGCCCCAACCGAAAAATGCTTCGGATATCAGGAGTTTTCTCGGATTAGCAGGATATTATAGGAAATTCATCGAGGGATTTTCAAAGATTGCCACACCCCTTACTATGTTAACAAGGAAAAATGTGAAGTATAACTGGACTGATAAATGTGAATCCAGTTTCCAGACCTTGAAACAGAAACTAACCAATGCTCCAATTCTGACCCTTCCTGTCGATAATGGTAAGTTCAGCATATATTGTGATGTATCCAAAGTTGGACTTGGTTGTGTTTTGATGCAAGATGGAAAGGTTATAGCTTATGCTTCTAGACAGTTAAAAGTGCATGAAAAGAATTACCCTACACATGACTTAGAATTAGCTGCTGTAGTCTTTGCATTGAAAATTTGGAGGCACTACCTGTATGGACAAACTTGTGAGATATTCTCGGATCATAAGAGTCTAAAATACATTTTCACACAGAAGGAACTGAATATGAGGCAACGTTGGTGGTTAGAGTTTGTCAAAGATTATGATTTCGAGATTAAGTACCACCCTGGCAAGGCGAATGTAGTGGCTGACGCTTTGAGTAGAGTGACTCCTTCAGTCTCTGTGCTGATTTTAGATATACCAATAGCTTTAGAGACAGAATTCCAAAGATTTAACCTGGAAGCTGTGTCCAGCGTGTCAGCCATGCTTTCAGCCATATCTTTGAGGCCTACCATTTTGGAGAGAATAAAGGAAGTTCAAATGAATGACCCTGAATGCAACAAGTATAAGTTGCGTATAGATTCTACTGACAAGTCGGATTTCAACTGCTCATCAGATGGAATTCTCAAGTTTCGAAATAGATGGTTTGTTCCGGCAGATACTGAACTTAGAAAGGAAATCCTATCTGAGGCACATTCCTCCAGACTTTCTGTTCATCCTGGAGGTACGAAAATGTACAGAGATCTCAAGCAACATTATTGGTGGCCAGGTATGAAGAGAAGTGTGGCGGAGTATGTGGAGTCATGTCTGGTCTGTCAGCAGGTCAAAGCCAAACATCAGAGGCCTGCTGGGACATTGCAACCCTTACCAATTCCCGAATGGAAATGGGAACAAATAACTATGGATTTTGTTATAGGATTACCTAGAACAGTAAAAGGTCACGATGCAATTTGGGTAGTAGTTGATCGTTTAACCAAATCTGCTCACTTTCTGCCAATAAAGGTAACATACTCGATGGATCAACTGGCTGAGTTGTATGTGCACGAAGTTGTTAGATTGCATGGAGTTCCAAGCACCATAGTTTCTGACCGAGACTCCAGATTTACATCTAAGTTTTGGAAAAGTTTACACAAGGCTATGGGAACACAGATTAGTTTTAACACAGCTTTCCACCCTCAAACAGATGGACAATCGGAAAGGACTATTCAAACATTGGAGGATATGCTCCGTGCATGTGTGTTGGAATTTCAAGGTTCTTGGAGTAAGTATATACCATTGATTGAATTCTCTTATAATAACAGTTTTCAAGCAACAATAGACATGGCACCATACGAGGCATTATATGGACGAAGGTGCAGATCTCCATTATATTGGGATGAAGTTGGAGAAGCACAGTTGATTGGTCCTGACACTGTGCAGCAGACAGTGGAGAAGATTGCTCTTATCCGACAAAGAATCTTGACAGCTCAAAGCCGGCAGAAGAGTTATGCAGACAAAAGACGGAGAGAATTAGAATTTGATGTTGGTAATGAAGTTTTCCTTAAGGTGTCACCTTTCAAAGGAGTTGTGAGATTTGGGAAAAGAGGCAAGTTAAACCCCAGATATATTGGACCTTTCCAAATCGTGAAGAGAATTGGGAAGTCAGCATATCAACTTCTGTTACCAGCCTCTCTGGAGGGAATTCATAATGTGTTTCACATTTCCATGCTAAAGAAATGTGTTAGGGATCCTTCACAAATTATAGAACAGCAGAACATTGAGGTTCTTCCTACTCTTGCATATGAGGAGAAACCTGTTAGGATCTTGGACTATGCAGTGAAGGTATTGCGCAACAAGGAAGTTCCACTAGTGAAAGTTTTATGGCACAATCAGAACATAGAGGAGACAACTTGGGAGCGCTAGCAAGACATGATGGACCAACATCCGGAATTATTCAGGTACTAAATTTTGAGGACAAAATTCTTTTAAGGAGGGTAGATTGTAATACCCGATTCTATCAAACCGATTCTCTATTCTTTTTTAAACTAATGGCACAATTTATATGGCAATATTAAATGTAGGCTTAGAGGATGACTAGGCAAGGGCATAAGGGTAATTAGAAACTCAAAGGTGGATAACGTATTTAAGGAAACTATTAATGAAGTAGCTGCCACTGTTTATTTCATTTCCTCTCTATTCTCAGCTCCTCAGCTTAGAAGAGCGCGATAGGAGACCCCCTTCGACTTCCTCCAGCGATTTCCTCCGAACTAGGTGAGTTTTGCTTCTATTTCTTGCTACATTGTAACTATCGTTGGTAGGAGGGTTGATAAATGAAGTTTTGAGAATGCGGTATGTGAGTGCTAGTTTCGGTTTAAGTTGAAATCGGGAGTGCACAATGACTAGAGTCTCCAAACTAGTTTCCTTAGATTCCGGATAGTTTAGAATGAAGTTTAACTAATACACTGTCTACGGTTTTAGGTTGAGCCAAAACCCGAAGTGGTTAACAACCCAAACAATCACCAGGAGAGCCAGGTAAGTAAAGTATTGTGTGTGCCTTCGGGCCTACATCACAAACAGTAGGTTTTTGCATGTTTGAGTACTTTCTGTATGTCATGCATCATGTTTTTTAAAGATTACGAAAATGAATTTCCATGTAAGAACAGTGAGGTATGAACTGAATGTGACAGACAAACTATTAAGGGAACTAATCTGCCCCTTAATCGAGTAGAGGATGTATGACATTGGGAGAATTGATCCTACTCCCAAGGGAACCATGGGATCAGATCAGCTATTAAGGGAATTCATCCGCCCCTTAATCGAGTAGAGGATGTATGACATTGGGAGAATTGATCCCACTCCCAAGGGAACTAAGGGATCAGATCAGTTTATGAACGTATGAATATGCAACTGAGATGAGAAGGTAGAAATTGCATGTTTAGGAATTTATGTTTCAGCAATTCATTTCATTACTGCTTTACTTACTTAGCATTAGGCTAATAGATGAGTTTGTGATGTAGGTGCTGAAGATACAGCAGGTGATTTCTCTGAGTTCATTAAGGAATAGGCTGTTGTGGGAGTACATTCATGTTTCGGCCTGGTAAACTGATGAGGCGGGTTAACTGGTGTCAGTAGTTTGAAGGTTTAGTTGTTAATGTTTCAATTTAAGTATACTGAGTTTTCATGACAGTAGCAATTTCAATGGTTTGAATACGTTTTCGAGATTTTCCTGTTAAAAGTATTCTGTTGGAATTTAATGTTGGTACTCAGTGGGTTTTAGTAATGTAATGGTTTAAAATGTTTTGAATGGTTTCAGTGAAGTGAGTAAATTCTTTTCTGTGATTAGAGTTGTGTTAGTATGCCAAGGGGTGGATGAAATGCGATTCTGTTCTCTATCGGTAGATGAAGTCTACCGATAGAGATTGAGTCGTTGTTCTGTAGTCTATCGGTTGATGTCTCAGTAAACTCATCGGCAGATGCGTGCTGACATCATCGGTAGATGTAGGTATAAGTCTATCGGTTGATGTCTCAGTAAACTCATCGGCAGATGCGTGCTGACGTCATCGGTAGATGTAGGTATAAGTTTATCGGTTGATGTCTCAGTAAACTCATCGGCAGATGCGTGCTGACGTCATCGGTAGATGTAGGTTTAAGTCCATCGGTTGATGTCTCAGTAAACTCATCGGCAGATGTGTGCTGACGTCATCGGAAGATGTAGGAAGTGAATTGTCGTTTAGGCATCGGTAGATACAGTCTACCGAGAGATGTCTTTGGTTTTTCATTCGGGTGACGTCATCGGCAAGAGTCTTCTATTTTTCCTATTTTCTGCTTCTTCCGTTGACTTTACTCATCGGCAGGTGCGTTTGACTTCTGCAACTTTTAAAATATTTTCACGATTCAGACTTCTATTTCTTTTGACCGATTATTTCTTAATATTTCAAATGATTTCCGCTGTAAGTTTTAAAAATATATGGTAGAAATTTTAGTCATGTACGGGCTTTTGGGTAACGAACCGGGTTCTGATAACTCGGGGCATTACAGTAGAAGAAATGAAAATGATCTATCCTAAACTTTTCAAGTAATTATTTCAATTTCGATGACAAAATTTTTTTTAAGGTGGGTGATTGTAACATATGAAAATTGTGCAGTAGATAATTTTGACAAATAAAGGAAATTTTTTCCTACTAGCCGAAGATTTTGACAAATCGGCCGACGTTTTTGACAGAAAACCAAAATCCTCCCATATAAATTCAGAAGCTCGGTGAAGGGAAAAATGACACCAAAAATCAGAGCTTTTACCACGCTGAAATCGTCACCCCGAATCTCCAACAAAAAACCTCTCCTCGATCGAACCCTAATCGAACGAGTTCATCTCGATTTTCGTCTCTCCCTCGCTCTATCCCTCTCGCTCTCTTGACCTCTCTTTATCTTCCTCTCTGGTTCTCTCTTTCTCTCTCTCTCTCTGTAACACCCGGCATTTTGGCCTTGTAATAATCTGTTGAATTATTGTATGGATTTAAATTGCCATAAATACAATAACTATTTTATTGTAAATTTGGAGCATTTAGTGAGGGGAGAACCAGACTAATGTGTAACTAAACTAAACACTAAGTTTAGAATGCATGGAGGGGTAAATTGGTGAGAAATTAAGGTTGGTGGGAGGTTGCCAATGGTTGAGTGACATCTGGCAACTTGTTGAAAAAGCTAAGTTCTTCCTCCTACGTGAAACCCTCTTCATTTCACTTCTCTGCTCTCTCTCCATTCTCTTATCGGCACTCTCTCTTCAAGTCGACAATCAGCCATCGAAGCTACTTCGATCTCCTCAGCTCCTTTCTATTTTTTTCTACTAGGGTAAGCATCTTTTAAATTGCTAACAAGTTTGGACAAGTTTAATGTGAGTTTTTACTGAAGTTTAGGGTTATGGTATTTGGAGAAAACTCACTGTTCTTGGATGAAAACACACCGGTTTGTTTTCTAAGAGTTTGAATGAATTTGGAAGAAATTTTTCTAACTTATTTGTTAGCATTTGCAGCTTGTTTATTTTCTGAACGTGCATGTACAGGTTCGAGCATTTCTGAGACGTTCAGGACTATCAACACCGCGGCAGACAGGTAAGTTCATATCCGTAGGTTGGCCCCTAAGGCCCTACATCTCGGAGGTACTAGGTGTTACACTCTGTTGGCTGGTTTCGGGTAGAAGGGTTAGAGTCAAGTTCTGTGGTTCCTGTTTAGGTTTCTGCTGTTCTATTTTCATGTTCTCTGCTGTTTAAGTTGAAGCACTGAACTCAATCATGCATACACATTTTTCCCGAATGTTCATGCAAAAATATTTTTTGTACACTATTTGAATTTAAACAAGATAAAATCTGACTGTCTGGAATATATCGGTTAAGTGTGGGACGGGGACTGGCCCTCTGGTTTTATCCCTCCCTGGGATTCCTGAAAATTGTCCTTGCTAAGGACCCTCTGGTTTTATCCTTCCCTGGGATTCTGAAAATAACTACTGAATGTGCCTGATAGTGCACCTTACTGTCGTCTGCTCCCCTATAAGCCCCACTTACACCACTCTGCCACTGAAACGTAATGTTCTGTACTCTCACTGTATTTCTGAAAACCGCATGCATAGCATTTTGCATCACTGCATATCTATATGTTCTTACTGAGTTTTAGACTCATAGTGAACTCTCTGATGTAGGTACTGAACCCGAAAATGAGGACTTTGTGCCTCAGTCTGATGATTAGGTGCTGGTGGCTCGAGCTCATGGGGGTTTGGTTGCTGCAGCCAGACATGATTTCTATTCAGAGGTTTCTGTAAAGTTTTTCTGAAATCCTGATTTTTATGTTAAAAACTCTGTAGAAAACTCCTCTTTTGATAAATTCTGTAATTATATGTTAAGCCCTGTACTGTCCCTCAGATTGTGAAACAATGTACAAGTTCTGATGTTTCAGTTTTAGAAACCACTGTATTTGACAGTTAAGTTTATATTCTGAATGTTTCTGGAATTGTTTGGGGACATTTTCTGTTAGTTTGTTTGTGCATGGATGACTTCTGGTTTTAGAACTATCCATGCAGTCTGTTTCATTGAATCTGTAGATTGTAAAGTGAGTTTTACAATCTTGTTTGGAATCGGGTACTGAAAATCTAAAATTTTCATGCATTTTGTTTGTGTTATATTTGACAGCTGAATTATGTTTCTGAAGTTTGAAGTCTTCATACATTCTGTTTTTCACAACTTCTGTTTTCATGTAATCGTGTTAAAAGTTACCAATTTTACTCTTTAAGTTATATCCACCGCTGACCGTAGTCTATTGTCTTTTAAGTTTTATCCACCGCTGCCCGCTCCTCTTTAGAAATTTCATCTGCCGCTGCCCTTAAAGTTTAGTCTTCCGCCCAGTTTATTTTTAGCTTCTGTCTGTATCTTCCGGTTGACGTCACCCATCTTCCGGCTGACGTCATCACCTAATTCAAATTCCTTTTGCTGCCTATATCTTCCGCCTGACGTCACCCATCTTCCGACTGACGTCATCACCTCATTCAAATTCCGTCTACTGCCTGTATCTTCCGGTTAACGTCACCCATCTTCCGGCTAACGTCATCACCTCATTCAAATTCCGTCTGCTGCCTGTATCTTCCGCCTGACGTCACCCATCTTCCGGCTGACGTCATCACCTCATTCAAATTCCGTCTGCTACATGTATCTTCCGGTTGACGTCATCCCTCTTCCGACTGACGTCATCACCTTCTGCCGATTTTGTTTACTGTCTGTATCTTCTGGTTGACGTCATCCATCTTCCGGCTGACGTCACCTCTTTTGTCTTATCTGAATCTACCGATGCCCTTTCAAACTAAGTCCTCCACCAGCCTTATGCTTATGTTTTTATTTCCTGTTTATTCTGTTTATTTTTTTACTTCTGTTTTCATTTCTTCCTACTTTTCTTCTGTCATCCATTTTTTCTGTATGCCCTCCAGATTATTATTTTTCCAGTTTATGTTATATATCCCTTTTGTCCCGTCTCTCTCTATTGTTTACCTCTGCTCATCATGCCTTTCTTATCTAAATTCCAGAGAAGTGAAGGATATCACTGTGTAAAGTTTTCTGTAAAGTTTTAAGAGTTCGATTTGGAAGCTCGGTCTGTTCTGTTTAGAAAAAAAAATATGTGCATATTTTCTGTTAAATGTCCCGGAGTGATGGCTCTCGAACCCCGATCGGGTTTGGGATCGTCACACTCTCTGTCTGCAAACTCACGTGAAGAAGGAGAAGAAAAGAGAAAAAAAAAGAAAAAAAAAGGTTTTAGAATTTTAATTCTGAACAGAACCAAACCATCCAACAAACCAAACTAGAACAGTGAATCGAACCGACCCAATTGACTCAAATTGGCCCGAACCCAAAATTGTCCATATTTAATTAAAATCATCAAGGTTTCATATTCATTATAAATTAGAAATATTTTCATTTGATAATTAGTAAAAGAATAGTCCTCGTGGGTTCGACTCTTATTTACACACTTCATTACTTTTATGACACGTGCACTTACGTGATGTTGTTTTTGAAAAAAAAAAAAAAAAAAAAAAAAAGTCAAATTGACTTTAATATCCATTTTGACATTTACCTTTTAAAATAATAAAAATGTAGCTATAAACTTTTGTCACCTATACACATGTCATCTTGATGAGTTGTAATGCTACAAATTTTCTAAACATTTTTTTTTTTCTTTAACACATCCTTTCATAGATCCAAAATATAGACGTAATTAAATTTTTTTTTCTAAAGAATAATATACAAAAATACATTTTCATAGCCTTTCACTATCAAAATTGTCTTAGCCACCCAAACGCTTATCGTTGATATACTCTAATCAGCTACCTCTTTCATTCATATCATAGTCATGATTATCATTATATTTTTCCTCACCTAACATCATAAGATTTATTTATAAGTTTAAGGCTTAGTAAATTATGCGTAAACAATCTGAACATAATTGTCATTTCATAAAAACGTGATTTTCAACCTTTCTTTCTCTTTTTTCTTATTTCTTTACTTCTTTTTTTTTTTGTTTCTTTCTTTTCTTGTT